>JASAOG010000176.1:0-587500 GCA_030265305.1 Biomphalaria pfeifferi | reverse complement strand
TGATGCCCTTACCCCCCCCCCCACCCACCCACCCACCACCTTTGCTTTTTTTTTTGTACGCCTGCCGTTGATTCAACTGTGTCTCGTGTCCCATTGTGTCTCTCCCACACGAGTATCAACGTGTCTCTGAACACCGTATCAGGAAGTGGCTGTATTATTCATCCGATTTGCGCCTAGCAGGACACGGTCAATGAAGCGTCCCTCAGCCCCGCCGTCCTACCCATGTCCTCTCTACACCTGAGCATCCCTCTAAGCGCCCTACGTCTCCATTCTTCATTATATTCACAGTCCCCCCCCCCCCTCAATTCTTCCCATCGCTATAACCCCCCCCCCCCTTTCCTAAGGCGCTTGTACAAACAGAACGTCGACTTTTCCCGACAGACAGCAAAAACGATGAGTAGCCCTGACATATATAATGCAAGAGAACAGATCAGACGTTTCAGTGCTCGGAAATTGTCTGTCGTATATGTGAGTGAGTGCGTGTGTGTGAAGGGTGTGTGTGTGTGTGTGTGTGGTTGGGTGTGAGAAAGCAGGGTGGGAAAGATCTCTGAATGTTCTCAGCTCTAGATCTACTTTTTTAGAGTCAGAACTGTTCAAGAGACATGTTGACCTGCTAGAATAAGGACATACGCGGTAGACAAAAGCAGAAAAAAAAAAGTTAACTTATGAAAGAGAGAGAGAGAGAAAGAGAGACAGGAAAAAGAAGAGATAGAGAAGTGAGGGACACAAGAGAGACATAGAAGAAAGAGAAAGAGTGAAAATACAAAAGAGACAAGAGACAGAGAGACATAAAAGAGAAACAAGAACAAGATACAAAATAAGAGAGCGTCAAGATAGACAAAAGGTTGTGAAAGAGAGAAAAAAGAGAGGTGACACTACAGACAAAAGAGAGAATAGTGAAACAAAAGTGAGGAGACAATAGATTGAAAAAAGAGGGGAGAGAGACAAATAAGAGCGTGCGAGAGAGAAAGAGAGATAGAGAGAGAGACAAAACAGACTAAGAGTGAACTGATTAGTTCTACATTACAATGTACTCATGACGATATAGAACCCGGATGTAACATAACCTTATCTGGTCTCACTCGGTCTTTGATTTCCTGATGGGATTTTTTTGTTATCTCGACATCAGAAGAGAAAGACTTAAGGGCCATGGGAGGGGATAGCAATTAAAATATTGCTTATCAGATATAGCAAGTTATCAGGCCGTTGTCTATAAAAAAAATGTATACCTTAGAGAGGCATTAAATACGTACACCAAATTGAACTATTTTATGTACACACTATCTTTAAATGGCGGAGCGGTGGCTGAGTGATTAAGCACTTGGCTTCCGAACCTGGGGGTCCTGGGTTGGAATATCGGTGAAGACGGATTTTGAATTCCGGGATTTTTTTGGGCGCCCCTGAGTCCACCCAACTCTAATAGGCACCTGACTTTAGTTGGGGAAAGTAAAGAAGGTTGGTCGTGGTGCTGGCCACATGACACCCTTGTTAACCGTAGGCCACAGAAACAGATGACCTTTACATCATCTGCCCTATAGACCACAAGGTCTGAAAGGGGAACATACAAACTCTCTTTTTTTCTCCTTTTCGTATTATTCTGAATGAATAACATCACTCGTAGTCTGTCCTCAGATTTGCTCGTATATTTTGTGAGGAAAAATTCAAATAGATACACCTTCTCGGATTTCCCTCTGGGCCCTCAAACTAGCTAGGGGGTTCATTAATAACCATAGCATGATCCAAGTTCATTATAGACCTTTTGGACTATGTCTTTGTACCCCATTATCACGACGCCGATGTAGAGGACACCTCATTCTTTGCCAATTACCCAAAACAGTTCTCACGAGTCCCCTAAAGGAGTTAGTCCGACCAGCAGGAGATTTATTTCCTCACTGTTCGTCCGGTATCAATCTTCTTCTCTTTACGCGGACCTAGCCTCGGGGTTGGTGATTCTATCATCAATCATCAATTTAGGTCTCGTGGTCACAAATCAAGTCCAGGCCATCAGTCCCTCCCAGCGTCTGTTAAAACCTGACTGGTCAGTTTTTAGACGTCTTTTCAGAAATGTCCTACCCCAACCCTTCAGCTTGACTGCAAGGGATGGCAGCGGGCCGAGGTTCTAACCTGAAAACAACATCACGATTTAAAACAAGAAAAACATAGCAAATAAAGTTTGGAAAATCCTTTAAAAAAACAAACAAAGCTTATCAAAAGGGGAAGAACTTTGTCTTTAAAATTATATCAATTAATAATGTACACGTTATTCCACTTATTTGATCTAAAAAAATAAATAGGATAGACAGACAGATAGATAGATAGATAGATAAATAGATAGATAGACAGACAGACAGACAGATAGATAGATAGATAGATAGACAGACAGACAGATAGATAGATAGACAGACAGACAGATAGACAGACAGACAGATAGATAGATAGATAGACAGACAGACAGACAGATAGATAGACAGACAGACAGACAGACAGACAGATAGATAGATAGATAGATAGATAGATAGATAGGTAGATAGATAGATAGATAGACAGACAGACAGACAGATAGATAGATAGATAGATAGATAGACAGACAGACAGACAGACAGATAGACAGATAGATAGATAGATAGATAGATAGATAGATAGATAGATAGATAGATAGATAGATAGATAGATAGATAGATAGATAGATAGATAGATGGATAGATAGATAGATAGATAGGCATATAGGTAGGAATGTAGTTAGGTAGAGAGAGAAGAGAGAATGAGAGATAGAAAGGACAGGCACAAAGAGCTCAAAAGAAAAAAAAAATGAAAAGAAAGATATAAGACAGAAAGAAAGAGAAAGAGAGAGAAAGAGAGATTATTGTAAAGAAACAGAAAAATAAGATCTGAATATCTACAACGTTTACAATACAATCAAAAAGTGTTGTTTGTTTTTTTTTTCCAAACTTGCTTAGCTCCGAAGGAAGACGAAAAGAAAAACAAAAACAAGAAATCAAATATGTGGGTTATAAATTTCGTTTTCCGCATTTCGCTGAGCGCCAACAGCGTTATTGATATTTTAATAAACCCAAATTGCTCCCCACGTCATCCATGACGTCATTAGTCAGAATTCTCTTCCAAAAGTTATAAATTTGGTATTCTCGAGTTTGCATACGTCTGAGATTTGTCAATGCTTGTATTCTATGTATTCTTCCGCAAAGGTTGAGGGAAGATATGTTGCAAAATCAATACTCGGAAAAATGCGAATTTAATGTTGGAAGAACTTTTTCTTTTACATACAAACAGAAATGACACATTTCTTAATTTCTTTTGAGCAAGTCTAAATCATTTCTTTAAACTGTAACATTCAGAATGAATTAAATACATTTTTTTTTTTTTTGTAAAATTAATCACGTTGACCATTTAATTAACTCTCATGAGGCTCTATAGAGGTAAAGTAAATTTTTTAAAATTCTAAGGCCACATTTTTTTCGTTTCTCTCGTGAGGCTCTATAAAGGTAAAGGTAAAGTTAATTTTTTTAATTCTAAGGCCACATTATTTATTGTTTCTCGCTTCGTTTGTTCTTCGCATCTCAATGAAATATTTCCACAGACTTATATTATGGAATAATGTCTCATTATCGCCAGCGATGCCATACATAATAATGGATATCATATAGAGTCCTAAGTACCAACGCTAGGTTCCGCAAGGTTGTCATTGACGGAAGTGGTAATGGCTTTAAGCACTCCACTACCTATGAAATGCTTCGTAATGTCATGCGTCTAAATCAGCCTCTGACAACCAGTTCAAGTTCTGGCCTTCACGTGTGGCTCAGAAATAAAGTCCGGCGGAACTGTTTTAACTAACAGAAGAAGGTGCGAAGGTAACTATCTGGCGCATAAACCAGTAAGCTTTGGGCAGGAGGGGCTCATTAGCCAATTTGCTGGCTATCGACCTGGAAATGAAAACTCTGAATTAAAACCTCTGAAACCTTGCAGCTATACCCAATCATGGGAAAGGATTAGGGAGTCAACCTTAAGGAAAAATCAGGAGACGGCGACCTTTAGGCAGTTTGAAGCACTCAGTGCTACACCCTTGCAAAGCCTGCGACGCCGCTGATCCCTTACTGTTTCGGCACTTGCCGTTCCTTTGAATACATCACCTGCGTGGAGAGGGGGTAACTGATGTGTAGCCGACATCATTCCGACCACAGGCATTCATCTCATCATTCAGGAAATGATCTATAGTCACCTCGTGACTGAAGGGCGCCATATTTAGGTAACAGGTGCAAGAAGATTACAAAACAAAGAGTTCACAATAGTAATTGAGCACAACGATGACCTGCTGACCACTTGCAAAAAAAACCCCGCAAACTAAAACTTAATGGCCATATCCCAATGTCCTCTGGGCTCATAACAGACCTTCCTTCAAGGAACAGTATCGGAAACAGAAAAAGAAGCAAACCAAGAAATGGATGGGAAGACAACATAAGAATGACTGCGCTGTCACTGGAAGAGATTCTATTCGAGGCAGAAGACATAGTGCGGCTACTGTGGACAGTCGACAGATTGTGTGTTACTCCAATGGTTCAACAGAAGGATGTAAAAAAGGTGTAGCTCTTTATGAATGCAGTGAAGTGTGATTTGTCTCAGCTCAATTGGGGAACGCGTTCCATACTTTTGTCCATTTACTTCTATGTGATCAGAATAACAGACTTAACAAAAATGAAAACGGGTTACCTACAAATGTCTTCACTTTTTGCTGTTACTAAGTATATATCAACTCAGTCTGTCTGTCTGTTTGTCTGGTACAAACTTTGTACATGTTATTTTTCAGATCAAGTTAAAGTGTTGCTAAATTATTTATTGTCGATGTCATCATGTGAATCAATATAAAAAAATAGCTACTAGTAATTAATTAATTTTATTTTATATAGAAAAAGGAGATACGTCTTAGAATATTGAGAGGCATGGCAGTGATCATTCAATTATTTCCATTATACAAGCTTTGTTGTTTTTTTTTAATAGTATTTTTTTTAGTATTAGTTTTATATAGAAAAAAAGTAGATACATCTTAAAATATTGAGAGACGTGCAATAATCATTCGATACTTTCCCTTATATAAGCTTTGTTTGTTTTTTATAGTATTTTTATATTTTGCTTCTTTATATTTTACTTGTTGCGTAGTTCCAAGCGTTATTCAGACAAAAGTTAAGATTAGTTGCTACATCTTCTTGCTTATTGATGACGGTATTAGTAATACGCTGACCAGGGCAGAATGCTATCTTTTTGATCGATGTAAAATGTTACCCATCGCCTCCACCAGCTGCCCCCCCCCCCCCCTCCAACTTGAAAGTCGGTAAAGGCAGAGAATCACATCTCTATGTAAATACATTGGGGCTGAAACTGTGGGACGTATTGAAGCCCGGGCAAGTGGCCAGACAAGGGCAAACACGGATGCCGTTTAGATGGTCGCTAAGTGACATCCGATGAACATTCTTTCATCTCCTGGTGTGACGTAGTGGAGGGGGTTTGGAGGCGAGAGAGTTGGAGGATAAGCCAGAGAATACACACGAAGCCCAACACTGGCCCCTCCCTCCTCCCCCACAAAGAATCAATATTACAGCATACCGATACAAGTACTCCCCCATTGTCGGTAACATCACCCCCCCCCTCCGTTTTTCACCTATCATCGAATGTATTTCCCATGGGGATCCCCCCCCCCCCCATCAGATATAAAAATATATTCACACGCCCCCCCCACCTCCTCCCCTCCGCTCATAACTGACCCTGACCTTACTCTCTATTATTTCAGTCGTCTGCCTCCATAAAAAGGGACGATAAGGGAAAAGAGAAATGGGGAGAGGGAGGGGGGTGGTGGTGTAAGATACTAGTAGTCGTGTGTGTGTGTGTGTGTGTGTGTGTGTGTGTGTGTGTGTGTGAGTGAGTCAAGATAAGCCCATTTTTTTTTTGTTCTAAACTTTCGATTCTGCTGACTGTACGAATATTGTCATGATGGACCTAATTATATACTGGTTCGACTACTAAAAGAAAATGCAAGAAAAACTCTATAGAATTAAATTCAACACCACACAGTAGTCTGGTGAGGCAGGGCAGCTTGCCCGAGATATAAATTACGTGTCAAAAAGTGTATATGATATATTTATACAATAAACTATTCCGATTTTACGGCGCTTCCAAAAGCTTGCACATTATCATGTACAAACAAGGTATCCGAATAGGGCCTCTATTGGTTGGGGTCTCGTACAGTGCTTTTAACAATTCTATTTAGAGAAAAAAATAGCGAAACTTGTGCCCATTGTTATTGTTAAGAAAACACTACGTTTTAAATTAATCGCGTAATTAAATTTTTTTTTTCTATTTCGTTATAGGCCACCAAAGTCACTTCGCCTAGGGCTTCGCCTCCAATTACTTAAGGCCGGCCCTGATATCATTGTTAACATGTTGCTTTTGTTGCCAACTAAAACAGGAGCAAGTTCTAAAGGGGAAATCAGAATGACAAGTAGATAGGTCAATGAAACTGGTTTGTGAACTAAAGAAAAGGAAGTTGGCAGCGTTTTGGGAGATCTAGAATTAAACTGGAACCTTCCGCTCAAGAACTAGAGAAAAGCAAATGCCGAAATAGGAAGATTTCTCTGTGAAATTGAAGAACTAATCTCACTTTTAAATTTCTACTGTGAAGGAGAAAAGAGATGTAACAGTTTCTGAGACCGACCGTTGCAGAAGTGATTCACTGGTACTTGAAGAAGGAAACCTACAAATTCTCATGTTACTAGCTAAAGACACCAATCCTTAAAAGACATCCACGGTGACAAGTTGGTCATTGTAATGTCTAGACGCTGCAACGTATTTTAGTCCATTTCCTGCTTCTGGAGTGTTGCGTTCACCTTCTGATTTGGGCCCATCCTTGTTTTGGATCCCAGCAGTTGGTGCCTATCCTAAAGAGCTTCATGTCAGGCGTACACACATCGGTGTATCTTAACAGTGGGATACCTGCAGCTCTCCAGCCCTCAATTAGATCACAATACAATATAACCCGTGGAAGACCTGCAGCTCTCTAGCTCTCAATTAGATCACAATACAATATAACCTGTGGAAGACCTGCAGCTCTCCAGCCCTCAATTAGATCACAATACAATATAACCCGTGGAAGACCTGCAGCTCTCCAGCCCTCAATTAGATCACCATACAATATAACCTGTGGAAGACCTGCAGCTCTCCAGCCCTCAATTAGATCACCATACAATATAACCTGTGGAAGACCTGCAGCTCTCTATCCCTCAATTAGATCACCATACAATATCACCTGTGGATGAACTGCAGCTCTCCAGCCCTCAATTAGATCACCGTACAATATAACCCGTGGAAGACCTGCAGCTCTCCAGCCCTCAATTAGATCACCATACAATATAACCTGTGAAAGACCTGCTGCTCTCCATCCCTCAATTAGATCACCATACAATATAACCCGTGGAAGACCTGCAGCTCTCCAGCCCTCAATTAGATCACCATACAATATAACCCGTGGAAGACTTGCAGCTCTCCAGCCCTCAATTAGATCACCATACAATATAACCTGTGGAAATCAACCAGTGTTCGTTCATATCGAAGCTATCCAAAATCTCTATATCTGGTTTGACAATGATATATTTGTTCTGTAAATATACTTTTTTTTTTAAAGCCATTCCATGTTTATACTCCCAAGTCCAAGAAATCGAAGTAAAAGCTACTTTAGTCTTGTGGAACAATATGGACCATTTCCTGACCGGCCGCCCACACCGTGATACAGTCTTTCAACTCCCCTGACGTTTCCTTCACACAATGTTTACTTACAAATTAACGGCCGGTCCACATAATTGATCTTTGCGCGATACCCTGATTGAATAAGTCGATGGTTCTAGGCAGGGTGTGGGTGGGGTAGGTCAAAACTGGGCTGTATCAACAAGCAGCCTAGCTATTGCCTCCTTCACTGAGAGTTCGTTTACTCGTCTGTCTCTCTCTTTCTCTCTCTCTCACTCCCTCCTTCTCTCTTTGTCTCTCTCTTTCCCTCTCACCCACTTTTTATCTCTCTTCTCCCCCCCCCCCCCCTTTTTTAAGCTGTTATTGTTACTGTGTTGGGTTCAAGAATGGTCCACAGCGCTAAACATGAACACCATAATTAATGAGACATTCAAATGCTTTAACGCCACATCATAACATCGTTGTTTACTATAACCACAAGCCCGGGCCACAAGGTCATCTGAGCATTATAAAACTCAGGACAATGTCCTTACAAAAAGGACACACAGGACCATGCTACCTCCTCATTCTCGCGTTCTTCATCATTATTATTTTCTCTTTATAAATAACTCTACGATGTAATTACATAGCCACGGGAACTTGTGGGGTACAACACTTGATCATTCTTTTCAAATAACTTTTTGTTACATTAAAATTGCAGCAGCCGGTCACATTGTTACAGCAGCATGTGGCAGTCACTTTCAGTATTGAAATGACAGTCTAACAGTCAATTAATTTGTTACAATGACTTGATAAGCACGTTTAAATCTTGGCATTACGCCATTGTTGACAGCCAGCCAACAGCCATCATTGAAGCAGTCAGTGTGCTTGACTTGTTATCAGAACAGTGATCATTTAGTAATGATGTAGAATCGTACTGACAAACTAGGTGATTTATGTTGTTGAAATGTCCAGTAAATAACCTGTTAAAAGGTGAAGAGGTTAGTTAGCTGACAGGAGGGGAGATTACTGAAAGCATGTTAGGTCTACATAAAAGACATAAAGATAAATAAAGATAGAAAATCTAGTTGCACAGAGATATAGTTCCACTACTATATTCTAGGTTTGGTTATTAGATCAAACGAAGGGGCAGCGAAAGGGCAGCGTAAGTTGAGGACTGAGGCTGATTTTCAGGTTGAGCGACTACGGTGTAATCATCCGCATCGACGAAACGCTCTATCAACATTCAACTCTTTCGTTGTTGTTTTTCTCGTTTGAGCAAAGAACACAAGATCTAGGGGCTCTTGGTTGAACACATTGCCATCTCAGCCCATCTGAGGGCAAACTCGACAGATGCCTTCGTGCAGACAGGTGCTTCATTTTTTTAAAAAAAAACATTATTCCAAAGACGAAAGTGAAAAGGTATATGGAGGAAGTTCACATCTCTGTGTCTCACGGTCTCTCTGGGAAGAAATGAGCTGATAGATAAACACATGGCTTAAGTTGACTATTTTTTTTTTTTTTTTTTGAGTCCATCCAACTCTTTTTGTGCTTTATATAAAGTGGGGAAAAGTAAAAGCGGTTAGTCATTGTGATGGCCACATGACAACCTAGTCGACCATAGAAACAGACGACCTTTACATCATCTGCCTTATAGATAGGAAGCTGAGAAAAATAAAATACTACTAGACAAGGTTAGATAAAAGAGAAGGTATTCACTTCTTCTCTGACTTTCTCTTTCTCTCTTTCTTTCTTTTATTTATCTTGCTCTCTCTCTCTCTCTCTTCCCTCCTTCTCTTTCTCTCTCTCTCTCTCTCTCTTTTATATCTCTTTCTCTTTGTATGTCCATCTCTCTTCTTACTCTCTCGGAAATATAAAGTACAAGTCATAAACAAACCAGAATTGATGAAAGCTGGGTACTGGGTTGTGATCATAGTCATACCAAGGACATCTGTATTCACTCAGTAAATGGCCAAAATGGCACAATTTACGGCCACATTGTCATGTCCACCTGTGTGCTACGAATCATAGATAATTGCGCAGGCCTTATCTTGTCCTAGCGTAGGAATGAAGACACATCTCCTGCTAGACCAGCGGTTCTCAACCTTTTAAGCTCGGCGACCCCTTTTTACAATATCCCACTCCCCCCCCCCCAATACACACACATACAGCAATAGAATAGACAATAACAATTCTTTTTTTTTGATGGTCTTAGGCGACCACTGGCAAAATCGTCAATCGACCCACAGGTTGAGAACCACCATGCTAGACAAACACTGTCCCGATGTTTCTGTCTGATGTTTGCCAAGCGTGACACAGCCAGATATTCAGAACTGTACAATTATTTTTTTAAGTCTCATCGGCCATCTCCTATTCTTAAACACACATCCAAATAATAATTAACCATTAGTTTAGCTGTAGTATGGAAATGTCAATTGAATAGTACACATACAATAGTACACGTTATAGAGACTTCCTACGCTTCTGAGGTAAGTTCCAGCTCTTCTGAAATTTTACTCCATTTCTCTAGCCTGGTTTCGACCATTATATATATATATATATATATATTACAATATTATAATCTAGCAAAAAAAAAAGATAAAAAATCCTTTAAAAAAAAGCTTATATTAAGAGTAATTGTATCAATTAGTTTGGATCAGTCATGTCATTAAAATTATAATCGATCGAGACTAACAATAAAAAATGCTTTTAGGGAAAAAAAACGCAAAAGAAAAAAAAAAAAGGAAACGACTTGAATTCGAACCTGTGGGCTAAAGCCTTCTCGCGCTAACGCGGTGACCACTCTGCCAGTGATGAGTCTATAAACATGGGAGATGGTATAGTTATCTATTGTTTCTATTTCAGGTTTGTGTTCATTAGGCCTGAGACGGCAGCTTAATATAAAGGGTACTCATTCAGCGTATACCACTACTTCAGTCAATTACTATTTCATTCCCTTGTTTGAGATACCAAACAAAGTAATTTATTACCAATAGTTAATTAGCTCATTGTTTTTTTTGCTTTTTTTTTTTCATTGATTCTTGTGTTGTCTGAAAAAAAAAATAATTGTGCGAAATTTCAACTTGATTCGAGATTGGGTGTCGGAGAAATAGCATGTACAAACTTTTGACCAGACAGACTGACACACAGACAGACAGATTGAGTTTATATAAGCTTTGTAATAAAAACTAAATTTTGCTCTATTGAACATACGTCACTGGGAATTCCCGCTGGTAGTAAGTAAAGCGTGGAATACAATTAACGCTTATGGACATTTTGCGCACCGACATTCACATTCTTGCTGGACTGCTAGAATTAATTTGAGACAATTTATCCCTTTGTATATACTATTTTTACTGTTATTTTAATTCATAATATCAATATTTTATCTTTAACAAAATTCAGTATTCACTCTCGGCTATTGTTTGTTTTAATGATTTAAGGAATATTCACATTTGACTAGTGTAACACCTTTAGTAAAATCACTAACTTTAGAAAGCCTTCAGGACAGAAGACTCAAAAGTAAAGTAGCAATTATACATAATACACTGAACCATAATCTTTAAAAACAAAAATAAAATCTAATAAAATACTCAGAAAGACACAAAGATAAAGGCACATTCCTCGTCCCATATGCTAGGACAAATTTGTACAAATACTCCTTCTTCCCTAGTGCTATTAGAGCATGGAATGGGTTGCCTGAGCTAGCCAGGAAAACCAGTGACTAACCAGGATTTATGCCATTGGTTAATATGCACGGCGCGTAGGACGTAATCATCTTCTTTTTCGAAGTAACGTCTGTATTATATAAGGTAAGATGTCTTTACGTCAGGAGCTATATCACCAAACTAGAAATTTCTTGATTCTGAGTAGATTTATGTAGATTTGTACATAGGCGCAACCAGGGAGATGTAATTTAATTTATCTTTCATTCCTTACCATGTATGTATTAGGTCAGTTGTCACTATCCCCTTTGTTGATATCATTATTATAAAGCTAGAAAAGAACGAGTAGTCATTCTCTGGCGCCGCCAGGGTTGAGTTTATTTCAAGAGAAACAAAATTCATCGTAGTTCCATTATCAGTTTCCACTGAGGAATTTTCTGGTGATGTAGCAGGTCTGCAGCAGTACCGCCCTCCGACAGGCAACGAGAATCTTCTTGGGAATGTTAAGGGGCCTTGAATGTAGCCTGTCTGTGAGGTCAATTGTCATTATCCTCTCGGTTGATATAACAATGGGGTATATTAATATTTCTAAATATCTTACATAAACGCTTCTATCTCCGAGCCTGGGGTCCCATAGGTTCTTCTTCTTCTTTTTACTGTGGGATATTTACCTGAGTAATGACACTCTATGCATGATTCGTTAAAAGGTTATTAGCCAAGTCATTCATCTAACTATCTGAGACAACGTTAAACTATATTTCAGCCGGATATCTCTACGACTCATTAATTGCAATTCAGATTAAACCCTCATATCCTACTCCTAAAGAAATCACACACAAACATACACACACACATTTCCAGGCAGATTCTAGAAGAAGATGTCCAATATCCGAAAGCTGACTTTTAATAACACATCAGTCAAAGGAGACAGCCCAGGGCGCTGTCGGTTGGGGGGGGGGGGGGGAGGAAGGCGAAGTGGTGGAAGACGTGGTAAATCCAGTGTGGGTGGGATTCAATTTATAGAACAAATTTTCACGTTATATAAGCAATTATTTAGAATAGCAAAGACTTCCCCCAGGGCTGTAGTCAAGACACGATTTATGAAATCTTGATTTGAATATTTGTGATGGAACTGCGCTTGTCCGCAAAGAGTCTGTTTTTTTTTTTAATCCAATTTATTATCAATATTTCAAATTAATAATGTAATAAGCTACTGAGTAAATAAGAGTTTGTAAGAGAAAAAAAAGAGGAGAGAGAGAGAGAAAGAGAGAACATAGTTTGGCTGACAGGCAATTACCCTCTTGGAATCCTGTCTCAAGCTGACTTGTGTTTGCCTTTTGCGTTTGCGTCTGTGTTTGCTGTCTGTTTTTACTGTCTGTGTTTGCTGTCTGTGTTTGCTGTTTGTGTTTGCTGTCTGTGTTTGCTGTCTGTGTTTGCTGTCTGTGTTTGCTGTTTGTGTTTGCTGTCGCATAAACGCAGCACGGATACTTACAGATACCCCCCCCTCCCCCCCCCCCCCCCACACACACACAAGAGATCGGACCATAGCACACTGACCATGCTTGTAGCATGAAAAATGAAATCAATTGAAAAAAAAAAACAAGAAAAATAAACGAAGTCCTTGGTCTAAGACTAAATTATCCCCCTCCCTGAACCATTAACTTCATCCTTTGGACCTTTGCCCACCACTAACGTTATCCATGGCTCTCCACTTTCTCAATAGATGAACAGTAACTACCTGGCCCATTACTTAATGAACCCCATAAGTTAAATCACTAAACTTAGAGACGCTTCAGGACAGAAGAATAAAAAGTAAAGTAGCTATAATACATACAGCACTAAACCAAAACTTACAAATAGAAAAACAAAACCAAATGAATTACTCAGAAAGACACAAAGATAAAGGCACATTTCTTATTCCATATGCTAGAACAAATTCATACAAGTGCTACTTTTTCCCTAGTGCAATTAGAGAATGGACTGGGTTGCCTGAGTCAGTCAAGAAAACCAAAGACTTAGCAGAGTTTAAATAATTGATTAACACGCATGACTAGACTGGCACATATAATTTGCAGGACGTAATTATCTTCTTCTTTGAGGTGTGGACGGCAGTAAATAAGATAAGATAAGACGATGAACTTGTAAACTAATAAATTGAATCTTGGCAGGTCATTGATCCCATGATTACAAGAGAACTATTTTTTTCTGGTCTATTTGAGCTCTAATTTCCCGGTACCAAACAGTATTTCTTCAAATGCCTGATATAATCTATTAGTTATTTCTTGTGTTTCAGAATAGAGAACCCGTTGATCCAGAGTTCGTATTCCTCTCACAGTGTTTATCTATTAGCCTACTTGCATTTTTTTTCTGTTTTTTTATGTTAGCCAGGTTTCAATAATTTTATTCCTAAAAGGAACGGCTGTGACGTTTATAAGATGAAATGCCAAATGTCGCTAACGTTTCGAAGTCTCAATAATACAGTACAAATGATGAGCTGGCATTTGTAAGAACTCAAAATACACTGCCAGCTAGGTTGAGGAAATTAATATCATTTCATCCTTGTTATTGAGGACTTAATAAACTGTTATCATAAATTGACATTTGCGTTTTTTTTGGTTTATTTTTCACCCTTTTCCAAGTTATCGATTGGCCTACTGTTATCCAACCAGGCAACACGCGAGCATAATGGTTGGGGAACTCGGCGATAAAGGAAGGCCTCCGTCCCAGAGAAACCATCACTTTGTGGTCAGAGAAACGTGATCGAGTGTAGCCAAAAGAAATTTAATATCCATGAGCATGATTTAAAAAAAAAATGTAATAAATTAGAGAAGTTATCTGATGTAGGTCAACAGAACATTTGAAATTAAAAAAAACAAACAAAGAAATTTATTTTTTTTTCAAATTTTTGTGTGTGTTTGTTTTATAGTTAGTCATCTGCTAATTGACCCGAATTCATTAAAATTGTTTATATTACACTATTGTTATATTACACTAGAAATTATTGAATGCTAAATATGTGTGTGTGAGTGTGATGTTAGCACAGCTTGTGGTTTAATAATGAGAGAATGACAACCAGTGAGACCTAAAGACATAATTACATTCAAAGAACTTTCAAGATTGTTTAAACCATAGTCTATTATGATATCAACGGAGGAAAAAAAAACAACAAAAAATGTGAACTTAATCCTACTGTGGGTAATAACGTATTACATTTAAAGACAATATGCGTGTAAGCTTATCTCGGATACACATCCCAGATAATAGCCAAGATACACATACCTGGTATAATCTACGAAACACATCATGGATGGGTGTCCCATTTGTCATTACATATACACATTTTAGATACAAATATCAAATACAGTAACAAGATACACATCTCAGATTCACATTCGAGATGAAATTACTATATTCAAATCTCAGAGACATGGCCCATTTATCATTTCATATGCACATCTCAGATTATAACTCGGATACACATCTCAGATACGAATGTCCAATACAGTTAGAAGATACACATCTCAGATTATAACTCAGATACACATTCCAGATAAAATGACAATTATTTAAAATCTGTTACACATCTCAGATAAAAAATTTCAAAATTCAAATCTTAGAGACACTTAATTTTAATTTCCCATATACAATCCATTAAACACATATCAGAAACAGTCGCATACACAATTACAATTAAAAGATACCCACTCCGCCTCATACGAAGTTCACCTGTTGGACTCGACCAGTACGCAATGTACACAGTTCAATAGCATAGAGACTCACTAGACTACGATGAAATAGCAATAAAGTTGGACAGACTGTTGTTTCATTTTAAGTTTGTTATATTTATATCTCAAGAAAAAATGAAATGTCCAAAGGTGTTACCTCGATAAATACGACATTCCATAACTTTCAATTTAACATTGAAAGTACATTTATAAATTGGTTTTTGAATAATCTAATAGTAAAATGTATAGCATAATTACTATTTTTAGGGTGATATGATACTGGTAACTGTCTGGTGGTGTGGTATGCGCACTGGACTCTGCCAGACGCCACCCCCCACCCTGTCTTCTTTGAGGCTTGGATTTAATAATCTTCAATTCTGAAAGAACATCAGATTCAGAAACATGTACAAATAAAACAAAAACTTTTTACGAAAGAAGAATGTGTGAAAGTTACCCAATAAAGAAAAACGTATTGTACAATTAATATATGTCCATAGTTTTGCATTAAGTGAAACATAAGATGTTTCTTGCTCTAATATCTAGTATCTGACGTAAAAGGCATGTGATTGTACGTCACTCTTGGGGGAGCTACCACCTTCTACCAAGCGCGTCCCCAGGTGGCGGATAGGGGAAAGACCCTTAGATATAAGGGCTAGCTGTGAATAGCAAATAAACAGCCGCGGACCAACTGGTTTGCAGTCATGGAGGATGAGGTGAAGTATTCCAGTGGTTAGAATATTTACTAAAAACATCTCAGAAATCCAGGGAAATGATTGCAAAAAGCGAGTATAGGGCGCTCTAACCCTTAACCCGGGTAGATGAAACTCGTTAGCTAGGGATAGCAGTTCATCTAGGAGAGAAAACTCCGAAAATAAACACCTGCTGCCTTGCAGATGATCTTGGATGATCAAAGGCTATGGGAGCACACCCAGAAAGAAAAGCAGGCTGAAGTCGGAGTCAATGGGCCTCCTGGCGCAAAACATATTGACACGCAACCTCATTCTATGTCGGAGTTCAGTAACGATCCTAATAGATGTGGCGTCCTGCCTGTGGAATCCCGCCGCGCAGGTAGGGGGCCGGGCTCTCCGCCTCGAAGGAGCCCACACAAGCGAGCTGGTGGTTCTTCTATCTCTGCCTGTGGAGCCAGGAGCAGGGACAAGAAAGTAAATACTACTGGCCAACACTCCAAGACCAAAAGTTTAAAAATCCTACAATGGAACGCAGAGGGCATCCAAAAGAAAAAAGAAGCTCTAAAAATATTTCTGCATGAGAAAGAAATAGATGTAGCTTGCATCCAAGAAACTCATTTGAACAGTAATCTTCGTTTCTCCATTAGAGGCTACACCTGCATCAGACAAGATAGAGAAATCAGACCCAAAGGAGGAATCCTCACCCTCATTAAAAATGACATCCCTACCACAGACATAACTATGCCCAGCTCCTCAGAATCAGAAATAATGGGAACTAAGCTAATTCTTCCGGATGGAAATATTAATCTTTTTAACTGCTACTTCCCACCAGACAAGGAAATAGAGATTGATCACATACAAATACCTGACCAAGAAGACTGTCTTATCTTAGGAGATATGAACAGTCACTCTCAGAGCTGGGGATACCCAGACCTAAATGCCAGGGGAGAAGAAATTGAAGAATGGCAAGCAGAGAACAGACTTATCCTACTTAACAAACCTGAGGATAAACCAACATTTTTCTCAAGAGCCTGGCTAACATCAACCACTCCAGATCTAGCCTTTGCAACTGACAACTTATCCAAAAAGTGCACCAGAGAAGTTGCAGACCAGCTAGCCACCAGTGACCACAGACCCATATTGATCAGTATGGATAGCTCCTTCAAAATATCAGAAAACTCCACCATCCCCAGATGGAACTACAAAAAAGCCAACTGGCACCTATTCTCAAAGCTCACAGACCTATACACAACTTCAATAAACTGCAAATCAAATCAGGTTAATAAGTCATACTCAGCTTTCTCCAAAGCAATCCTCCTAGCAGCTAAGGAATCAATTCCTAGAGGAGCAAGAAAAGATTATATTCCCAACTGGTCTGATCACCTTCAACAACTCCACAATGCCACCATTGAAGCCAGAAACACAGTAGAAAATAACCCTTGTACAGAAAATAACATAAATCTAAAAGCAGCTAACGCAGTTTTCAGGAAAAATTACCTTTCCGCCATGAGGAAAAGTTGGCATGAAAAAACAGAACGGCTAAACGTAGATAGAGACGGCCACAAACTCTGGCGTATAGCCAAATGTCTCAACCAGGAAGAAAACAGAACAACTCCTATAGTAATAGAAAAGGACAACAAACCCCTGAAAGGCCAAGAAGCAGCAAATGAATTCATTAAGTTTTTCCAAAGCGTAGGAAAAATACAAATCAGTGAAAGTAGAAATAAAGATGTAAACTCAGAAATCCAAGATAGAATTAAAGAAAACAATCCAGCTTACTCCTTGGGAATGACCACTAATCTTAAAATGAAGGAGCTTGATGAATCCCTAAAAGTCCTCAAACCAAAACAAGCCCCGGGCCCAGACAAAATATCTAATGACATGCTTCTTCATTTGGGTCCTCAAGCCAAAAGAAAACTGCTACAAATATTCAATGCTAGCTGGAAATCTGGCAGAATTCCAAACATCTGGAAAAAAGCCATTTTGATCCCTATACTAAAGCACGGCAAACCAAGAAACAAACTGGATAGCTACCGCCCCATCAGCCTCACTAGCTGTTCCTGCAAATTGATGGAAAGAGTGATAAATAGAAGGCTGACATGGATCCTTGAGTCAAATAACCTACTCACTGAAGCCCAGGCTGGCTTTAGAAAAGGCAGATCAACAGAAGATCAAATCGCCTTTATCACACAAGAAATAGAAGATGGCTTTCAAGAAAAGAAACCAACAACAATTGTGTGGGTTGACTTAGAAAAAGCATTTGACAAAGTCTGGGGACAAGGTCTCTTGCTCAAACTAATCCAGCATCACATATCCCACAGAATGTACAACTGGATAAAGGAATATCTAAATAATAGAAAAGCCTTTGTTTGCATGCAAGGACAAAGAAGCCACACAGTGGGTATTAAAAATGGTGTTCCCCAAGGAGGAGTCCTATCCCCAACACTTTTCATAATATTCATAAACGATCTAAATCAAAACCTACCCAGAAAAGTTAAAAGCAGCATGTATGCAGATGACCTTGCCTTAATTAGCACAGAAGAATATGTAGGAACATCGAAATTCCGATTACAAGATGCTCTCGATATACTAAATAATTGGTCCAAAGACTGGGGCATGTCCATTAACACAAAAAAGACCACCTATACCATATTCTCACTGTCAACAAAACAGCAAACAATAAAATTAAAATTAGATAAGGAAGCTTTAGTAAAAAATGACAGCCCTACATACCTTGGAGTCACCTATGACCCGAGACTAACCTGGAAAAGCCAAATAGATAAAACACAGAGTAAAGGCATCCAGAGACTATCCCTCTTGAAAAAATTAGCTGGCACAGATTGGGGAGCAAATCACAACATCCTGAAAAAGACCTATACCAGTTACGTGAGACCTGTACTAGAATATGGTGCCACAGCATGGGGCTCAGCAGCCCAAACCAACCTAAGAAAAATAGACAAGGTTCAAAATATTGGTCTAAGGATAATGACAGGAGCAATCAAAACAACACCCATAAGAGCTATGGAGGAAACCGCTGCCCTGATCTCTCTGGATGAAAGAAGAGAAATAAAAATCCTTTCCCAATTCACTAAATTGGAAACCATGGAGAGGCACCCACTCAGAACAAAAATCCTCAAAACTGGCACCAAAAACGTCTCAAAAGGACTAATTTCATACAGGAATCTCTAAACCTAAAAAAGAAACACCAACTTGAAAATATTACCCTGGACTCCTCGATACACTACAATGAATCCCCACCCTGGGACGAAAGCCCTCTTCCTACTATAAGGGACCATATTGAAAGCATCAAAAGAAAATCTGATTACAGACCAACAGAGCTCAAAAAAATAGTGAACTGTTTTCTACATAATAATTATCCTAGCAATCAGTGGATCAGAGTTTACACGGATGGCTCAACCCACAAAGCCACCACAAATGGAGGAGCTGGAATACTTATCGAATGGCCAGATGGAGGAAAACTAGAAAAATCCATTGCAACTGGAGAGCTCTCTGACAGTCACAGAGCAGAAAGGGAAGCACTAGCACTAGCTGCTACCATCCTAGCAAATCATCCAAGTTCCCCACACAGTCAGATTGTCTTACTAACCGATGCTAAAACAACCCTCCAAAGCCTGCAAATCTCTGATTCCTCATATATTAATAACCTCAAAACAGCACTTACAAAGCTCAACAACAATAGCAAAAAAACTGTAATTCAATGGATCCCAGCTCATATAGAACTAGAAGGAAATGAGAAGGCTGACTCACTCGCCAAGAGTGGGAGAATTAACACACTATTAAACTCTGCACTCTATCCAGAAGAATTGAAGGAATTAATAGTAAATAAAATAAATGAGAAATGGACGAGCTCTCATCCAAATCACAAGAAAGATGACGCTTACTATAAGCTATCCCGACAAGACCAACGTCTAATCTTTCGACTCAGGACCGGACACAACAGAATGCGACAACACATGTACCGGAAACTCAAAATTGGAACCAGTGAAATCTGCCCATGTGGAGAATCACCAGAGAATACAGACCACGTCCTCCAAAACTGCTCTCTATACCAAGAGGCTCGTATAAGACATTGGCCCCAAATCACCCCAATAGAAAAGAAACTATATGGAGAGCTCCCTGATCTGGAAACCACTGCGCATTTCATCTCATGTATTGGTCTACTCATCTGAACACTCCAACATAATCAATGAGAACGAAGAAGAAGAAGAAGTACGTCACTTACTGTCAACTATTTTAAAGTCACCATTTTAAATTATGTACGTAAGTGAAAAGATATAAATATATATACAATTCCAACAGACGCTTGGCGACGGAGTCAGGGCCGGTCCTACGGGTTGCGGGGCCCTATACGAAACGGGGCCTAATTTGGGTTGTGATAAAGATAATAAGTAAAAATTAAGATTTTGTATTAGTAATTAAATTCGTCTTTGCATTTTATTTATAGTTTAATTAGTACAAAATCACTGTCAAATTAACTTTACGAGCTATCTACAGTAGTAGTTTTCCACAAAAAAAAAGGCAGATAAACATTCAAATCTGCTTTTTAGATTTACTATCGACTAGCAAAATATCGCTTAGTTTTTTTTTCTTAAGAGGTCAAGATAGATTTAGATCTATATTTGTATACCAGTGACTATGAACGTAAATTAAGTATTGTATTTGAACTTTTTGTTTTGGTTACAATTCGGCCTGCTATTACATTTTTATTAAATGAAAGCTGACAGTGTTGTTTTTCTTTAATCACTTGTAGGAATGGCGTTTTCCATATTGAATGACACCCCGAAAAGACAATTTTGTCTGTTTTAAGGAGATTTGCATCAGTTTTCAGAAGCTTTTAATAATTTCAGGAGATTTTCGTGACTTTTTCGTATATTTTATAATTTCAGGAGATTCAAGGAACCCTTTAAGAATGAATTTGCATCGCGCGGGGCCTATGAAAGTGTGGGGCCCACTGGGTCGCATAGGTTGCAGTGGCCTAAGACCGGCCCTGGACGGAGTGGTAAAGCGCTGAGTTCAAATCTCGTTGAAGAATGAGATTTTGAATTTCGTGATATTAGGATGTTCCTGAGTCCACCCACCTGAAATTTTGGAAATTAAAAAAAAATAGGTTGGTCATTGTTTTGGTCACATGACAAAATCGTTAACCTCGGATTATAGAGGATCTTTAATCCAACTACTCTATAGACCATAAGGTCTGAAAGGGGTACTTAATTTTTACAGGTTCTTCTATATTTGCTTGTCTTGTGTTCCGAGCAGCAGTATATCTAAACATATTGAATAAAAATCTCCCGAGGACCTTATAAATGGATACTGACTAGTGCTACTCTTACCTGAGAGGTGACGAAGTGAGAGGGGCGGTCATAATCCAGGCCTATACTGTCCGAGTCAAACTCCGTAAAGCACCAGTTCATGCATTTGGTGTTGCGGTCATTTTCCTCCCGCATCTCCCGAACCTCCTTGCTATCGTCCTCCATGGCTGATCACTCCGGCCCTGGGCAGTAGCCCTTTCCCGGCACTCACCAAATCACTCCTGGAAAGAAAAGCAAAGCATCCATTAAACTTTTGTCCAAACAAAAACACCGGGGGCGAACTCGATTGCTGATCGATGAGTAATCGATACATGTCAAGTAATGCTGCTGCAGCATCAATGAAAGCCTTTAAGAAGCAAGCATAATATAATCGAATATGTCGCATTAAGCTCTAGAATCAATGTTCCACTCGAATGAATGTTAAGTAATGAAAAGGAAAAGATAACTCGATGCTCGCCTAATTGATTATTGTCCCTAGAACTATTTATAGTTAATGCATTTCCTGTTGAATGAAGTGTTATACTTTAGAATTACGAAAAACTGGAAAAAAAAAAATAAAGTTAAAAATAAAGTTAAGAAACTTATTTCAACAAAAAAAAAATTACGGACCTTCATCAGCAGATGTCTGAGAATTATCTTGAAAATACACAGGTATGTCAAAATAGAAAACACCAAACTGTGGGAGATGGGCGGACAGAGGAATATAGATGTGCAGATATTAGAGAGAAAGCGGAGATTGACTAATCACACCCTTTGAAAAGATACCTAGACTTAGACAGGCCTTAGAGTAGAGCCCCCAGGGGCACAGGACGCAGACGAAGACCAAAAAGAGCATGGCGACACAGTGCACTAGATGAAGCCGAGAGGACAGGAAAGAGCTGGGAAGCCATTGAGAAACTAGCAAGAGCCAATGGAGAGTGGCGTGTTTTTACTGAGGCCTTATATCTCATATGGTCGCAAAGGAAAGATGAGTTTTTGAACCCGAGACCATCGATAAATCCGAACGACAGTCCAGCGCGCAAACCGCACTACCAGGCAGCCATCCTTATTTACATACTTTTACCATGTTTTATTACGACTATATAAATTAACGCATACTGTTATGTAGATAAGTTTTTTATAAAGGTTTTTCAACTTTGCATTTAATCTATTTGAACATGGTGTCAGAAGTGTGTTATCTCCCCGATATTAACTGGAAACAATATTGGCGGTAAGTGTCCACCCAAACAAAACGCTATGAGGCCAGAATAACAATAAGGAGGCATGAAGCCCCAAAAACAGAGGCGTAAACCAATAAAAAAAGTGTAAGCCCCCAGCCACGACCCAAGTTTTTTTTTCAAAGAATTTGTGTGTTTTGTGTCTGTCCTTGTAATCACAACAATTTCCAGTTAGAATGAATAATGCAGTCTTAAAGACCTTGTCTTTTCTAGCTCATTAACATATTAAAATCCAATCCCTTTTATCTGAGTCCACCCAGCTCTAATGGGTGCCGGACAATAGTTGGGGAAAAGCAAAGGCGGTTGGTCGTTGCGCTGGCCACATGACACCCTTGTTAACCGTAGGCCACAGAAACAGATAACCTTTACATCATCTGCCCTATAGACCACAAGGGGAACTTTCTTTTATGTTCTGTTGTCAACATTTAACCGAATCAAAAAAGAATACTCTTATGTTTGGTGCATCAGTATATTACTTTAATATAAATTTAAAATAAATGGCTGTAAATCAACACCGATGTTTGTTTGTTTTTTGTAAAATGTTTTACATATTTCGGGTGTTCCTTCAGAGTTGAAGATAGTTTACTTCCTAGTCCAAACCTCCCGCAGGACGACGGGGAATGGTAGCGGGCAGGGTTTGAACCCTCGACCGTCGATAAATCTGAACGACAGTCCAGCGCGCAAACCGCACGACCGGGCAGCCATCCCGATAACAGTAAACTCAGGTGTACCTCAAGGAACAGTCTTGGGTCCACTACTATTTTTAATTTACATAAATGATTTACCAAATTGCATTAGTTCAGGAACAAAAGTCAGATTATTTGCAGACGATTGCATAATATATAGAACAATAAAAACAACACAAGACACAGATATTTTACAAAGAGAATTAGATGAATTACAAAAATGGGAATCAAATTGGAGCATGTCTTTTCACCCAGAAAAATGTCAGTTGTTAAGAGTAACAAAAAAACTAAATCAAATAAATTCCACTTATCTTATTCATGGCAAACCAGTAACACAGACTAAAAACGCAAAATACCTAGGTGTTATAATAAATGAAAAACTGTCATGGAATCCACATATTGATGAAACTATGAAAAAAATCAAACAAAGCATTAGGATTTATTAAAAGAAATTTCTATAAATCAAATAAGAACATAAAACTAAAATGTTATTTAACCTTGGTTAGGCCAATAATAGAATATGCATCCTCCGTTTGGGACCCCTCAACTCAAGAAAACATTAAGAAACTGGAACAGACACAAAATAGAGCAGTGAGATTCATAACAAATGAATATTCACATTTGACTAGAGTAACACCAATAGTAAAATCACTAAATTTAGAAAGCCTTCAGGACAGAAGACTCAAAAGTAAAGTAGCAATTATACATAATACACTGAACCATAATCTTCAAATACAAAAACAAAATTTAATAAAATACTCTGAAAGACACAAAGATAAAGACACATTCCTCGTCCCATATGATAGGACAAATTTGTACAAATACTCCTTCTTCCCAAGTGCTATTAGAGCATGGAATGGGTTGCCTGAGCTAGCTAGGAAAACCAGTGACTTGGAGGAATTTAAGTCATTGGTTAATATGCATGACGCGTAGGACGTAATCATCTTCTTTTTTGAAGTAACGTCTGTATTATATAAGATATGAAGATAAGATAATATGTAAAATTCCAAAACCAACAACTCTTTTATACGAATTCTGACTATTAGCTTGAAATATATGTATAGGTAGACTCTTCTGTTGCATATAGAGTATCGAAAACACTCAAACGATTTACCCAGAAGATCTAATTATATCTTTGGGAAAATGAAATGGCCAGCAAATTGGCCATACAGTTAAAACTCTAATTTGGCCGTTTTAATTTCTATGAATTTTATTATCATCTTAGCTTTAAACTTGCTTACGTCTTTTTATTAATGAAAACCTTTTTTTTTTTACTGATTAGGTCACAAGACTTCAGCGGGAAATTCCGCACTCGACTCGGCTGTTTCTCTCTATTTAGCAAAGAGTTTGAATAAAGAAATAGACGCGCATGAACATCTTGCGCACCGTAATAGTAAGCCCCAGGCCCCAAGAATGGTTTGAAATCTACAAATGTAAAATACTGGACTAGATCTACATTCTACATTAATGATTGTGCGCGGCTCAAATACTCCTTGAAAAAAAAAAATGAATAGATGATTAGAATATGAACACATAATGCATCAACACCTTCATATGGTAGACAATGTTTTAAAAGACAACATTCGGTTATATTATCTTATCTTCTAATCTTATATAATACAGACGTTACTTCAAAAAGAAGATGATTACGTCCTACGCGTTCCCACCAGTGACTTAAATTCTGGTCGCTAGCTCAGGCAACCCATTCCATGCTCTAATAGCACTAGGGAAGAGGGAGTATTAGTACATATTTGTCCTAGCATATGGAACAAGGAATGTGCCTTTAACTTTGCGTTTTTCTGGGAGAAGGTTTTTGATGCTGACTTTAGGCCTCAGTAAACACAATTCTGCTCGGGTCGGATGTCCAACCTCGAGCCCCCTTCATTGGTAGCCAACCCATGCCAAGCTCAAGCGCACTTAGCCTCTCGACCACGCTTTCCACATTATAAAGTACTAACATTGAGTACTAAATTTGAAGCACTATGTTAAACATATCAACTCAATCAAAGCACTATGCATATTAAGGACTAAATATAAAGTACTTAGCAGAAAGTACTAAGCATCAAATGCCAAGCGTTAAGTACGAAGTATTAAATAGTATTAAGTACTAATAAGATACTTCTAATTATTAGTTCTAAGAATTTGTTATTGAACATGAAGTACTAATTATACATTGTATGGTATAACAGTCACAGTATACAGTATTAAATAAAAAGTAATTTAAAAAATGTACTACACATAAGGAACAGCCAGAATACTAAGCATATGCCCTAAACTGTGGACATCTTTTGTGTTATAGATTTTAAGGCCACCCTTCACTCCAGCGTCGATAATCTCTAACCGTCCATCTTCGCTTCCTTAAAATGCAAATTTCTAATTCGCCTCTTTTAAACTTCTTATTTAAAATTTACATTCTAGGGGACGCAATCTCTGGTGTAGAAATAGGCCCGGAAATGTTCCTCATGACCGCAAAGAACGCTTTTTTTTTTTTCGATTAGCTCCCTTACGGATTTCAATTCTTTCCCTTTGAGACGTCATTTCCTACTCGGTCTCTTAGGAGACAGGTCGTCATTGGAGAGACATGATGCTTTCTTCAATTCTTCATTGGTTCCGGACGTCAGCGCATTACATATTAGCAAGTCTTCGTGGATACAGCCTGAAGAATCATACGCTCCATTTAAACATCTTTTTTTTTTAAAAAAAGCTTTTATACATCGCAACTTTCAGTCTTATATTGTACTCAGAGCTCGACGGTTAAATTTCATTTGTAGACTAGTAGGGGCAGGGGTATTATTAAGTATGGTTTCATTGCTGCCCTTAGGCGGGTGTCTTACCTCGGGCCCCCTTGATATGTAGCCAAGTCAAGTTCAAGCGTATCTCTTGGCTATACAGCCCACATCTTGATATTGGTGTAAAGACAAAAACACATATTCTAACCTCAAACTTTGCATTCCTAGCTCTTAACACACACAAATAAATACAACCTCACATTCAAGCTCAATAATATCACACATCACATCAGTAGACATCTCTTGCATATTATTACAAATCATATGTGCGTTATTATAAATCACTTACAAAGAATTGCAAATACATATCATCTCGATTACACATATTCCCACATTACATAAACATCATCACATCACACACCCATAACACACCATTACACCTTCACATCATTTTCACATCACTCTGACATCACTTCCCACAACATCAAACTCACATCACTTCCCATGACATCACACTCACATCACTTCCCATGACATTACACTCACATCACTTCCCATGACATCACACTCACATATCTTCCCATGACATCACACTCACATCACTTAGCGCGACATCACAACCACATCACTTACCATGACATCACACTCACATCACTTACCACAACATCACACTCACATCACTTACCACAACATCAAACTCTCATCCCTTACCACAACATCAAACTCTTATCCCTTACTCATGTACAGACTAGCAGGTAGTCCAAGCTGACGTTTTCTTGTTTACAAAGCCTATATATCAACTCACTCTCTGTCTTTGTCTCTGACTGGCACACTGTTGGACATGTTCTTTTTTTAACTTCCCGGATTAAGTTGAAACTTTGCACAATTATTAATTGTCCCTAATAAAACATGAATCAATCAATAAATTAGCCAATTAAATATACAAAAATAGAATTAACTTTTTTTTATGCTATAGAAAAGGGAAATACATCCTACAGTGTTGAGAGGCATGACTGCTTATTTTTTAGAGAGATTGACGTGTTGTCCTACTGACAGAGGCGAAGTGAGCAAAAAGTGCGCCCGGGAAAAGAGAATTTATTGCCCCCCCCCCCCCCATTTTCCATGCACATCACATAGAAATATAGGCTTATAAAAAAAAGTATATTATATATATATAAGCCTTAGAATGTATTACCTAACAAAAATATCTATAATATTTTTTTTCGCCTCTCTATGTGTGGCGCCCCCATGAGGGTGGCGCCCGGGGCCTCATTACCCCCTTGCCCACTTCACTACGCCTCTGCCTACAGGTTAATTATTTCAGTAGTTTTGTAGAACACTAGGGTTCCGCGGAACACAGTTTTAGAAACACTGGTCAAGAAGAACATTCAGTTCTAATCCTAAAATAAACTGGAGAGTTTCAGCCATCGATCTTAGTTGTTATCGCATTTTCTGTTCTATTACGTTTGTTTAAAGTGCACTTGCTAATAACAAACTCGCGAGATCTTATAGAGAAGACGACACTGTTAAAAAAACATCAACAACAACACTCATGTTCTAGCTTTGGTCCTAACATTCAACTGACCAGTCCATTAGTCAGATTTCCCATGAGCCTAGCTGTCATGAACTAAATAATACAGTAAGTCCAATCAGTCCACACTATCAAACTCCTGGGGAGGGGGGGACCCACTGCTAAAAAAAATAATTTTAGGAAGGCACAAGAATAGGTTATGAACTTCTTAAAGCCAAATATAATTAAAGGATACTCCACTATCTTATTAATTTTCTGAATTCTAAGGTATATAGTTTCTGATAGCAGATAGAAAATAATCTATTATACTGAACCACTCCAAAGCTTAGTTCTCGGGACATCCGAAAATTGGGACATAAATAAATGCTGTACTTATGATTCCATCTTTAGTCACTTCGACTCATCAGGTCTGGTATCTCAACAAAGCGTACTCGCATACCAGTGTTAGATTGGGGCGCTTAGTCACGTGACTGAATTGGG
The DNA here is from genome assembly GCA_030265305.1 of Biomphalaria pfeifferi. Taxonomy (NCBI): domain Eukaryota; kingdom Metazoa; phylum Mollusca; class Gastropoda; family Planorbidae; genus Biomphalaria; species Biomphalaria pfeifferi. The sequence goes on along the minus strand of JASAOG010000176.1, from coordinate 559,726 downwards.
ACATCAGTGCAAGGTCTGAACCCAAAACATGTCTGCCTGGTTGTGTGGTATGCACTGTGGATAATAAATTACATTCTCTCATATTATCTGTCCCTTGATTTTCGTCGTAGTGGTGCTGCGACAGTTCGGGTAACCAAATCCCTCCACTTTTCCCGGTCACCAGCTGTTTCTAGTAGGATATCAAGAGAAAGTTAGGTCCTTTCTTTTACCTTGACCAGCCAGCCTTTTTTTTGGACGGCCCTTTCTTTTGGCAGCCTTCACACTTCCCAATGTATCTTGATAGATGACTTTTAACTTTTGACAGTGAGTCTTGTCTTACAATATGACCGAACCAGCTCAGCTTTTTCTCTTCACAGGATTGAGGAGATTCCTCGTTTCCCCCTGAAAAAAATTCTTATACCAGTTCAGGTGAAGACTGATTTTAAGTGTCGGTGTTTCTAGAATGTTTCTAAGTCCGCCCAACTCAAACAGGCTATCTGATATCGGGGAAAGTAAAGGCAGCTGGACGAATCGCGCTTATAGAGACAGATGACCTTAATACATCTGCCCCATGTACCGAAAGGTCTGTAAGGGAAACTATTTTTATTTAATGTGTATAAAACATTTAGCGCCTAAAGTCCAGCGCCAAAACACCTTCGTCCAAATGCCCAGCTTCGATGAACGTATGCACCATGTCTACAGAGAAAGTGGACAACCAAGTCAACCATGGATTGAGTAGAACCTTGAATTTGAAGAAGATAGTCTAGTTCAGTGCTTACATACTTTTACCGTAACGGAACACTCAGCACATTCCTAGTATTTAGCGGAACACTTTGCGTGTTTTTTTTTAGAGAGAATAGTTCACGTAGAGGCCTATTAATTAATTATTCCAGTAGTTCGAGGAACACCTATTCAGGCCTCGCGAAATACTAGGGTTCCGTGGAACACAGTTTGGGAAACACTGGTCCAGTTCCAGCCTTAAAACTTCTTAACTTCAACTGAGTTGTTTCTTTAACATTCGCGGAAGGATACACTAAAATAGTAGTTGATAGATTACTTACGCTTAAAATATCGTCCACTGTGCAAGTAGTTTCCTATCACATACAAGAAAAAAAAAAAGGCTATAACTATAATATCGGATGTTTCTGGTTTCCTCCACCACGAGAGTCTGTCAAGGGGGGAGGAGAGAATTCCAGACAATGTTTGACATCTCACAGGTCGGTCACAGAGTCCTCGAGCGTGGGGTAGCAAACAGATGCCGTCCAGTGGTGGCACCGGCCGGCTGAGCTATGCTCTATGACAGTGTGCGCGTCTGTCTGTGCTGTTTTCAACCTTCCCCCATTTTTTTTGTATCGACCTGCATACAAAATCTTTGGAATTTTTTTTTATGTTCATGATTTTTTTTTTAAAGTTGTCTACGCTGCATGCCATTAAGTTTCCAGACGTGATGTGAACGAGAGGTAAATCGTGTCGGTGTGAAATGTCGGAATGTTGTAAGATTGTCCTCAGCGATGTCGCGGTTGGGGTTGTCTGAGACATACCACGGGAGCTCGGTCTGTGACTTTGGTTGTTCTTTGCATGAATGTTTATTAAAGCGAACGATAAGCGTGATTATCTTAACACTAAGGCACCAGAAACGATCACATGAAATCTATGGATAATTGCATGTAGTCGTATTATGTAAACGCATAATTACCACTAATTAATTGATTCAAATACCAACCGATGTATCAAGAGATTTTTGCGATTGCGAATGGCATGGAATTTTGGCCACAGGTTCCTTTTACCTCTTTGGAGCTCACTAAGAAAAGAGTGTCGATAGTTAGGGAGTTGAAATGCCGCAATTATAAAAAAATCACATTTTTATTAAATCTTAGTTAATACATTTTCAGAATTTCCCCAAAAGGCTGCTATGAATAACAAAAATTACGAAAATTTTAAAAAGCTTCTATTCAGTAATTGTATCAATTAGTGCGAATCTGATTGGCAGATCCGTGCGCTAGACATAACTATTGTTGATATTTAAAATAGTTTTACCAATTGTTTTTGTTTAGCTTTTAGCTTTCTGGATGCGCTATGATTCTATCACGTGACCTGGACCAGTTGTAAAAGGGGAAGGGATGAAGAGGGTATCTTGGTGGATTAAAATACCTGTTTTTTAAATGCATAAAACATTCTTACTCAGGGCTCAAGAGTACTCAAGGGGACTAATTCAGCTTATACCACCACATCTGTCAAGTACGATTTCTTTCCATTGTTCAAGATACCCCCCCAAAAAAAATCAATTACCAATTGTTAATTAACTAAATTTTTTTCATTGATTTTTGCGTTATCAGGTAAAGAAATAATTTTACAAAGTTTCAGCTTGACCCGAGATTGGGTGTGGGAGAAATAACGTGTACAAACTTTTGGCCAGACAGACAGAGTGGATCTAAGATTTGTAATATAAATGTAGTGTGTGTGGGGGGGGGGGGGCGACGCTTTCAGTCGCTACAAACAAATTTAAAAACAAACAAACAAACTAGGCATAAGTTAACGTATCTATCTGATGCTGTTGTCTATCGAGGCAGAACAAGAAATGAGCAGCACTGGTGTAAAAGCGGGTGTTTGAACGTCTTCTGCAGCTCAATATTTTTATTCAATGGGTTCCAGCCCATTGTGGTCTAGTCAGTCATCAGAGGGCTGACTTTTTAGCGAAGTCTGCGGCGCAAACGGCAACGTTACATGATGAACCGTGCACTCTCGCGAGTGTACGATCCCTGGCCGACACCCGTTTGTCGGCACTTTGGTTTGACGGTTGGCATGCTTCCGATAAAGGCCGAGAGCTCCAGAAGCAGTTGAGTAGACCAGATTTAAAAGGACGCGTGGTTAGAGCTCAGCCGTGCGGAACAGACCGTTCTAGCCCAGTTCTGAGTGGGTCATTGTCCAATAGGGGAGAATTACGACACGCGGTGCCGCAACTGCGTCGAGGACGTTGAGACAATAGAACACATTCTGTATGAATGTCGCGTTTTGAACGAATGACGATTGGGACAAGGATTTGATCGAGAGAGAAATGGTACGTGTCCCACACAGAGGCTGTCCTTGTACGAGGACAAGGATTTGATAGAGAGAGAACTGGTACGTGTCCGACACAGAGGCTCTCTTTGTACGGGGACAAGGATTTGATAGAGAGAGAACTGGTACGTGTCCGACACCTAGGCTCTCCTTATACGAGGACAAGGATTTGATAGAGAGAGAACTGGTACGTGTCCGACACAGAGGCTGTCCTTGTACGAGGACAAGGATTGGATAGAGAGAGAACTGGTACGTGTCACAGAAAGAGGCTGTCCTTGTAAGGGGACAAGGATTGGATAGAGAGAGAACTGGTACGTGTCCGACACAGAGGCTGTCCTTGTAGGAGGACAAGGATTGGATAGAGAGAGAACTGGTACGTGTCACAGAAAGAGGCTGTCCTTGTACGAGGACAAGGATTTGATAGAGAGAGAACTGGTACGTGTCCGACACAGAGGCTCTCCTTGTACGGGGACAAGGATTTGATAGAGAGAGAACTGGTACGTGTCCGACACCTAGGCTCTCCTTATACGAGGACAAGGATTTGATAGAGAGAGAACTGGTACGTGTCCGACACAGAGGCTGTCCTTGTACGAGGACAAGGATTGAATAGAGAGAGAACTGGTACGTGTCACAGAAAGAGGCTGTCCTTGTAAGGGGACAAGGATTGGATAGAGAGAGAACAGGTACATGTCCCACACAGAGGCTGTCCTTGTACGAGGACAATGATTGGATAGAGAGAGAACTGGTACGTGTCCGACACAGAGGCTCTCCTTGTAAGGGGAAGAGGATTGGATAGAGAGAGAACTGGTACGTGTCCGACACAGAGGCTGTCCTTGTACGAGGACAAGGATTGGATAGAGAGAGAACTGGTACGTGTCACAGAAAGAGGCTGTCCTTGTACGAGGACAAGGATTGGATAGAGAGAGAACTGGTACGTGTCCGACACAGAGGCTGTCCTTGTACGAGGACAAGGATTGGATAGATAGAGAACTGGTACGTGTCACACAAAGAGGCTGTCCTTGTAAGGGGACAAGGCTTGGATAGAGAGAGAACTGGTACGTGTCACAGAAAGAGGCTGTCCTTGTAAGGGGACAAGGCGAACTTAAATTTTACTGCCCGCTTCCTCGTCCGTGCTGCAAGGGAAGTAATTCTCAGCAGGGTTCGCTACCAATGGGGTTACTCTGTGGCATTTTAGGTTACTAATTCGGTGTAAAAGAGCGAGAAATCGGATGAAGGTGGTGTGGTCTAAGACTAAGTCTAAGATATATGGTAAGGGGATTGTTTTACTTTACTTCGTTTTATTGAACCATTTACAGCAATGGCTTACAATAAATTCGTATTGATGACATTACAGACGGCGGTAAAGATTTCTTTAATTTCTTTGGTAATATATCGGTAACATTAATGTATACTTTTAGAAGTGGTGTATTTTAAAGAAAAAATCGCTTGCATAATTAATTTTGAAAACAAAACGGTTTGCTTTTAAAAGCGAAAAAAAGTAGCCTCTGTATCTTGACTTTACAAATCACATCATATGTTAAGATATGGTTATTTATATCTCTTTCTGAGATCCTATTGTGTCAAACAGACAGTTTACACAAAACTAATAGCGGCTTTTCCCCATTCAGGGGTCGGCTTAAAATAAACTAAAAAAAAAATCTTAAACACTGACGTTGAAAAGTATTTATATAAAGCGCTTGATGTTTGCTGATATTACAATATCATCACTCATTAGCAGCTTGGAACATCCAAGAGCTGGATGTAGGAATTACAAAGCAGTGTCGAGTGGATACGTTCCTAGAATCATTATCGCCCTTTACCCACTAATTCCGATTTGGATAGAACGTGACCCCGAATGTCATAACCTACTTGCATCTCACAACGAGGCTAATGCTGTCTGTAAGAAAGACAACCGAGCTTGATCACAAATCAAGTCGATTCCAAACTGCTAATATTCTTAAGGTTGAAGAAAATTACAGTAATGGAATTAGTGGGTCACTGCATGTGCTGTAAATATTTGTAGAATTCCTAGGATATACACAACCGAAGTACAATGTATTCAGAGGCGGACTGGCTGCATGGACATTAGGGCAAATGCCCGGTGGGCAGGTACCCAAATGGGCTGGTAGGCGTCGAAAGGACCACATGAATGCCACTATGTTATACATTGTTAAATGTTTTATAATATTCTTTTATAAAAGTGGCCGTTGTGTTTAAAAGAAATTTTACTACTGTGTAATACTAATTGTTGTGACACGGTTACTGTGTGAGGTCATCCGTGACACACGGTCAAGTGTTGGGTATCGGAGAGTAAGGGGAGTTGGGGGAAGTGACGAGTGTGTAAACAAGAAGAGAGGAGGTCAGCGGAGTGAAGTTGAGAGATCTGTATATAATGTCTGCCGTGTATATATGTTCTGTTGAAATGTTTCACAATTAAAAGGCACTTTAAACGTAAACGGACTTGTTGTGAAGCATTTCAACATAGCATATAAAATCTAACAAAGTTTCCGAAATAATGTAATAGCCTACATTCGTAGAGAGTGCTACATGTTCATCAAATATGTAATTTATGGGCCCGATTGTATAGAAATGCCCAAGCCGATTTGGACACTCGGTCCGCCCCTGAAAGTATCATTCAGTCAGAGAAAAATATGCCACTGCTGTTTATGTTACGCTATTAGATTGACGCTAGAGTTGGAAAACCAGTTAGATCAAGATTAACTCAGACACCATTTCGATAAGTGTATAGTAACATACATCACACGGGCAGCCATCCATTATGGGGAATTCATGATCTGAAATACAAATTTAAAAAATGTTCCGACCATTTCCAGTCAAAGTTTGAAGATATTGTCCCAGTATGATCTGACTTGACCTAAATCACCGTAAACATCGAACGTATGAGACAGCATCGCGATATATCAGTTCATACTAACTTCATACACCATCCTCTGACGTCTTGCTTCGGACTAGGACGTAATTATCGTCATAGCAGATGGAACGTCCCAAACTTATAAGACAATCAGTTACTGAAACAATCTTATTTCACTAAACAATTAGTAGGTAGCAGAAACTATTTAGGTAGATTCTATAACTATGTAATCTAACTATTATGAGTAGATAAGATAATGTGTATTGGTCCAATCAAAGGAAAATTCGGTTTGACTACAATTTACCATCTCAGCTTAACTACTGTAACAATAACAGTATAGATTTAAATACGAACAACATTCACACACGAAACATATACACACTCACAACTAGCGCTTTGTGACTTAGACTTGTATGTATTTCTCGACTTTCTGTTTTAGTCCTAGTGGAAAGGAGACGACCACTTCGTTCACATCTAATGTAACAGTGGTTTAATGGGTGCAGGTTGTCTTTAAGAATCGTATAAAGTGACGTCTGTAGTTTATAAGATAAGATCAGATCTAGATCTAATTATTTAAAATTCTACAATGTCTACATCACATCTAGATCTAGATCTAAAACTAATAATTCACTTAGATCTATATAGAGATCTAGATCTAATTATTTAAAATTCTACAATGTCTACATTACATCTAGATCTAGATCTAAAACAATTAATTCACTTATATAGAGATCTAGATCTAATACTTACAAAAACAGAATGTACTGTTGGCTTAGCATTTTGTTTCAATTTCGAAAGTACATTTACAGTCCTTCCTGTCACATGGATGGAAGGAAATTTACATTTTAAATTCTTGTTTTTGCGTGGTTTATTTGTTTCGTAGCTAATGAGAATTTTAAAAACAAGAAATCGAGTACAATTACGTCATCGAAAGCGATAGAAAATATAAACCCTTGCTTAAGGTCTAACTGCAGAGGAGGAGGATCCTAGCAATGGAATTGAGATGCTACTGATTTATTTTTTGTTATTTATGTATGTCGCCAAACAATGACGTAATGTGATACTCCTCCCCGTTGAGTGGACACTGACCTTCTTAGCTCTGACCAAAGTTTCGTTTTGGGAAAGGTAGAGCGATGGAGCCTGCCCTCAGATCGGAACAAATCGAGAGCATTGGTTGCTCTTTGTCAGATCAGATCAATTGCATATGAAGACAAAGTAAACAGATGGATGTAGCTGAGCGGTAATTTCGAACAAACGGATGCCAGAAACGAAAATAAGTTTTTTTCTCTTCTTCGTGTGTGTGTGTGAGTGTGTGTTTGAGTGAAAGGTGTGTTTGTTAAGTTAAAATAACATTTTTTTGCAAGAATTTGGCGCGCGCTATACAACAGATAAAATCAACAGACAGAAAAACTTAGCCCCCCCCCCCTCACCCATTTTATTTTTTTTCCATGTTATACACTTTTACGACAAACTTATTTGGTTATCAATTCCCAATGGGGTACTTCTGAAAACACCGGAAAGTGAATTGGTGTCGTCTGCTTCACGTAAACAGGAAATAGAATTTAGAATCGACTATTTTATACAGTTGTACAGTAAAGAGAAATCGATGGAAGACAATATTAAAGAATGGGCGGGCCTGCCATTGAAAGAGGTTCTAACTAAGGGAAAAGACAGAGAAGAATGGAGAAAGACGGTCGACGACTCTTGCATGGTGCCCCAACGGTCCAACAGACTAAGGGATAAAAATAAGGCTTTGAGTCCGAAGATTAATGAGGAATACAGTATTTCCCGTGGCTGCGCAGTCCCATCTGTGACCTGCATATTTTGCCACATCCAGGGCAAGCAGGTGTCCGCAGGTGGTTGATTTAGAATTTCTTTTCGTCGTCTGCGTTTGTCCTCGGCAGCAGATTTTCTTTTGGGATAGGGACTAAGGCATAGGGTAAAGGTAAAGGTGAAGTATGGTCCAGTCCACACTACAAGGATCGCATCCACTCGATACAATAATGCGGGTGGCTTCTAAGTAGAAAAGATGTTGCTGTTTTTTTGTGTGCATCCTTACAGAACTCCGTCTGTCTTATAAAATACAGACGTTCTAGCAAAGAAGATATTACGTCCTACGCGTATCCATTTGTCAATCTAGTTGTGCCTGTTAATAAGAGAGTTAAACCCATCGGGTTCGAATCCTGGTGAAGACTGTGATTTTTAATTTCCGAACCTTTTTGGGCGCCTTTGAGTCCAACCAGCTCTAATGGGTACCTGACATTAGTTGGGGAAAGTAAAGGCGATTGGTCGTTGTGCTGGCCCCATGACACCCTCGTTAACCGTGGGCCACAGAAACAGATGACCTTTACATCATCTAAAAGAGGAACTTTACTAAGTCATAGGTTTTACTGGCTGATCCAGGCAACCTTTTCTATACTCTACTGATACCAGGGGCGGACTGGGTGTCAAAATTGGCTCAGGAATTTCTATAATAGATCATCCGGCCCATAAATTGTTTATCATACAATGGACATATTCTAGGTCTACCTGTCCTCAATATCATTCTGTTAAGTTTGATACTGTATCGATAGCTGTACACATGCATACAATGAATATACATATGTCACTCAGAGGGACCCTTCTGTAAGAGAATACTATAAAACATTTAACAATTTAATACGTGCCTTAATGACATGCGGCCCTTATCTTATAAAATACAGACGTGATCTAAAAAAAAAAGAACATGATTACTGTGGTCCTACCGACCCATTTGGGTACTGGCCCACTAGGCATTTGCCCAAATGCCCTATAGCCAGTCTGCCCCTGATACTAGAAAAGTTTTCTAGAAAAAAATCATTATAGTGTGTGAAGATAAGTTATGCTGGTTTTGGGGTGTAAAGAATCTGATTTATTGAAACCCAGATATGGTCGATGTGTGAAGGACAAGCTAAGTCCATTTAAAAATAAAAAGATATTTCATTTTTTTTTATCAGTTCCTCTGTGAATTCCTCAAATTACTAGCTACCCACCATTTTTAGTTAGAGAAGAAATCAAAAGTCTAGAATGATCGTCTGCTATATAAGGATGTTTGTTTGGCTTCCAATGACAGGATCACAGACAACTTCCGTTCATTTTGGGAGTTCTCTCCCATATTGTATGACACAATGCCGTTTTAATATAAGTTTGCCGTCACGTCTGCCCAAACACGTTATCTTCAAGTGGTCTGACGATAGGCGTCCGGCAAGGTAAAGGGTCACTGTGGACCAACACGTTTGTAACATTTTCAAAGTGCCCGCCGGCTCGCTGTAACATTACCTCAGAACCGCATTTAGTACAGGGTTTTGGAAACGCGTTTAAATGTGGTGAGGCTCTTGGCGGGAGCAGAATCTTACTTTACAGAAAATCCTATCTACATTGCCCACACAAGCTGTGCCTAAATATGCCAGAGGCTAGTAGGAGATATACTTTTCAACATTAAAAAGATTTATTGTTTTTAAATATTGCGTTCAAGGTGTAAATTAATTAATGGTTCATTACATCAATGGATTCAGGATTTCCTAACAGGAAGAGAACAAATGGTCATAAAAAACGGCTCCAAATCAACACCAATAACAGTAAACTCAGGTGTAAGTGGTGTAACTTAGGAGGAACATTTTTAGGCCTAATACTCCAATTTTATATTTTAAACTAATCTCAAATTAGAATTTGTTTTATGTATCGTTTTTTTTAAAACGTTTATCTTCCAACAGACAAAGTTCTTAGATTCTCTTAGTGAGAATCCTTAATGGAAATTGTTGAACGCGCTTCTGTGTCACATTGGCCTCTATACCCCCAGCAACCAATTTTTTACAGCCTTTTACCACTACATGTATTGAGACTATTGTATAGTAGTAATAGAAACAGATGTGAGTGTAGTCTTTTGCATGTGACGAAAAATATGCAAAAAGATTTTCTTAGATTTAAATAAAAGAGTGGCTGCCTTGGCGTGCGGTTTGCGCGCTGGACTGTCGTTTGGATTTATCGATGGTCCCGGGCTCAAACCCGGCCCGCTCCCCTCTCCCGTCGTCCTGCGGGAGGTTTGGACTAGGAAATCAATTATCTTCAACTCTGAAGGAACATCCGAAACATGTAAAACATTTTACAAACAAACACATAAAAACTGGCAGAGGACCCTTGCCGGTCTCTGCTCACGTTATAAATAGACAATCATAACAACTCTACATGAATTTCATGTCTGTTCTCCTTAAAATAATGTTTCTTTACATCAGTGATGCCTAATATACGGCCCTCGTCCAGATCCTGTCCGCGACATGGTTCCGTATGGCCCGCCGAAACGTCGGTACATAGTTTAGAAACTCTGTCTTCATAAGAAAAAGTTGAAAAGTGTATCTTGATCTACGATAGGGCCCTCAATGTCATCTGATGGATTGGTACATGACCTTTAACATTTGTTTAAGAAATGTGACTGAATGTAGAGTCTACTAAGAAAAGTGAACGGATGCCTATTGTTTTTTTGTTTTGTTTTGTTTTTTTAGTAAAACATGATAATAAACCATGATATTTGTTTTTTAAAGAAATTAAAAAGTAAGGGGGGTTAAAAAAGAAACAATAACATATAAACGGCGTTATAAAACAAATGTGACGAAACAAAGATTGGAGATTGGTGGATAGATGGGAATATTTACAAAAAAAGGGACATAAAAACGAGTTTGCAAGCTCCAATGTCACTAACCTTTTAAGTAGAATATGAAGCCATTTTCCTACGCCTAAAAAATAGACTTCAAATAGCCCAATAATTAAAGCTCTCGATCAAATGGTTTCAATTCAAATATTTTCAGACCAAAATTTCATTTTGTTTTCTTCTCTTTTATATAATGTGGCCCTCGACACGAGTGACGGAGAATAAAATGGCCCGCAGGTAGAAATAGGTTGGTCATCCCTGCAGTTTACACTTTCCACAATTTCAGATGTAAGAATGAGCCACGGTGTAGTCGTAGCCTCAAGATCTATTTTAAGTTCAGAAAATACAATAGGGCATTCGAATAGTCAGAAAGACAGACAATATAGCAAGGGGTTGTGTACTCCTGATTGTTGGCAGACGTGAACAAAATTTGTACTAGCATTCATAAGGTCAAGGCCAACCCTAGAAAGAGAAAACGTGTTTAAAATGGAATACTTCACTTCTGATTGAGACATAGTAAAGCAACTAGAATGTATTGTACGGCTTTAATAAACTGAACTAACACTGTACACAGATCTGCTACATGCGTATAGAATCATTACGATAAACAACGATTACATTGAATTAAGGTATCGACTACTGGTTCGATATATTCACATGTGTTCCATGAACGATTACAGTAAGGACACTGTGTTAGCAAGGCTACACCGGTGAGCCCTTTAGCTGTTCTCTCTGGCTGTGACGTTGAATATTTCCATTGAGATGCTCTTCAGAGACTGTATCGTCTGCTGCTGGTAGTGACGTATCTGAACTGTCTGACCTGGGTCTGAGGATGTTGTCTTCCAGTGGCCTGTTCAGAGTTTCAGGGAGAGTGAAGCAGAGAGCTAAGCAGACGAAGGTCACACTGGTCGTTATACTGAAGGTCATCATCAGATGATCCTGTTGGACAGTAAGTAGAAGATTTAAATGTGAACTAGTCAAGGAAGCAAGTTTCTGATTGGAAGCTAAGCAATGTCACACATATTTTCTGCTAACATGCAAGCTGGAAAAAGGGTCTAAGGTTTGTATAATGTGTTCTACATTTTTTAAAGGAGTTTTACACATGTCTGTTGCTTCTCAGCAAAATGTGAAAGAGACATCAGAGATGTTTTAAGTGGGAGACATCAGAGATGTCTTTGGTGATTGACATCAGAGATGTTTTAAGTATGAGAAGCATTACAGATGCTTTAAGTGTGAGAGCCTTCAAGGATGTTAAATTCTGAGGTGCATTTAAAAGTTAGTCAAACTAAATTGTCCCTGAGATAGAATGATCTAAATAAACAGCAACTGTTTGTGTTTAATTCTCAAGTAGTTTGATTGGTAAGCATAATTAATGTCAAAAACAAAGACTTATATGTATGTATGTGTGTTTATACTGGGTAAAGGAAAGTATTATTGGTCATTCCACTCTCTTCTTTTGACTAGAAGATTCCACCAATCATTACAGGGGGAACTATTTTTACTATTATGTAAAGTGAATTTAAAAGTTTGTTGAATATCTGCTCACTTTCGGTAGATTCAACTATTGTTTAACTGTCAATTTATTTAAATCTTTACTGGAGTAATAACTTTTTTCTTGTCCATGTTCTGTAATGAGACGCCTACAGTTCATCAAAATGATTGAAGCCTTTATTACTTAAGAGACATAAGACTGATAATAGATGATCTTCATTAAGTTAACTCTTTCTCTCCGTTATTAGGATGGCTGCCTGGTCGTGCGGATTGCACACTGGACTGTCGTTCGGATTGGACTGTCGTTCGGATTTATCGATGGTCCCGGGTTCAAACCCTGCCCGCTCCCATCCCCGTCTCCCTGCGGGAGGTTTGGACTAGGAAGTAAACTATCTTCAACTCTGAAGGAACATCCGAAACATGTAAAACATTTTACAAACATTATTTTTCCACGTTTCGAAGGAATTCTTCATTTTGCTCATTACTATTTTACTACCCCTGTTATGATTAAGCTTCAATACCTTTGTTGTTTGTTATCAGAAAATGTTGTATTTGGTATAGGATTAAAGGGAAATGCATGCTCGTTTTATATAACACAATGTCAAGATTATAAAATTAATAATTAATTTAATTTAATGAGGTCGAATCAACGATGGTATCGTCGATTAGGAGACAAAGAGTTAAGCAGAAAAACAATTGCAGAACACTACAGATAGTCATTACATGAATAACAGTATATCAGCATCAAGTCTAATTATTTTACTTAGAGATAAATCGGTTTGTTTTAATGAAGCCAGATGAAGATCTAATACAGATATAGTGTCAACTGTTAGTTTACCCCGTATCGAAAAATGGATTTTTAATAAAACATTTTTTAAACTTGCTAGGAACTGTTGACTTCATTTTGACTAAAGATTTCACATTTTTTAAAATTATAATCTCATCTGTCCCTTGACTTTTGTCGTTAGGGATCTGCGACAGTTCGCGTAACCAAATCCCTCCACTTTTCCTGTCGGCAGTTGTTCTAAGTGGGATATCATGAGAGATATCAAATAAGAACATAAAACTAAAATGTTATTTAACCTTGGTTAGGCCAATAATAGAATATGCATCCTTCGTTTGGGACCCCTCAACTCAAGGAAACATTAAGAAACTGGAACAGACACAAAATAGAGCAGTGAGATTCATAACAAACGAATATTCACATTTGACTAGAGTAACAACTTTAGTAAAATCACTAAATTTAGAAAGCCTTCAGGACAGAAGACTCAAAAGTAAAGTAGCAATTATACATAAAACACTGAAACATAATCTTCAAATACAAAAACAAAATTTAATATTTATAAATAAATAAATGCTCAGACACAAAAATAAAGGCACATTCCTTGTCCCCTATGCTAGGACAAATTTGTACAAATGCTCCTTCTTCCCTAGTGCTATTAGAGCATGGAATGGGTTGCCTGAGCTAGGCAGGAAAGCCAGTGACTTGGCAGAATTTAAGTCCATTGGTTAATATGCATGACTAAATGATTGACGCGTAGGATGTAATCATCTTCTTATTCGTAGTAACGTCTACATTACATACGATAAGATAGATAAGATAAGAGCCCGGTTCATTCTTTTTTTCTTTGAGTAATCCTTTCTTCGTACTTACACCCCACTGGTACCTTGACGGACGTACTTTTAACAGTTGTCTTACCACGATTACAATTATGATTAATAAAAAAAAAATGGGTGAGAAATATCGGAATCTTTCTGAAACATAGCACTCGACCATAATTAAAGTTTTAAAAATCATTTTCCCTTAATGATAATGTACAACAATTATGTTAGGTTCGTTTTTTGTCTAATTTTTAAATGACATCAAAAACAATCTGAAGGAAAATGTTTTTCTTTTTACCAGATTGATGACAAATGGTGCCGCTATCCCCCCTACTCTTGCCGCAGTGTTGGACGCCCCGTATCCCAAATTTCTGTAGAGAAAACAACAAGGTAAAATAATATTTTGATGTTCGAATCACCTGCCCCCCCCTCCCACCTTCCTTCCAAACCAATCCAAAAAAAAAATAATTTTTAACGAAAACACAATTTCAAAGTTAGGAAGCAATGATTCCATTCACAGAAATGGACAAATCTATCTTGGATTTGGGTGTGGACAATATGAAATTAATTGTATAAATTGGATATATTTATATTTAAAAAAGAAATTAATTGGAATTTTGAAAAATATAATCAGTTTAGTATAACTTTTTGTTTTCCAAACTGATTCCATCATTTACAATTATTTTTCTTTGTTAATCTTCAAATAATTAAAATCTTTTTGGCTCCCATTTTTGCTACACTGGATTTTACCTTTACCTATCCCTTAGTCTGTTGGACCGTTGAGGCGCTGTTCAAGATCTGTCGACCGTCTTTCTACATTCCTCTGTCTTTTGACTCAAATAGAACCTCTTTCAATGGTAGGGCCGTCCATTCTTTTAACTTTGTCTTCCTATCACTTTCTCTTTTCCTCTTCTTCTTTTTCCTGGTACTGTTCCCTGAAGGAAGGTCTTTTCCAGGTGTGACAAACCGTTTTAGCTCACTCAAGGTATCACTCAGGTCTAAACATGTAATTAATTTATTTACACGCTATTAACCATCAATCGCACTAATTTAGCAACAAACGCTAAAAACACAGCCACCACCCCTCCAATCCAACCTCACCCCCTTTGGCAGCGATGTCACATTTTACTATCCCCACCTTGACACGCGCCACACTAGACTCTTGACACTCCCTCTATCTATCTCGGCAAACATCCGGTGATCCCCCCCCCCTTTCAGGGAGCGGCTGGTCACTTCAAAGTGCCCACTCAACTCAACGCTTCGGGCAACGCTGTTCGTCTAGCACTAGCCATTATCAAGGTATAATCTCCCTTGATCCGACCGAGCTCTGATCCCCCCCCCCCCCCCTTTTATATCCTCTGACCACCTGGGCGGATTCCCTGGACTTTCAACTCGCGTCTTCGCGCGGTGTCTATCTCCCGGAAACGCCGTCACGGTCAAGCGAGGATCTCTCTGTCAAAGACACGGATAGTCTAGACCACCTTTGCACTTATCTCCCGCCTCAGCCCCCTCTCCACGCGTATATGTACAAAGCTTCATCGTCCGATTTCATTCTCGCTGGAGAGCTGACAGGAAGTACATCTATCTCTTGCTTGAGCTCTGGACTATTTTCATTCCCTTATTTCACTTTGGATTGGTGGTATGTAACTTTGTAAAGTGCTTAGCAGCCATTTTACTTTGTAATTAATATATATATATATATATATATATATATATATATTTGTGCATTTATTACTACATTATTTGTGTACATATTTGTGCATTTTTATCATGGACAATATAAGTAGATTACTGTATACTTATATTTTATATCATGACTTTTGTGGCTAAATGTTCAAGCCATCTGCACTAGAATTTATTAATAATTCTTACCAGATGTATTTAGCTCATTAACTATTATTAATTTAACTCTGATATGTTAGCGCTCAGCACGAGACTCCGATATAGTATCATTGATTAATTCCTTGGCAGGGAATTATCAAGACACTTATGTAAACATGTCTTATTACTGAGTATGTATTTACTTATGCTCTATGTTTACCTATGTGAGATCATGTGCGAGTATCAGACGTTGATCTCCCCTTCCCCTTTCATCTTATTTATCTAAGCGATGTATCTACTTGCTATTCACCGTGACTGGGGAACATCACTTATATTACTTATCATATATCACTTATTACTGTTTATTTCCCTTTATGGGAGTCCCCATTATTATTGTTATCTCCCTTGATGGGACACTATATTCATTTGTAAGTTCCCTTTGATATTTATGAAACTAGATTATAGTTTCTCCACATCACTCTAAAGATGTCCTTCACGGAAAGGCATCTACCTCCCAGTATTATCATTATGGCTAAACCGACGTATACATCATATTGTTGCAGCTTTTATCTATAGGCAACATCCACCTGAAATCTTAGCAACCTAAAGCTGATAACAGATTTGTTGGCACCAGATTTGCAGACGTCAGTCCTACTCATCTTACAAGAGTCCAAGTAACAACGCTAGCCACAGACTCGTCACTGGCTTAACTGATTGGTAGACGCGGCTTAGCTCTGCAACCATACAACGTAGGACTGCACCCGGAGCCTGGATCCACTACGCCAGCCCACCAGCAGACAGCATCAGTACTAGCCACACCCGTCTCATCAGTGCAGCACCGGACCAAAGCTAATCAACCAGCCTAATGACACTCAGACCACTTGGTTCTAATATCTGATGATGATAGTCTCCTACATGTAAATACGCTAGATCCCATCCTAGCAACTGTACAGCATTTTACCTTTTAATTATTATCCTTTGTATAATAAACTGTACATAATTTTACATCTAAATATAGTATTTGTTGCCTGCATTATAACGATTTGCTTGTAGTTTATATGTGCAAGTGAGGATTCTCAAACTATAACATCCCCTAGACACCCGAAAGGGCCAAATCTTAATTCGATTTGTCCCACCAGCCCCGGATAGACTGCATAGACTATAGAAATGATCGTATATGGAATTATATCTAGCTAATACTTACCTAACAACTGTAGGGTATAGCTCCGACTGCCAAGTTTGTACAGCGTCCCACACGGCATTGATGGCTACTTTACATAAAATAGTCAACCACTTAATGAGGGTATCTCGACTTTCAACAGGTGCTAAAAGTGACATGAAAATAACGCAAAAAAATAACATGGGAATGACATGGAAATAACTGTGCAATATCATGAAAGTAACATATTAACTCGAAGAAAAGATTGGCTAAATGGTAAAGAGCTTGGCTTCTGAACCGGCTTTTTTAATTTCGGGATCTTAAAGGCGCCTATGAGTCCAGCCAGCTCTAATGGGTACCTGACACACCCAGCTTTAATGAGTACCTGACACACCCAGCTCTAATGGGTACCTGACACACCCAGCTCTAATGGGTACTTGATACACCCAACTCTAATGGGTACCTGACAATACTTATGGAAAACGATATGAGTGCTGCTAAGTATTTTTTTTGTGTACTAATATTTTTTTCAATGCGTCCCCAAAACAATGTCATCCTTTCTTCTAACTCCTGCGAGCAATGTTAAACTCTAACTGACTACCATGGGTCACTTACCCACCTGCAAAGATGGCCACAAGACATCCACCTGCACAAACTGTAGAAATTGCGAACAGACCAATGACTGACCAGCGTCTCCCAAATCTGTATTTTAATTAAAAGAATGGACTATTATTTGGTTCAATATAAACTAGAAAAAAGGATTTTTAGGTTACTCATTGGCGTAACAGGGGGGGGGGAAATTGAAAATCCCCCTGCACCCCTACTTGATGGGGGCCCCCAATTAAGTGGTTTTTTTTTACATTATAAATTAAAAGTTACGCAAATTGCAAGGGCCCCAAAAGAGGTCAAGTTCCAGGGCCCCCAAACGAAGGAAAATTTCTAGCTACGCCCCTGAGGTTATTCGACCAATAATTTTGTGATGGTTAGACATGGTGAAATGAGCATAGAAAGAGAGAGAGGGGGGGGGGGGAGAGAAAGGGAGAAAGAAAGAGGCAAAGAGAAAGAGAAAAAATTGAGAAAGAGTAGAAAGTGAGAGAGAGAGTAGTGGTCGCAGAAGGATAAAGGAAATAGAATGAACAGCGAGTGGAAAACAGAATGAAAAAATAAAATAAGACAGAACGGGAGAGAGAGAAGAAGAAGAAGAGCTGAAAGAAATACAACTCTAGTCTTGATGTGTTCCATTAGTTTATCTTATTTCCCCTTTTATTCCATTCACAACCGTATGATTTTATTCACATTAAAAATATTAGAATCAAAATAACGTGAGTAGTTAAATATTGTCATATACAATAAACTGAAAAAAAAAAAAAGTTATATGCTCAGTTAATACAAAAACAAATATACAATGGACACCTTAAATCGATTCAAAGTCTCTCAATACTAGAGACATTTGTTACGA
Source organism: Biomphalaria pfeifferi (assembly GCA_030265305.1). NCBI lineage: Eukaryota > Metazoa > Mollusca > Gastropoda > Planorbidae > Biomphalaria > Biomphalaria pfeifferi. The sequence continues at coordinate 541,623 of JASAOG010000176.1, read as the reverse complement.
TTCTAGATATATCTCACAGAAGTAATTCCACTGCCTTTTATACATTTGGAAAGTTTATGGTTTTTTTTTTACAATTTATTTACAAATGCTAGACCTGTTCAATGCCCATAAAGTTGGGGGCAGTGCTGGAATGTCTAGTAGAGTTATGATTAGATAGTTCAGGTACAGATTGCCTGAGAAATTGGACACAGCAAAACTAACTCCGTACGTCACTAGAGACATCACAAACCTGTAGAGTGGACACACACTGTTTTAGATATTTATTTTAGATGTAATTAAATTATATCTAATAATAATAATAATAATGCTTCCTTAACATGGCTCAAAGCAGGTCATCTCTACCCTGAAACAGAAGGTTTTGTTACAGCAATACAGGACAGAGTAATCAGGACAAAAAATTTCGAGAAGCATATCATGAAACTCAATGTTGCCGACAAATGCTGAAAATGTGGAAATGTGGGCGAGTCGATTGAACACATTATGGCAGGATGTCCAGCCCTATCAGAATCAGCCTACCTAGGTCACCATGACCAAGTTGCAAAGTTAATACACCAACACCTGGCTTTGACGTACAAATTGATCGGTGAGGACACTCCCCCTTATTATAAATACTCTCCGCAAGAGGTTCTCGAGTCTACTGAACATCTGCTGTACAGGGATAGGCCTATTCTGACCGACAAAACGGTAGATTTCAATCGCCCGGATCTGCTGTTCATTGATAAAAAAAGAAAAAAAAACGCTACCATTATCGATATCGCCGTACCACTGTCTCATAATTTAAGAAAAACTGAGATAGAAAAACAAAGAAAATATGGAAAACTAGGCTTGGAGATTAAGCGTCTATGGAAATTGTCCAAAATAGCAATATACCCCATTGTTATATCAACCGAGGGGATAATAACAACTGACCTCACAGACACCTTCAAGGCCCTTAACATTCCTAGGAACATCTTCGTTGCCTGTCATAGGGCGGTACTGCTGCAGACCTGCCACATCACCAGAAAATTCCTCAGTGGACTACGATGAATTTTGTTTCTCTTTAGCGAAACTCGACACTGGCAGCGCCTGAGAATGACTACTCGTTCATTTCTAACATAATAATAATAATAGGTTCTAGAGTCTACTGATCATTTATTCATTTATTGTACTGGGATAGGCATATTTTGACTGAAAGAAAACGGTTTAGGGCTATAATCACCCTGATCTACTGTTAATTGACAGAAAAGAAGAAAAGAAACACGCTACCATCATTAACATCGCCATACCACTATACCCTAATTTCTGGTAAACCGAAATGGAAAAACAAAGAAAATATGAGAACCTAGGTTTGGAGATTAAGCGGTTATGGAAGTTGTCTAAAATAACACTATATTCTGTTGTTATGTCAACTGAGGAAATAATGATGTTACGATCATCAAGTCCTAGATGTTACGATCATCAAGTCCTAGATGTTACGATCATCAAGTCCTAGATGTTACGATCAATCTTGATGCCAAGATGTCACGTTGAAGCACAATCAATGATCGTAATTGCCGAGGATTCAGAAATAGTCAGTTGATAAGATGTTCACCTAGAAGTTGCTAATTGATAAGAGGATCATCTAGAAGTTACTGGTTGACAAGACGATCTAAGTATACTATTATATATTCAATAAAGAAACTTCACTTCGTCTAAAACAAATACTTTAATTCAGAACTTGGAAAAGCTATTCACAAATAATTACAATGGTTAAATGTACTTGAATAGAATAACTGATCTACACAATAATATAATTGAATTCTAACACTAGACTCTCGTACATGTTATCCTCTAACACGTTCCACAGACTGCCTCAATCTAGAATCCTTCCCGGGCTCTAGAGCGTTATCACGTGACCAACATCTCTCCTCTGCAAGGCCAACCAATAAATGCAGCTCAAAGTACAGTAATTAATACTTTAAACCAATCATATTTATTTCAAAACATAATCCTGCTGCGTGATATAAAATTCCCGAGCTAACTAAAATTCTGCCGACAAGCTAAATATAGACTATGGCTAAATATAGATACAGTGTACGTGACAAATGACAACTGACCTCACAGACACCTTCAAGGCCCTTACCATTCCTAAGAAGATTCACGTGGCCTGTCAGATGGCGGTACCGCAGGGCTGCAGTAGACCTGCCACATCACATAATAATAATAATAAAAATAAATCTTTATTATCCTTGAGTAGCAATTGGTTGCGACGTCACAAGTCAGTGTTGAGAGCTTCCAAAACGAATTCGTTTCAGTGTGACTCCCATCTTTGTGGAGAAAATGGCGTTGGATGACCTACTCTAAATAAGGAAGCTTATACTTTTTTTTTATTTTAGCTTGACACATTTTGTTAAATTTTATCACATTTACCGTGTCAGAATAATCTCAAGGAACATAACTTTGAATTCTTTTACTTACCGTGTGATTGTCAAAAGAGTTGAGCTGAAGGCTCTTTTAACTCTAGGCGTGTAAGCCTGCTTGAACAAAACGTTCTGTCTGGAAGAGGTCCAAGTCAATGCCTATGTAAGGTATTGCTATTTCCGACGTATCCGGCACTCCGGGCGCATGGACTAGAATAGATGGCCGAAGGCCGAGCACACCGGGAACCTTATCTTCTTATCTTATATAATACAGACGTTACTACAAAAAAGAAGATGATTACGTCCTACGCGTCATGCATTTAGTCATGCATATTAACCAATGACTTAAATTCTGCCAAGTCACTGGTTTTCCTGGCTAGCTCAGGCAACCCATTCCATGCTCTAATAGCACTAGGGAAGAAGGAGTATTTGTACAAATTTGTCCTAGCATAGGGGACGAGGTATGTGCCTTTATCTTTGTGTCTTTCAGAGTATTTTATTAAATTTTGTTTTTGTATTTGAAGATTATGGTTCAGTGTTTTATGTATAATTGCTACTTTACTTTTGAGTCTTCTGTCCTGAAGGCTTTCTAAATTTAGTGATTTTACTATAGGTGTTACTCTAGTCAAATATGAATATTCATTTGTTATGAATCTCACTGCTCTATTTTGTGTCTGTTCCAGTTTCTTAATACTTAATGTTATCTTGAGTTGAGGGGTCCCAAATTGAGGATGTATATTCTATTATTGGCCTAACCAAGGTTAAATAACATTTTAGTTTTATGTTCTTATTTGATTTATAGAAATTTCTTTTAATAAACCATAATGCTTTGTTTGATTTTTTTATAGTTTCATCAATATGTGGATTCCATGACCTACACATAGGTATTTTGCGTTTTTAGTCTGTGTTACTGGTTTGCCATAAATAAGATAATATTGGAATTAATTTGTTATAGTTTTTTTGTTACTCTTAACAACTGACATTTTTCTGGGTGGAAAGACATGCTCCAATTTGATTCCCATTTCTGTAATTCATCTAATTCTCTTTGTAAAATATCTGTGTCATGTGTTGTTTTTATTGTTCTATATATTATGCAATCGTCTGCAAATAATCTGACTTTTATTCCTGAACTAATGCAATTTGGTAAATCATTTATGTAAATTAAAAATAGTAGTGGACCCAAGACTGTTCCTTGATGTACACCTGAGTTTACTGTTATCAGTGTTGATTTAGAGCCATTTATTATTACAGTTTGTTCTCTCCCTATCAGAAAATCTTTAATCCACTGATGCAGGGGACCATTAATGCCAAAATATTTTAATTTTTTTAAGCAAACTATGGTGGTGAACTTTGTCAAAAACCTTAGAAAAATCTAGTAAGATAGCATCTATTTGTTCACTATTATCTAAACCTTTAGAAAAATCATCATTTTCCTATGTTGTACCAAGATAACCGTGCAGGACTTGCCATTAATATAACGGTCCCTTGAGGAACGGCGCATGAATTATCGAAAGGGACGTGGAAGCTCTTTTTCAACTCCACACCGTGCAATGGGAAAGCTTTCGCATTCCCTTGGACACTCCCACAGGATATTTGTTTTGCTATTCATTTATCCTAAACACTTCCTTGAGTAATCGTTTCCACCCGTGTGTCACGTTGAGGCAGAATAGCATACCCGGGCTTTAACTTACCAGAAGAAACAAAAAATCAAAGTGAGTTTGGCCAGGTACAAGTCAGAAAATAGGTCCAAATAAGTGTAAGTGTGTTTCTGTCCGTCACTCTTCTGTCTCTCTCTTGCTACATTCTAAACCAAATAACAAATCAAAATAATTATTTTCGTTGTCAAAGTTATTCCGATAATACATTATGATATATATATATATATATATATATATATATATATATATATATATATATACAAATACATTTAGAGAGAGAACAAGAAGACAAAGAGATATTGAGAAATGTTGATGCGATATAATGGGACAATTTATTATTAATAAAAAAAAAATTGTTTTTAAGATATTTTAACATTAGTAAGTAATGGGTTACTTACTTCTATAACTGACCGTGCGTTAGAGGGAGGTAATTTTCCGTTTTTCTTAGATAGTGTGTCAATTATATCGATAGCCTCTCTTTCACGATCATGCACAGCAAGCCAGCGTAGACTCTCTGGTAGATAGCTGTTGATGTGAGAGGGAAATATGATATAATGCATATTTAACAGATCTAAACATGGACTAATAGAGCCACATAATACACAATGTTCAACCTTACACACTAGTACGACAGTTTAGCAGATGTATCCAGTGACCAAAAATTTTCTTGTCTGTAAAATAAAATAATTGTTTGTTTGTTTTACATGTTTCGGATGTTCCTTCAGAGTTAAAGAGAGTTTACTTCCGAGTCCAAACCTCCCGCAGGACGACGGGGGGTGGGAGAGGGCAGGGTGTGAACTCTCGACCGTCGATAACTCCGAACGACAGTCCAGCGCGCAAACCGCACGACCAGGCAGCCATTTTCTTAAGCTAAGGACAATCCTTCAAAAAATTATTACGTCTTTTCCCCGCAAGTAGATAATTAACTGGTCTTTCCATAGCAAAAAAATATTTTAATTACCAATAGTTTATTAACTAATTCTTTTATGGATTCATTTGTTGGCATGTAAAAGTAGTAATTGTTAAAACATTTCAGCTTGATATGAGATTGGGTGTGGGATAAATAGTGTGTACAAACTTTTTACCAGTCAGACAGACTGACAGACAAAGAGAGTGAGTTGATATAAGGTTTCTAATAATAAATGTTGATGGGTTGTGTGCACTATCGTTGTGGAAAGCATGGTATAATAATAAGATATTATGATGAATTGAATCTTTTTTGGTTTTGAAATTTCGCATTTCTTTTAGCTGGTCACTAACTTGATATTAGATCAATATTTAAGCACATCTTGTCACCTGTACTCACACCCATCCCAGAAGCAGAGCCAGAGGAACCAGACCAATAGCAATGTGCATATGTGACCAGTTGGGCAGGAGGTAGGCTGTGGCCGTCAGCGCCAAGACTCCCACCATCCAGATGGGAAGAACCGCCACGACTGGCCGCCACTTAGGAGGAAGGAACTCGATGCTGTACGGGAACACAATGGACAGCACGCCACCTGAAGAGAAGGAAAGATTGTTTGTAAATCTGAAACATCACTTTAGCCAGAATCTTTATGTTCTCATGCTTGAGAAAAGATAAAAGATAATGTTTTTCATATTAACATATGACATTATCTGTAAGGTTTACATCAAGAGTTCGTAAAAATAAAGCTTAAGATAATCATACTTGTAGGGCAAGAATACAGCGGCCCTCCTGGTTATCAGATGATGAACACATCAGAAGTAAGAAAAAGGCTAAAAACGCTGCAGCATCTGGTGATGGCAAATGCCTAAAGTGAAATCGGGCGAGTATGAAGGATTGGACACTTAATCCACACCAGAAGTTGCAAAAAGGTGAAAGGATCCGTAAAATACAGGGAAGTTTGGAACAACAGAGTTGCTTGGCGCTTTAATGGCCGAACAATGACCTGCACATTTTACAAACGCAGCAGATTCAGATTTGTTTTTTTTTTGTGGAACTTCTTTCTTTCGCCTGCACTCTTCACAGAAAATTTCCTTTAGGTGACAATGCAAGCCACCTATCCTCGGTCAGTTCATGCAAATAAATTTACTTATAAAAGTAAAGCTTCCATTTCAGATATTCCGATCTACATGGCAGATGATGTAAGGGTCATCTGTTTCTGTGGCTCACGGTTAACGAGGATGTCATGTGGTCGGCACAATGACCAAGATATCTAGAAAACAATGGAGACATAAGACTATCCATTTTTTTTCTTTATCACTCTTACATAAACAAATAAAGTAATAGTTATTTGCAAATGCAAGGTGATTCGAAATTCACAAAGTTATCAATACTAAAGGGAGAGAAGCTGATTATAGTTCAACCGCTGCGTATCTAGCTAGTTCCAATATCATGATTTTAATAATTAGAGAAGCGTAAAAGGTTGGTCTGTTATTTTAAATTGAATTGTGTTTTAAACTTTAATAATAAACTTTAATATGAATACGAATTTTTTAAGAGATATAACGATAAACACAACTGTAATCTCTCTCTCTCTCACACTCTCTCTCTCTCATAAGTCTTTCCTGGTGACAGTACTGCCCTTCTTAACCCCCCCCCCCCCCCTCCTGTAAATAACAAACGATTCTCTCACCGACAATCTCAAGATTCTCTCACTATTTCTCTCACTATTTCTCTCACCGATTCACGATTCTCTCACCGATTCCTGTACCAATGAAGAAACGGCACACGGCGAACATTTGCCACGTGACTGACAAAGCTGCCACGACATTACACAGACTGTGCCAGACCAGGAATCCATACAGAGTCCTCTTTCTACCGAACTGGTCGCTCAGGTGACCGGACACCATGTTACCAAACAGAACTCCCGCCATCTGAATTGAGATCACTGTAGCAGGCACCCAGGACAGATCGCAAACCAGAGACCACTACTCGTAAGAAATAAAGAATAAATTAGAATAAAATATAATAGCTTATGAAAATCTAACTATCAAACCAATAGTTTTATAACAAGGTTAGTGTGTGTGCGCGTGTTTGCATTGGCTCAGGAATTCTGGTGTAACCTTTGAGTAGAGTTGTGTACACGGCACGGCCCGGTCAGGCCCAGTCAACCGATATGGCCGTCTACCGTTGGGAGCCCTCAGACAGGACAGGGGTGAACAGCCCCATGTCCAGGCCTGGTGGTTGGATAAAGCCTTTCTAACCATCAACGGGATAATGGTGCCTACGGCGCCGACGCCCTACTGGACTTCACTGAAGTTGATGTAGATACAAAGGGAGTAAACGGCTGCTGCAAGTAGCTGAAGTCAGAGACGAGAGACTGAACCTGGTGATCAGTTTGTAGTGAGTTGTAAGTCTTAAGGTAAACCCCTACATGGATTTGTTCGAAATCAGTTGTTATAGTAGGCCTGGCTGCAGACCTGTGACTTGGCAACAAGCAATTGGTTTCGATGACCCCTCGATGTCACGTCTCAGGTCTGCAGTCAGGCCTACTATAAATTGGTTAGTCGGACTATCTGCAGCTACTACTTCTTTGTTGTTGTTTTGCACGTTTCGGATGGTACTTCAGAGTTGAAGATAGTTTACTTCCTAGTCCAGACCTGCCGAAAGATGACGGGGGATGGGAGCGGGCAGGGTTTGAACCCGGGACCATCTATAAATCCAAACGACAGTCCAGCGCGCAAACCGCAAGACCAGGCAGCCATCTTTACAGTTTATACTTACTACATAGCGGATAACCCCATCAACGAACCCCATTACATGTCATATTAATATTTCTTGTTATGGAGTCTTTGAAAAGTTATTTTGGAATGATCTATAGAGTATGGACTGGGTGGTGTGTTATTTTAAAATAAATTCCTAATAGATGATTTTTAATGTAGAGGCTTTGCTTGGAAACAGTAAATAGATGAAAGTAGAGACTCGTGGGGAATTGAATGGCGATGTGGGAGGCGTGGTCGAGAGGCTAAGAGCGCTTGAACTTGGCTTGGCTTGGCTACCCATGAAATGGGCTCGAGGTTCAACAGAGTTGTGTTTACTGAGCGCCTGAAGGCAGCACGAAAAAACCTTCTCCTAGATACCCCCACCGGTCCACAACTGAGATTGGACCAGAGCGCTCTGAGCATGCTATAAGCTATAAGCATGAAAGTAGCACTATATAAAAGCCATAATTTATTTATTTATTTAAAGAAAGATGATTTCGGGTGTTTCGAAAGTAGAATTGTACATCCCATGTCTTATTTTTAAAATCATATTTCGGGTTATCATATTTATATCTTGATATAGAAATCTGTCAAAGATTTGACTTACCTGATTGACTACAGTCAAGGCGCTATTGTCAAACTCAAAGCGTTGACAAGGAACTCCCTCAAGAAAACATTCCTTGAATCTTGACACATTGAAATCTGACTGCGAAAAGTTTTTTGTCTCGTTGGAGACACATTCCCAGTTTGGAACTTTGCCTAAATAAGAAGGATGATTTTATTGCTATTTATTGTTTACTTTTTCTTAAAGTTAATCACACTAAACGCTATTTGCCGCTCGGATTCACTCCCTTTTGTTGGTAATATATGTTGGCCTCCTTCAGTCGTAACTACAATGTTTCATCTCGTGAAACACATTTTCACGTGACTGTGGAGCCCTGTTTTGGAGAGACACTCCCGTCAACATACACCGCAGGTAAAGGTGGCTTTCGCTTTGATGGTAGAGGAGCCGGCCTTAATGGAGATGAAAGATGCACACCAGTCCCCCATCCCCACGCAGTTGTCGGCAATATTAAAACGATAATTAAATGTCGTATTCTACTATCTTATCTTATTACTTTATAGCTTTATAATAGAAGATAATTACGTTTATGCGTATCCCTATATTTTTAATCTATTCGTGCATGTAAATTAGTGACTTTCCCAATATTGTTGTTTTTCTAGCTGATTCAGGCAAGCAGTTCGGTGATCTAATATTTCTAGGGAAAAAATACCATCGGAGCATATTTTTTGTTATTCTACGTTTATAGGCTTACTGTATTAACTCTTTCTCTCCGTAATTATTTACCACATTCTGGAATCAACGCTGGTATCGTCGGTTAGGAGAGAAAGAGTTAAGTTACCAAAAACTACATGGTGTCCAAGGTCCTTAAAATTCGAAGCAGGACCAAATCTAAACATGGCGGTATAGATAAGAAGATAATCCTTCTTCTAAATCTAAACTCTCTCAGTTGTAACTCACACAGAGTTTAAACTCTCTCTATCTCTCTTTCTCTCTCTCTCTCTCTCTCTTTCTCTCTCGCTCTCTCACACATACACGTTTAATCCCTACAGCTACTCCGTAACATACCAGCGAAGGCCATCTGAAGCATACTCCAAGAAATGGCCGCCATGGGAAAATTAATCAAAAACTGCAGAATCCATAAGGCTTTACCGCAGCCAATGTCCACTAAGATGTCATCAATGGTCAGTTGGCTGTCCATTGTAAAACTTATCTGATGCAGATAACTAATACGACAATAGTAAAATAAATTATATTATTACATGTTATAGTATTTCATAAATCTGAGATAATGTCAGAGTTTTTTTTTTTAAATAATAATTTCATAGTCACGTGACAATTTCATCACGTCATCAACAGAAAATTTTCTTATCTTATAAAGTGCAGACGTTCCTTCAAGTCAAGCTATTATATGTCAGTGCTAAATATTTCTTGGGGGCCCGAAGCCATAGCATTGTGATGCGTATAATTATAGGTTCCTGGTTCCTTCAAAAGAGAAAACAAGTACTTCCTTTGTGTATGCATATATTAATCTAGTCGCCTATATTATTTTTTAGACTCAAGACTCAGCTACGTCATTGATTTCCAGGTCGGATTCAGGCAGGATAGACCTAGAGGTTTTCATCAAAGAATCTGGGATCAAACCTTTAACTGGGGTAAATTACCTCAAGATTGGTTATGCTGGCATCGAGTGAAAGACTTTTGGCAATGACTTAAATAAACTAGCCAAGGACTAGCGAAGGACAAAACGTACAATTAAACCACCCAATACTGACCTACCTAAATCAACCAAGTCTTGCAAGAAATATAACAAGACTTAAAAAGTGACTAAGTCCCGTTCCTGGGAGTTTTTAAGAAAAAACAAAATTTGATTGTGCTCATCTTCAAGACAACAAGCTGTAGTTTAGGGGCACCAATAAATATTTAGTAGCAACATATGTAATCTGATCTTAAGAAGGGCCCGAAAAGAGACCATTATATCAAATAGAGTCAGGCCTTGTCAAGTCTTAATATAGCACTGCTGATCTTCGATCACGAGGAAGGTGCAGCAACAACAGCAACAGCAAACTCTTCTGTCATTTCTATCAGTCACAATAATTGACATTTTCCACTTGGTACGCCTAAATAACAACGTAAGCCTAAAATTTAAAATTTGTTTTTTGACATGTGTGATGTACTTGTTCAGACTGCCTTGAGGTCAACTCTAGACGACTTGAATTTCAATTAATTACTCTGCAAGCGTTTGAGTTTTATTGTTCGGGTGTATTCAATGTAGTTGATCAACAATACAGAATAAACAAGACGATGGATGTAACGAGTCAAGAGTCAACACTGAGGAACAGTTCATACTATGTTTATTCTAATAAAAGGCCACAGTAAAAGTCTCTATCAAATAAAACACGTCTTTACCCTAGAGGATTCTATCGCGAACTGATTTTCCGGTCTCTAACCCAAAATATCCCAAGCGTCACTAGTCCCGTTCAATATACGTCTTCTATAAGAGGTCGCTAAATAACTACTACTATAAACTAGGTGCCTAACACATAATAAAATAGACAATGATAAAGACACAAATATGAGTTCACCTACTTTCTTGGGGTCAGTTTCTTCTTTTTAAAATCAACTGTTAGATCACTTGCAGTGTCCTGCAAACTTTCGATGAGCTGTGGTAGCAGCCAAAATGAGACGTTTAATTTACTAGGACGTTATAGTCTAAGCTCCTTAGTTCTGTTGACTCGACCTAGTTATTATTAAAAGAACGAGGCTTATCAGTCTGATGCGTGACGCCCATTCATTCGTTCGCCAAAGTTTACGTTGAGACAGTAATTCATTGAATGAAAAAAAAAAAGTCATCCACTGCAAGGTGTGAAGTAAGGACAAAATAGAAGTATATTTCATTAACTAGAATTTGTTTTTGTTGTTTCTACCGGCCCCCGAAAGGAGAATGTTTTGTGTTGTCTGTCCGACCGTTCGTCCGTCCCTTTTAGATCTCAAAAACTAGAAAAATATAATGAAAATCCAATAGCATGATATTTTAGAACTTACAAGTACTTGTGCAACAGCTACAGTTTTATTTTCTGAAAATCAAAATGTTCACTTTTTAAAAATTAAATAAGCAAAGCCGTTTTTATTTTCATTAAAATAAATTATTATTAAAAATAATCACTATTTGGCCTACAATAATAGTTTTAAAAATAAATAGGGAAGTGTATACTGTCGCAAGGATAATCACTCAGTATAGTTTAAACATACATAGCAAACTGTTTTGTTCTTTTCTAAATTAATGTTATAAAATACATATTTGTCATACTAAATACAGTTTGTGTGCTATACTTACTGCTAAAGCCGGTTGGTTGTTGTGTTGGCCACATGACACTCTTGTGGGACACAGAAACAGATAACCTTTACATCACCTGCCCCATAGATCCCCATAAAGGGGAACTTTCCTTTTTGTTTTTACTTACCTCTAACATTTTAAAAGGTTCTAAAAATAAATAACTTATTAAAAATGTGTATAAGTCAAAAATATCTTGAAACAACATTTAATACCCAGTTTTCAGTATTATACAACAAGGAGCTGAGTGATATGATCATGAACAGAGTTTCAATCATTATGATTACTTTCTTTAAAAGTTTATAAAATAGAACCTGAGAGTGTCTCCTTAATTTTGAAAAGTCATGTGTCTATTAGAGTAGGGAATAAGTTGCTTGATCCAGCCAGGAAAATCAATGACTTAAATTCTGCCAAGCATTGCTAGATTGACCTAGAAACACATATAGGAAGTCATCCTTTTCTATTTTGAATTAGAACGTCAGTGTTTTATAAGATAAGATAAGATTCCTTATTTGAAGCTATTTTATATTGTTTCAATAAATACGCTGAGGTGGTCAAATGTTGTCAAACTGAATTTCCATTTGATTGGACCAATAAAATTATCTTATCTTATTTTATAGCATTAGGCTGACATCGCTTATACGTCTCTGTCTATGAACCAGAAGATATGAAGAGTTGCCTCCCATAAGCGTTATAATGATCAACTCCGGCTCCACTTTGCCCTAACTGTATAGAGGTGGAGATGGCATTTGAGAGAGACAGATGTAGAGCTCTCGGAAAACACAACTTTGAAGCAGACAGAAAAACTTGTAGAAGACTATCGTTGAAGACATAAAAAAAAAAAACAACCTTAAATAGACCCCCACCAGACGACGGCTCTGTCTGTAAAAGATATGGCAAAATATGCAGGTCACAACTGGGTTTGTGTACATGTGTGAAACTGCAATCAATCTTAATCTTGGGAATCGAAGACTTTTGCCATTCAAAGAAGTAATTCACTATACTTATGAAAAAAAATAGATTTTAGATGTAGCCCTAATTCTCTTGAGAGAGACTTATATCTTTAGGAGACTCTATCTCAAGTGAAATATGTAGTAGGCCTAATCAGCAGATCCAGAGGCGTACCGAAGGCGGTTTGGCCAGCCGTCACTGGCGGTGTAGAGTAGGGGGCGCCTAATGGGTATCAAAACCCTACATAGAATATTCTTTTCTGTCACTTCGTTCGTAGACTCGTTTAACTTTTATGTAAGTTTATACATATCTTGCACACTGTTATTAAGCAAATATGACTTGGGGTACATTTTTGTGAGATGGAAGGGGTTCCGACACGCCTTTCTCGCCGGGCGCCAGGGACTCTCGCTACGCCAATAATAAGATCCCATGTGTTTAAACAATATCACCTTTCTATTTTAACGCAATAAAATTTGATATTAAAATAAAACTTGACATTAAAAGTTCGTTTACCAACTGTACCGAATACTAGCCAAACCTACGATATCATCTTCGCTTTTGTTATTATTGCCAATGTTGGTTAGATTTTATTCTGGTGATGCCATGTGTCAATGTTGTTGCTAAAACGGGGTTGGGGGGGGGGGGGATGACAGCGAATGAAAATAACTTGAATAAAAAAAAATATTAGATATCAAACTATGTGAAATGTAGAACAGGATGGTAGGGGACAATGTGATTCTCTGACACTTATTCGATAAACAGCAGATCTGAAGTATGCATTGTATACTTCGTGTCAAGAACCTTGTCTTACTAATTAACAATTAGACGGAGTGTAACTGTGTTAAAGTCACGCTTGTTTACGTCTATAGCAGTCCATGTCAAGTCTAAGTCAAGAAATGTCTTTATAATAATAATAATAATAATCTTTATTGTCCGCATGGAAATTTGTCTTACAATTTGTGCATTACACCAAACAAAAAACATTATAACTATAAGAAACCAAAGTGTACATTCACACCAGACTCACTCATAATTTACATGTGACTATACCAGATTGTTCTTATTTAATGATTTGATTGCCTCGAGACACCCTGAATGTCAGATGGACATAAAAATTTATAATGAATTTACAATAGACTGGACATGAAATATAATGAATTTAAATAGACTGGACATGAAATATAATGAATTTAAATTAGACTGGACATGAAATATAATGAATTTAAACAGACTGGACATGAAATATAATGAATTTAAACAGACTGGACATGAAATATAATGAATTTAAAACAGACTGGATATGAAATATAATGAATTTAAAACAGAACGGACATGAAATATAATGAATTTAAATTAGACTGGACATGAACACACTATAGTTTGTAGTTTTTAAATTTTCTATTACCCTAGCCATTTCGTCCATGGACGCGTCCATAAGGCGAAGCAAGAAATCTTTGGAGTCTTTTTGGCGCAGTGATCGTTTTGGCGCGGACATTATGGCGCTAAATGTCTTAGACACATTTTCATTTTATTATGTTTTTGTTCGGGTGTTTTTGTTTAAACATTTTTTTTATACATGCACAACACTGTTTATTATTATCCAGTAGATTTTGGATTGCAGTTTGTTGGGTAATTGTTGTTCTATATTTAGCATCATGCCGCGGGATACACATTAGAGACCAAAAGAGAATCCGCTGCCGAGGACAGACGCAGACGGCGAAAAGAAAATCTAAATCGACCACCCGCGGACAATGGCTATGTTTGTCCTGAATGTGGAAAATATGTGGGTCACAATGGGGCTGCGCATCCATGGGAAATACTGCATTCCTCAATAATCTTAGGACTCGAAGCCTTATTATTATTTAACATAATAATGTTGACTGAACTTATGCATGCGCTGATTTAAGCAATGTATTGCATTTCTACATGTAGATAGGCTATATTAAATCTCAATGTGTAAAGACAAAAATCTGTAGTGCAATCACAAACGTTATTAGTCCGATCTTTATTTACATGACTTTGAAATGATCTGAAAGACTAATTTTGCTTGAAAGAGGGTAGACATGAAAAGTTCTTTCTACAATAAACATTAACAGACTCTGGCAGACACATCGTTTATGATTGTGTCCAAATCAAAGCTATCTAGAACGTCGTTCGCAATAGCCTTTAAAATAAAGAAAGAAAGTCGTTTGTTGACTTACTGTCATACAAAGTGGCCCTTTCGGCGGAGGCCCAGAGATCTATTCGGTGCCGAATACCAGAATGTCCATTAATTTTGTCTTTCCTGGCGAGCATTCGCCCCAGACCTACATACAATCTACATGTGCCCCTGAGCTTTAGCCTGGAATTATTTTGTATTTCAAGGGAGATAAAATACGAATTTATTTGACAATAGTATAACACAGATTATCTCCCCTATTTTATTTTGCCTCGAAAGTCGACGGTGTTTGGTTAGAAATTGATGCTATTAATAATTTTTTTAGGTCGGATTCCTCTCATTATTTAATTTCAAGTATTTTTCATATTTAAGAAAATCTTGTAACAAGGGACCAAACTTGATTTTGAGACAGTTTTCTTAAAATTAAAGGAATATCCTCAAAGCTCATATATTATCTACAGAATAGAGCTATCGTCATCTCCAGTATCAAGAGAGCAAATAATTTCACTACATAGTACAAACAGGGCATGTCAACGGCATGCTCAAGATTAAGTTGTTATGACTGCCTGGTCGTGAGATATTTGCCCAGACTGTCGTTCGAACCCTGCCTCGTCGTCCTGCGGGAGGTAGGGGCTAGGATGTAATTCAATTCCGTCGGAATGTTCTTCAGATATTAAATATTAAACACGTGTCTTTACATTGAGACACCTTTGATACTGTATTGTAGTGTAGTCTTATGGACAGAAACAGAACACATGAAATAAGTGCTGTAGCTCATCTATTGTAGCGGCGTACAAACACGATATGAATTAAATATTCTAGATAAAAGAGACATGACCCAAATGTTAAGGAATAAATTAAAATCATGGCCACGAATATTTGATTGGCTGGCGGAGACAAAGGGTTGTCTTAAGCGCAAACTTCCTCACCCTTCTAAAGTGCGGCGCCTTGAGAGGTTGCCCCACTTGCCACCCCCTAAGACCGCCTCTGCCGGAAGCATACAATTACAATCAGTGAAAATGAAATCCTTATCCAAACTGACATCACCCTCGCGTTTACCTTCATCTACATCTTTGTTGGACTGTTGGGGCACCACACAAGATCTGTCAACCGTTTTTCTCCATTCCTCTCTGTCCTTTGCCTGGGATAGAATTTCATTCACTGACAGGCCTGTCCTTTCTTTGATGTCTTCCCATCTCTTTCTGACGTGGCAACAAACTATTGGTCTCTACTGCCTAGTAGGTCAAAATAGGGGACGGAACTTGGTTCAAAACGTCTGGCGAATTTAAGGATCAACACGAAGGAACTGCGTGTGTAAACAAATACGTTGGTCAGCAATGGAAAAAAAACATTCCAAAAATATCCTAAGGTCAACCAAATGTTGGCATCTAGAAAAGTCTAAACTAGAAGTACGCTATCCGGTGTTTACTGTTCAGTGTACAGTTGTATAGTTTCTTTAAGAAACAAGATTGAATTAATAAAATGAACATTGCAACTCTCAAAACAAATCGCCACAATTCTATTCTTTTTTTTTTTAGACTTACGCTATCAATAGTTTAAGATTTCCAGTCCACAGTTCTACAGTCCATCCGATTTTCTAAAATAAAAAAATTCATGATTCTCCGATAGATCGAACCCCCCCAATCGCCTGCTACGTCAGCTTGATAACGGATTGACCGTGTAAAGGCTAATGGTCCAATTGTTGCGGTTTCCTTGGAGTTCACCAATTGATTGGGTTAAACATTTACTAGATTGTGTACCTTGTCATGGATTTCGATTCATTTGGAAATCCAATGGCCTTGTATAACTTGTTAATCTTTCCCAATCTTTTTGATGAGTTTTGGAGTTGGCAATGTCTGGCCTTGCAACAGTGGTTAACTCTTTCTGTTCTTTCTAAAGCGAGAGATAAATAAACCGAATGTACGCATATAATCTCTAGGCTTCCGAGGGTCCCTGGTTCGAATTCTGGTGAAGACATGAATTTTTTATTTTGGAATCTTCAGAGCGCTTCTGAGTCCACCCAGCTCTAATGGTTACCTTGCATTAGTTGGGGAAAGGTAAAGGAGGTTACATAGGCTAAAAACTCAATCTATCTAGGTGTAATAATAAAGGAAAAGCTATCATGAAATCCTCCAATAGATGAAATTATTAAACATATCTAGCGAAACATTAAGGGTTATTAAAAGAAATTTTTACCAATCAAACAAGAACATAAAACAAAAATGCTATTTAAACTTTAGTTAGAATTATTAGAATATGCCTCCTCTGTTTGAAACCAGTCAACTCAAGTGAATCCAAAAAAAACGAAAACAACTACAAAATGGAACAATTTATAACGAACTAATATTTCAATTTAACTAGAGTAACACCATAAGTAAAATCACTAAACTGAGAGACACTTCAGGACAGAAGAAGAATAAGTAATAATAATACATAAAATAATACATAAAATAATACATAAAATAATACATAAAATAATACATAAAATAATACATAAAATAATACATAAAACTCTAAACCACAATTTGCGAATAGAAAAAAAAATCTAATTAAATACTAAGAAGTCACAAAGATAGGAATCTCATTTGAATTCCATTCACTAGAGCATAATCGAAGTATTTCGTACAAGGGCTTCAATTCCCATAGTGTCAACAGAGAATGGAATGGGTTGCCTGAATCAGCCAGGAAAACCAACGACTTGGCAGAGTTTATATCGATGATTAACATGATTGACATAGGAAATGCGTAGGACGTAATTATCAACTCTATGGCCACATCACCAGGTCCTCAGGACTCGTAAAGACCTTCCTTTAGGGAACAGTACCAGGAAGAAGAAGGAAAAAACATAAAAAGCAATGGGAAGACATCAAAGAATGGATAGACCGTTCAGTGAATAAAATTCTGTCTAAGGCAAAAGACAAAGAGGAATGGAGAAAGACGGTTGACAGATCTTGTGTGGTGCCCCAACGGTCCAACATACTAAGGAATAGGTGAAAGAAATTTAGAACAATGGTAAAAGCTATACATAAGCCACAAAAATTATTCGTTTCAATGGGGACACAGCGAAACGTCAAAATCACAATAGTATGTACACTGCAAGGAGAGTTCCGATTCCTAGTTGCATTCCATTCACCTTTTAAATACCAAAAAAAAAATTCCTCTTCAATAGTATTGTCCACCAATGACCAAAATAATACGTAACTGTTTCTTCAGATATTTGCGAATCTCAGGATAAGAATCCCTGGTCTAGAAGTAGTAAATTAACTCTCTCCCCCTTACAAAGTATTGATTTGTTTACACATCTTCTATGAATGGAAGTCTTGTTGCCATCAGAGCGCTGCCCATGAATGGCTACGCCTTCGTCTCGTAACGGAATGAATCCTCGTGGAAATTGCCGTCTAGATTGCAACTATCAGACAAGGTCAGCAAAGGTCATATCTAGCCCGCCCATCGACAGGGAAGGCCCCCTTTCAGACGAGATAACTACCACCGTTTAGCCAAGACCTGGCAAGTTTAAACCAACAAAACAGGATTGTTTAGTGGACGCCATTTTTTTCTCGCCTGCACCGGTCTACTTGACAACGGAAGTGTCACTGTCTCGCACCACAAAGGAAGTGCTGCTATGATGAGAGAGTTAAAGAAAATGGAGCCTTATAGATATTTTTAGCTCTCCATTCATTAAAGACATTACAAAATATATTTCTACAACTAGATATTTGGCACTTGGTGTAGTAAGCGTTTTTTTTTTTTCAAAGCTTTTTTTTTTATGTTTGTCTGGTAAAAAGTTTGTACAATTTATTTCTCCCACACCAAATCTCGGATCAAGCGGAAATTTTACACAATAATTTCTTGTACCTGACAAAACAAGACTTAATTAAAAAATTAACCAAATAGTTTAATAACTATGGATGATTAATAATTTTCTTTGGTATTTAACAAGGGAAAGAACTTGCACTTGACAGATATTGTGGTTTAAGTTGAATTAGTCCTCTTTATACTTTGTAGAGAACTAGGTCGCCCCTTTAAAGTTTGAAGCTAATAACAGATAACAATAAAAACTTTTAATTTTATAAGGGCTTAGCTGTCACAGTGGTTAGTGTGATGGCTTGAGTAGGCTTGATGTGGCTTGAGACCTCGACTTCAAATTCAGGTCTTTCACCTTGTACCCCTTTCTTTCTTCCCCAATTTCCCAACTGGTCCAGACAGGTGATAGGATCACAGCAAATCGAGAAACCTAAATGCATGAAATAGCGCTAAAAAAAGGGATGAAATATTTCGCACAGATTTATTAAATAATATTACTATTATTATTACTAGTTCTATTACAAATTTAATTACACGACTTACCCATAATAATTGATACAACCACGCTTACTATATAAGCTTTGTCTTCTTTTAATTTTGTTTAAAATTCATATATATAATTTCCAAATAGCCTCAATGCATTTAAACAGAAAATTGCAAAAAAAAAAAAAAACAACAACTAATTATTCCACTAACTCACTGATATGACTCACTTGACTGAAGAAGTGAATACATAATTATAAAAAAAAAACATTAAACCAGTAGTTAAGGCAAAACTATGGGCTACTTGTATAGTTATCAAAAATAATTACTTAATATGTACATTTATAAAAACAATATGAAACAGAAGAAATCGATAATGGTTGAAACCGCCACATATGATAGGCCATTTGTATACAACCATATATACACAAATAGATAACTAATCAAGAACAAATACTCGACACAAATATCAGTACAGCATATAGACTCTTTTTGTTTTGGGCTTACGGTTAATTTTTGGTTATTCCGGTAACCTACCGGTAATATATAAATTGTTCTTCGAAAACACATTAATTAATTTTTTTTTTTAAAAGGAAACCTCAGAATTTGCGCTATTCAATTTTAGCTTTATCATCATAGGAATCCTTGGGCCTTAGGCCTCTTTTCTTTTCTTTGCCTCTTTTTTTGGGCTTAATGTGCCTCTTGTATTGGCCATCTTGCCTTTTTTTGTGGGGTTTTTTTCTTTTTTTTTTCCTATATGTTTTTATTTGTAAGTTCTCATAATTCACAAGTATTAAATCATAAACAATTGAAAATTGATTAACCTAAAAATACAACAATAGTAACAGAAACATTATTTAATATCAAAGACATACTACCTAACCATCCTAGCCATTGAATCCATAAAAGACAGAACAATGATACAAGTATCCTCTACCCCAGAACAATCAACACAATATCAAATATCCCTGACCCTCATCACCCCATTTCTGGAAAACTACCTGAGCATTGTACAAGTATATAAAAATCAAACTAGATCATTCTTTACCCTAAAATCCATTATTTTTCTAAATGTCAATTCTAAGTGATTAGGATGAAAAACCTTATTATTATGTAGAGCTTTGAGCCAGCTAGCCCAAACAAGGTTCCTGTATTCGGAAACAATAATTAAGTTAAAGTTATGTATCATTTTATTTTTTAGTTTTGGCAGCTTGTTTAATACAATTGACAAGTTAACATTTACATAGTTGCCACAGTTTGCTTCTAATAAGTCCCTTACAGTACTTCTAACTTGAAGGAATAATGGACATTCTAAATACATATGTTTCTCATTGTCAGCATTTTCAAGGTGGCATAATATACAGGCACGGTCATTTGCTCGTCTTCTAACCATAGGGGTCATCCCAAAGATAAGTCTATAACTTATCTCTCTAGCTTTTGGTGGGATATGTTTGCTGTGTAGGTTTATGAATGTGTCCTTGAATTCTGTCACCCCAAGAACTCTCCCCCACTTAATCCTATTCACTAGACTTTCATGTAACAGCTTTTTAAGTGTTGTGTATGATTCTTTGGTTTTGTTGTGTATTAAATGTTCATTACCAGGTAAAATTCTGGAAATAGACCTGTAAAATGGATGAGTGACTGTACCAAAATAGTGAGGAGTATCATTGTGTATTGGAAGAAGACTACTTAATCTTAAACCATAATAGTAAATTGTCAAGGGAAAGTTTGTTGGGTTTCTAACTACTTGACCTACAAATTTTAGCCTTAGCGAATGTATTTTTGTCTTGACATCTTGTAAGTTTATCCCCCCATCCTCTTTGTTTTGAATGAGTGTAGTGTGCTTAATGCTCCTAATAGTGTTTTTAAATATAAAGCTTCTAATTAACTTGTTTATGAATTTAGGAGGTGGCTCTGTAAATAGACAATCTTTGGAATGACCAAACTATTTATCAATACAGCTCTACCAAATATTGTTGATCCTGTGTGCTTATAAAGTTTTATCAAGTTCGAGGCTAAATTAAATGCAACAACCGTAATTCATAAGAGTTCAATGTAAATTTATTATAAGTCTTATCGAAAAGTATAATTTGTGGTTAAAATGTCTTTGAATATTTAAGAAAACCATTCCCGATTTTTACATTAAGAGTAATTGATTAAATTATAATTTTTGCTTTTAATGTTTATATAAATAATGCTACAGTTATCAGAAAATATATTTGACGTCTGGACGAAATATTGACACACTGACCTCCCCTCAAGGTGTGCTTTTGTTTTTCATTTCCAAATCCTTTCAAAAACATTTAATGATGTAATATCTCGCATAGCACAGAAGTCACAAAAGACTAAAAAGTAAAGTAACAATAATGCATTTCGACCAATTATGTTCCATGAGGAACTCAAAGGAAAGATGATGATGATGATAATGAATACATAAAAAAAACAGAATCATAGCTTACAAACACACAACACAGCCGAATTAATACTCAGAAAGACACAAAGATAAAAGCCAATTTCTTATTCCATAATCTAGAACAAATTTGTACAAACGCTAATTTCTCCCTAGTACCATTAAGACATGGGTTGCCTTAATCAGACAGACAAACCAAAGAGGTTAATTTACTAATAAATAAGCACAATTAGATTAACAGACGGATACGTGTGGGACGGAGTTATCTTCTCGCATAAAGGAACGACCTTGACTTAGTGATATCCGGCCATACCAAACATCTGCCCATAGTGGAGAATGACTTCCCAGAGTTCCATTGGGCTGGTTTTTTCATTCGATTTTTTTGAAGTTTTTGTTTGGCGATGTTGCGACCCATGTGACGGAAATTTCTACAGCTCTATGGCCAACAAAAACGTTGGGCACCCCCCTGAAATAGAGACACCCCTTGAAATAGAGACACCCCTTTGAAATAGAGACACCCTCTTGAAATATAGACATCCCCTTGAAATAGAGACACCCACCTAGAAATATAGACACCCCTTTGAAATAGAGACCCCCCCCCCCTTGAAATAGAGACACCCTCTTGAAATATAAACACCCCCTTGAAATATAGACACCTCCTTTGAAATAGAGACACCTCCCTTGAAACAGAGACACCCCCCTTGAAATAGAGACTCCCTCTTCAAATAGAGACTCCCTCTTGAAATATAGACACCCCCTTGAAATAGAGACACCCCCTTGAAATAGAGACACCCCCTTGAAATAGAGACACCCCTTTGATATAGAGACACCCCCTTGAAATATAGACACCTCCTTTGAAATAGAGACGCCTCCCTTGAAACAGAGACACCCCCCTTGAAGTAGAGACTCCCTCTTGAAATAGAGACTACCTCTTGAAATATAGACACCCCCTTGAAATATAGACACCCCTTTGATATAGAGACACCCTCTTGCAATATAGACATCCCCTTGAAAGATAGACACCCCCTTGAAATAGACACCCCCCTAGAAATATATACACCTCCCTTGAAATAGAGACACCCCTTTGAAATAGAGACTCCCTCTTGAAATAGAGACTCCCTCTTGAAATATAGACACCCCCTTGAAATATAGACACCTCCTTGAAATAGAGACAACCCCCTTGAAATAGAGACATCCCTTTGAAATAGAGACACCTCCCTTGAAATAAAGACACCCCCTTGAAATAGAGACACCTCCTTGAAATAGAGACACCCACCTTGAAATAGAAACACCCCCCTTTGATTCGCCCCCTTCCCCCTATTTTCCTTCACTCTGTACTAAAATGACGTGTTTTATACTCAGCGTAGAAGGTTGAGTGAATCAAATGATGCGGCTAAGAGTACTTCCAACATCACGGCCGTAAATCTAAAGCCGTGAGCAGCGACTTCTACCTGTACCCATGACGTCATCCCGTTGCGTTACCTGGAAGGTCGACCTGTAGAATGCACACCTGTCTACCCCTGCACTTAAACTGATACATGACCTGTGGTGTTGGCTCGTACAGTTTCCCCCCCATTATCAAATATCACACTTGACGTTAATAGTCCGCATCTTCAACTCATTTTAACTCAGAGCTAAATCGAACATTTGTGTTTGACTTTTTTATCAACAACATATTTGTGAGTAAATCAAATTCTTGCCTGTAGTTCTCGCGCTCCGTGAGTCAAACTGTCCCCCATCTCTCCCGCTTTAAGAAAACGATATTCATAAACATTTAATAACCGTACATCTTTGTTAACATCTCATGGTGAAAATGTTTCTTATTCTTGAATGTTGACTCACAAGAGAGATCACAATGGTAAATAGCGATAATTTTTATAATGGTTAATGCCCTCCACCCTTTTTGGCTCAATTGGCCAAAAAGCATCAATGCACTTTGATCTTTCTATTTTAGAAAATGCTAAATTTAATTCACGTTTTGTTTTGTCTCATGGTTCGGACGTTCATTCAAAATTAAAGAGTATTTATGCGTGATGGGGGAGGGGGCAGGGTTCAAACCCTTGACCATCGAGATGTCAGTCCAGAGCATGTACCACACAACCCTCCAGCCATCCAATAGGTATTTCAAAAAAAAAAAATTTGCAAATGTGTAAACATCGTGACCTAGATCTGTTTCTTTACCTAGGATCTTGGTCTAGTCATCTGAACCGAGCCCATGCGTTACAGAGGGCCTCAACACTGACCTGCGACGTCGAAACCTGTGGGCAGTTTAGACCAATTGCTCGTTGCCACGTCGTATAGTGTAAGGTCTGTAATGAAACAGCTCTAGCATTAATTCGTCACACTGAAGGGCATATAGAAGCTTGGAACGATGGATACCAACATTAGGAAGCGTACGAGAAATGTAAATCATATATTTCTTTTTCTGTCAATGAAATGTACAACTTTTAAGTAATCTGCTTCAATATCTTTATATACTAAATTGTATCATAAGAAATATACATAGAAAAAAAACCCACTGTATCTCCTTCTCTCTTGCTCACTCCTTGTCTTTCATTCTCTCTTTTTTCCTCTGTCTACTTTTCTATCTCTCTTTACCTCTCTTTCTTACTTACTTCTTTCTCTCCTTTTCTCTCTCTTTCTACTTTTCTCTTTCTTTCTCTCTCCTCTCTCTCTCTCTCCTTTTCTCTCTCTTTCTCCTTCTCTCTTTCTCACTCTCCATAGTTTTAAGTCATTTAAGAAACTTTAGTGCAAATTGATTTCCTTTTAATAATAATAATAAGGCATGTCTTGGAGTCCGAAGATTAACGAGGAATGCAGTACTTCCAGTGTTCAGGGAGCAGCCCTAGCTGGTAGGTCAAACAGTAAGACTTGTAACTACACTCAACTGATACAAGTTTACTGATTCCTTAGTCTAGTCTCTTTGCAGTTCTATCATTCTCAGCCACTCTCTCATTCACACACACACACACAAACACACACAAAATGCTTCTCGCTCTATCACTCAACATTTTCCTCTTGAATGTCTTGAAGATAACAAATAGGACAAAAACTTTGTTCCGTAAAAGTAAAGCAATAAAAATAATAAATAAAATAACAATACCAAAAAATAAACAAAGATTCTTGGCATATATCAAGCCACTATCCACTTTAAAGAGGGCAGGGCAACGCTAGGGTGAAAAAATAAATCTCCTCCCATTTCCCTCCCCCTCTATGAACTTAGAACAGTGATTCCCATAGTGGTCTATATGGGCCCCAAGGGAGTCTACAAAACAAAAATGTTTGAGAACCACTGATCTAGAACATATGCACACTGCATTCATTTGTGGAACACAAGTTTAGCCTGAGCAGAGGCCACACGTTTTAAAGCCTCATCAACTAGGACAAAGTCTATGTGAACCTTATCTTATCTTATCATGTCTTATATAATACAGACGTTACTTCAAAAAAAGAAGATGATTACGTCCTACGCGTCATGCATTCAGTCATGCATATTAACCAAGGACTTAAATTCTGCCAAGTCACTGATTTTCCTGGCTAGCTCAGGCAACCCATTCCATGCTCTAATAGCGCTAGGGAAGAAGGAGTATTTGTACAAATTTGTCCTAGCATATGGGATGAGGAATGTGCCTTTAACTTTGTGTCTTTCTGAGTATTTTATTAAATTTTGTTTTTGTATTTGAAGATTATGGTTCAGTGGTTTATGCATGATTGCTACTTTACTTTTGAGTAAACCAACAGACAAGACAAAAAACCAACGATTTTTCTCCTATTCGGTAACATGTCAATGCCTTGCCGTGTAGAAGAAAGATAAATTCTTATACTCAGACAGTAGCCCAGTGCCATGGTATCTCCAGTTAAAGTATTATTTCCAGTGCAATGATATCTTCAGTTAAGGTATTGTTTACAGTGAACTGGTATCTCCAGTTAGTCTTATTTACAGTGCCCTGGTATCTCCAGTTAAGATATTATATCCAGTACCCTGGTATGACTGGTATGCCTAGCTAAAATATTATTTCCAGTGTCCTGGTATCTCTAGCTAAAATATTATTTCAGTGCCCTGGTATGTCTAGCTAAAATATTATTTCCAGTGTCCTGGTATCTCTAGCTAAAATATTATTTCAGTGCCCTGGTATCTCTAGCTAAAATATTATTTCAATGCCCTGGTATCTCTAGCTAAAATATTATTTCAGTGCCCTGGTATTTCTAGCTAAAATATTATTTCAGTGCCCTGGTATCTCTAGTTAAAATATTATTTCAGTGCCCTGGTATCTCCAGTAAAAATCTCAGAGAACCTGATAAAAGAAGTGGCAGACCAAACGTATGGACAGTGAGATACATAGGTATCTTTATTTTTTGTTACATTATAAATCAATACTACTCAAAAGAAGTCCAGAAGACTTGATTATATTCAAGGATAACAAGTTTGTTTTTTTATGTTTAAAGATAGTATTGTACGATGTTAATTGAGATTGGCAGTGTGTGTAAGACAGAGAGAGAGAGAGAGAGAGAGGGAAAGAGAGAGAGAGAGGACGAGAGATGGAAAGTGAGATTGAGAAAGTGATGAATAGAAGGAGAGAGATAGGAAGAAAGAGATAGCGAGTGAGTAGTAAGATGGCACACATCGCATCAACAGAAATGTTACAAACATCTCACAGAACACCTTCATTGCCATTCAAATCTGTGGGGGTGTCAAGAAAATAACGTGGGTGAAAAAGGCAACAAGAAACGCTGTTTCATGCGGTTTGGGGGGGGTGGAGTGGCGATGCAGCTCCATTGTTAACAACTTTGTTTCATGAAAGTTTGGATCCAAGATTTGAAATCTCCACCAGACAGCCACGCCTGCACTTGTCTCGTGAGCAGAGTTATTTCCTTTTAAATGTGCTACATCTTCTTAACCTTGACATTGTTGAGAAACAAGAAGAAAAATAAATAAATATTTATGGAAAAAAATTGGGGGGGGGGGGGGGGGGAGTCGTTTTGATTGCTACAAACGAAATACGGGATAAGGCTTGTCGGATTATCGAAAACGACGGATTACCAAAAAGTTGGACGTAATTTAAAGGTGCATGTCAATTAAGTTCATTTTTATTGTCTTATCTTCTTATCTTATATAATACAGACGTTACTTCAAAAAAAGAAGGAATATTACGTCCTACGCGTCATGCATTCAGTCATGCATATTAACCAATGACTTAAATTCTGCTAAGTCACTGGTTTTCCTGGCTAGCTCAGGCAACCCATTCCATGCTCTAATAGCGCTAGGGAAGAAGGAGTATTTGTACAAATTTGTCCTAGCATATGGGACGAGGAATTGTGTATTAGGATATTCTCTTACCCTTTGAAGGGTATGAATAAACAATAGACTAAAAAAAAATGATTGATCCAAAAATTAAAATAAGCATGATTTGAGCTCTCCCATACTGAACTTCATTACATATTAAGCCTGCCTACATTCTGAAAACATACATACTGCATGTATTTACGTTGGCGCCGAGTCGGATTGCTGAGTGTGTCGGATATGGTGTGTCGAACTATTAAGAGTTAGCTGTATAACCAGTGCTAGGGATTCAACCCACACTCTCTCGGATCACTTTCCTTGGCCACTTTGTCCAGAGTTTTAATACTGTTTGCAGTTTGTAAACAAACCATCTACATGGGCGTGTCCCCAAATTTTTTTTCCTGCGAATCCACAATTCCTTTGTTGTTTTCCATTTCTCTACTTCCTGTTTAGGTTAGGCAGACGAGAGCCAAAGGGAGTTAACAATTTTTTTTTTCTTTGAGACATAAAATTAATCTTTTTATTTTGTAGAAAAACGTTTCATTTATATGAACATGAAAACAAAATGGTAGTTAACAAAATTTAAAGTTTCCTGTTTTCCAAAAATGTTGAACACACGCACGCACACACATTAAAAGAAAAGTTTTTTTTCTTTACATCCAAAACAAGCATCACCCACAAGCACAGGATCACACACACATATATAAATAAACGCTACACCAAATACTCCCGAATGACACTGCGGAGGAAATGTAAAGTCCATAATTTTTCCATTAAACCGGAAGCTTCACGTTTTTTATGTTATGCTTTAAAATGCTGAATATCTTCCACTTCGGATGCTAAAGGCGGATTTTTAAAATAAGGTGGCAAGATAAGATCGCCAATGAGGAAGCGCCGCTAAAAGCATGGTGCCAGGGATGGGGGCTGTGATACAATACACCGATGTATGCAGACTTGGAGCGCTTGATTATCGACACTAACAGTTGGGAAAAAAAGAGGCACTGGATAGAACCAGACGAAGAGCAAGCATAAAGGAAAGGCCCATTACAGATGACGTACACACCAGAAGTAGAAAGAAGGGTGAAAGTGCAACAGCGCCTGGTGATTACAGATACCCCCCCCCCCCAGTCTGTAACAACAGCTGTGTATCAAGGATTGGCCTCTTTAGTTACACAGGATTGGACCTCTTAGAAGTATTCGAACCCAGGACCCCAGGTTCAGAAAACAAGCGATTAACCACTCAGCCACCTCGCGCCCTTTACATTTCTAGAAGGTCCTTATTTTATATTTGACCTCATTCTTCAGTCCACTAAATGATCAATGAACGTTAAAAACTAATTCACTTAGCAGTTATTGGACATGAAAATTAATCCGCATCGCAATCGTCTGATGTTAAAACTAATCCTTCTTCCCCTCGTCTTTTATAATACAGACATTACTTCAAAAAAAGAAGATGATTACGTCCCTTTTAACAATCATTGTCTGTTAAAATGAATCCACTTAACAATCATTGAAAGTCAAAATGAATCCACATAAAAATCATTTCAAGTTAACTCGCAAACCTTAGACGCCATTGAAGTCCTCTGAGTATTTCAGTTATGCTGATTTCTTCTTTAAGTTTTAAAAAAAAATGGAAAAAAAGCTTTGATTTTTGTGTGTATACAGTTCCCCCTTATCTACTGAGAGGTTTATTAACTTATAACCCTATGTCTTTTACTTTTTAGTCATTTGTTGTAAGAAGCCGTTAACTTTTCAAATATTGACTTCATCATATGTGATGGTATAAAAAGGGATGGTAAATATGATGGTATAAGTGATGGTATTGACAGGAGCTGGATTGTAGATTGAGTCTTGGACATTTGATATTGTATAAAAGCAGGTCTCGAAGGAGACATGTACAATTATTTTGTAAGGATGTGTGTTCGTAAATTAGAGCCAGGGGTGGCTTTATTTTTTTATAGACTAGATAAATAGATTAGATAGATAGATAGATAGATAGATAGATAGATAGATAGATAGATAGATAGATAGATAGATGGATGGATGGATGGATGGATGGTTGGATGGATGGATTGATGGATGGATGGATAGGTAGATAGATAGATAGATAATTTTTAAATATCTTTTTTACAAATATTGGCACACATTAATCCCCCCAAGTGGCTACACCCCTGATTAAACATTCAGTACGACAAAGAACTTCATTCTGTATTTTTTTTTTTCTTTTGCTTTGTTTCTGTCCGTTTTCCCGCCATTGTGGCAACAACCTTGCCGTCTGCTGCAGAACCTTTGACGTCACTGGTGCAATGAGTGCACAGCCGGAAACGTTCACGCGGGGACGTTCTACGATTCCTAGAGATTGAAAATGCCAAGCACCCTCCCCCCATCCCCCAGAACCCTTTGACATTCCAAACACAAAACAACAAACATCCCCCTGGTCTGTTTTCTTGCAAACAAATGCTTCTGGCGAGGTATCCCAAATCTTTATAGGATCAAGGTAAGTTTTATAACTATATACAGCTGAACCATCACTCTACAAGTAGATCTATGTCTATTTAACATTAATGTATTGATCACTAATTTATCTTATGTTTCACTCCTAAAAAAAGGCTTAAGGGTTATTAAATTGTAGTCGCTATACATAAATGTTGGTCATTACATTGGATGCACTTACAAAGAGTGATCACGTGAGTCTAAAAATATTGTGTTGTACTGATACATCTATTTTTAGATATGACGTTTTGTAATGACGAAGTATAAGTGTTACTCGATGATTCCAGTAAAATGAGGTAATTATTGACACAGTTTAATGGTGCGTTAAGTACAACAGTGACGCCTAAACTATGACCCGAGGGTACGTGAAGCGGTGCTTTCAAGCCCCTCGTGTGTTAAAAATAGCCGCAAAGTTTCGATTCTTTTGGACCAATAGTTTTTGAGTTGATGCGTCACGTGGCATGCGGGTCGGAAATTTATTTGGCCAATGTGCCGAAAAAAGTTTACACCACTGCTATGATGACCAGGGGGCTCAGATCAGCGTTTTCATTTCTCACAAGAAATGCCTGGTCGTGCGGAAGGGATCCGTACTGTCATCGCGATGGTCTCGGGTTCAAACTCCGTCCACCTCCATCTGCTGCCGTGATGCAGGATGTTTGGACTCGGACGAAGTGATTTTTTAAAGGAACGTCCGTAAAGTTATTGGTGAAGTCTAGGTGTAGCCCTGGTGCCCTTGCATGGTATCCTACTCATCAGCTCTGGTTTTATTTCTATTTTACATCACGCTTTAAAAATTGGTTGAGCACTTTTTGCATTTTATCTTAATGTTGTTATTTTGATCAGACTCTAAGAATAAAACTTTGTCCAACGATTTGAACGGAACAAAAACTTCACCTCATGATCCGATTGAGAACCTCCTGAGATTGGAATCAGAATCAAATTAGCAGCGCAGTGAGATAAGACTTGGTGTTTACATCGTACAGCATGGGGAAAAGACCCCACCCCCTCTTGCCTCCCCTCCCCCCCCCCCAGAGATGAGGAGAGATAAGGGCACAAGTCAACACGCAGGTAGGAGGGCATACTGAGATGTCATCGTCGAGAGAAAAAATAAAATTAAAAAAAACTCATGTTCATGGGGAGACTTCAGCCACTTAATTATCTCGCTAACTTCCGCCCACACATGCAAGTCAAGTCGACCTAGTATGTCTGACTTCAATTAAGCCTAATTCGTAAATGTTTACTTACACGCCCCCTAAAGCCAATGAGTAACCCGCAGATTTAAGTCTACATGTACTCACTCCCAACTCTTACATACGTAGACTGCTTGAATCGTGAAATCTGCTCGATGGTCTTGGTTTATGTCTTTAAACATGGACGGCTATTTATAGAATGGGTGATGAGCATTTGGCCAAGGTGGGAGTCACCTGGAACACACCAGGTCTTAAACAGGGAGCCCCCTAGTCACACTACTGAGACTTGAGCAACTGTGGTGTCGCTGGGAAAAGGGGGAGGGGGTCGGACCGCACTGAGTGACATCGACCCTACGGACTGCTGCTGTTCCTGTGAGAGTTACTGCAAGTTTTTACAGGGACATAAGTGTACTAGTTCCAAAAGGGTCCTTAACTCCTCCTATATTGACAGTACTAAAGTCTACGTTGATACTAGGACACCTAGTTTTAAAAGCTTATATCAACTCACTACGTCTGGCTTGTATCAAGTTTGTACACGTCATTTCTCCCACTTCCCATTCTCGGATCAAGTTGAAACTTTGCACAATTATTCAGTGGCAAAGACAAAACATGAATCAGTTTTTAAAAAAATTAACAAATTATTCAATTAATTACTGGCAACTAATTATTTATGTTTGATACCAAAAAAAGAAAAAAAAATTCTTCAGTATTTAAATATATAGCCAAATATTTGACGTTTCGTCCCCTTAGATAATTGTATTCTTTATTTCTCACTAACCCATTCTCTGCTCAAGTTGAGACTTAAAACAACAGGTTCTTGTACTTAACCAAACGCGAATCAATAATTAGTGATTACTTATTTTCTTTTATATCGAAAACTTTTACATTGTCATCATATGTAGTTGTAAATGTGGAGCTCTTCCCCTTTGGTAATTTCCCCCCCCCCCCTTTTTTTTTTAAATTTCAATTATTTTTTTTTTTGCTTGCTGTATGTCTTCTACTCTACTTGTTCTAATCTGGCTACTAGAAATTTTGACGTACTATTCAACGGGAGAGAACTCTTCATAGTTCTTCCCATTCATTTTTACCTACCTGTTGTTTTACGAACTTATGTCACTGTACTTCTTAAGTCACTGTACTCATAGTGCCAATGTACTCCTAATGTCACTGTACTTCTTAAGTCACTGTACTCATAGTGCCAATGTACTCCTAATGTCACTGTACTTCTTGAGTCACTGTACTCATACTGCCAATGTACTCCTAATGTCACTGTACTTCTTGAGTCACTGTACTCATACTGCCAATGTACTCCTAATGTCACTGTACTTTTTTGGGTCAACGTACTCATAGTGATAATGCACTCCTAATGTCACTGTACTTCTTGAGTCACTGTACTCATAGTGCCAATGTACTTCTTATAACACTGTACTTCTTATGTCACTGTACTCATAGTGCCAATGTACTCCTAATGTCACTGTACTTCTTATGTCACTGTACTCATAGTGCCAATGTACTCCTTATGTCACTGTACTCCTAATGTCACTGTAGTCCTTTTAGTAATCATTCTAGAAGTGAATATTTTCTTTAGAGACACTTTTTTTCTTTTTTTTTTTTTTTGATGAGTTGGGTGGTTAGGGTTTTATTGGGAAGGCAGGAGTTGGGGGTGGGGATCAACTTAAATGAATAAGGCGTGGCTAGGTCAACTTGACCTAGTGTGTTTTTTTGTGTGTAAAAAAACGATATGTTTCTCATTACTGGCAATTAAAAGCGACCACAGTTTTGTTGACTTCTGGAAGCTTTGGTTGAACAAATAAAGATTTTTTTTTTCCTGAAACACTAGACACAACTCTTATTTTTCTCTCAATCATTAATATTTAGAATCTACCACACGCTGGAAACCTGCAGGAAATATTTAAGGTAAGCTTTAAGGTAGACTCAACATTCTGGAAAAATATCAAACACTACAACAGCGGCTCACAACAATGACCTAAGACGAAACGTCACATTGGGCCCTGGGTATATTACAATAACTACGGCTGAGGTATGCCTGCGTGGATGTATATAAATAAAAGAGAGATGTAAAATTTTATGTAGTAAAAAAGGTGTGAGAATTACAGCAGTAAATGCTCAAACATTGACGACGATTAGATTTAGTTTTTATTTCATGTTAAACTGAAGCAAAGTCATTTTTACGGCCCCCGAAAGGGGAAATGACGTTATTAGTTTTGTGTGGCCTGTCTGTCCGTCCGTCCGTCCCGTTTAGATCTCAGAAAATAGAAGAGAAAATGAAAATCCGACATCATGATATTTTAGATCATTCACAGTTCTGATGCAACGGCTACTTTTTTCTTTTCTGAAAGCCAAAAATCTAATTTTTTTAATCAATTATGCAAGACGTTTTTTCACAAAAATACACCATTTTTACACTTCACTATTAATAGTAACAAACACTGGAGGCTTTTTAGTAAGGAATATTGCAAATTTTTAAAAATGTTTTTTTTACCATTGTATTGCTAACTTACGATAGATCAGTCATACTAAATACAACATTCACAAAAAAAAAATGTTAACTTTTTTTTTAAAGAAAAAAAAAGTCTATTTACTATGCAAATAAGTTGGACATAATTTAAAACAACAATTAATAAGTAGTTTTTCATATTATCGCGTGAACTGCAATGTACAAATATTGAATCCTGGAACACAATTTTTCTTGAGGCTTTTATGAGATTGACCCTTTACAAATCAATTAGATCAATTAGATACTCATTATAAGACTTCAGTTATGCCAGGTTCACATCTAACTTCACATTCATTTTTAAATATCCCTTGATCTGCTGGACCTTTGGGGCACCACATAGGATCTGTCAATCTTCTTTCTCCATTTTTCTCTGTCATTTGCCTTTGATAGAATTTCATTATCATATTCTTGCTGAAAATATTGAAACCTTCCTTTTTACCTGCCTGGGTGGACCACCTCTGATTTAATTTAATACCGATATTTTTATGAAAATATTGAAACCTGCCTTTTTTCCTGCCTGGGTGGACCATTTCGGAGGCCGATTTTGAGTTTGTGTTTCCACACAAACTGTCTTTGTAACCTTGTTTTTTTTTTTTTTTTGCGAATTCTTAGTCTTTCTTTATTATAAACGGCTTCTTTATTTTTACATTCGATTTAATAAAATTTGGTATTTTTTTTTATTTTATTTATTTATTATAAAACGTGTTTCAAATCCTCTACCGCTGCTAAGATCGAGATTTATTAAAAGGAAAATAAATTAAAACAACTGTAGTCTGCGCTAAAGATTTTCTACGGGAATTTTCTGAGGTCTGCACCAGTATCTCTGACAGGTAATGAAGATCTTCATGAGAATGTACAGAATCACGAAGATTTCTGCAAGTTCTATTGTTCCAATCCTTTCGTTAGAAATCAAAATCGGTAAGATTGTAATTTTTAGTAAACCGCCACAGTCGCCTTTATCTGTAGGCTTAAGTTTTCTTATTTTGCTCTTAAGTCATTGATACTAATAGTATATTTATTATTGCAGCGTATTTTCATTCTCCGGCACTGCCAGGGGTCAAACTTCGTTAAAGAGAAACAAAAGATTAAGCATTGGGGTTCCTTTACAATGTCCACTGATACATTTTCTGGTGATTAGGCAGGTCTGCAGCTGTAAAGGGAAGTTTAGGGCCTTGAATGTGTTTGTAAGGTCAGCTGTAATAGGCCCTTTTATATAACAACAGCATATATTGTTATTTTAGTTAACTTCCATAGTCGCTAAATTTGTCTCCATATTTTTTTTCTTTTTTCATATTCAATTTTTCTTATATTCTGAAATAATGGTACCACGATGTCGATGACTATCGCAGATATTATTATTAGTGTGAAGCGTGGTCGATAGGCTAAGTGCGCTTGAACTTGGCTTGTCTTGGCTACCTAGAAGGGGGCTCGAGGTTCGACAGCAGAGTTGTGTTTACTGATCGCCTAAAGGCAGCACGGAAAACCAACTCCTAGATACCCCCCCCCCTCCCCCCGTACTGGTCCACAAATGAGATTGGACCAAAAGCGCTCTGAGCATGCTAAATAGAAGCGCTATATAAAAGCTATAATAATAATTATCATTATTATGAAACTCAACAAAACCCAAGCATAGGCAGTGCTCTTGATAAATAAACTCTTTCTCTCCGTAATTATTTACCACACTCTGGTGGAATCAACGCTGGTATCATCAGTTAGGAGAGAAAGAGTTAAAGCAAAACAAAACATCAGGAGCGACAGTACAACTAGAACTTGTCGAGTCCTGGACTAGATTAGGCTTACAGTAGAGTGTCTCTTCCTTCAAGTCTATACTGCCTGGAACTATGAGAAATGTGGCCAAAAAATGAACTCCTCAAGGCCAAGGCCAACGAGATTGAGAGAATATTTTTTTCTTAAGCACCACCATTTATCTTTGAATAAGGGGTGGTCTAAGCCGGGTGTCGCAGTGACCTGGCGTAACCTAGTGACCCACAGGCGTGACCTAGATAATGTGGTTCACAGCTGCTCCAGATGTCTGAGAGTGTGATATTTCTGTGGGACAGATGATGAAGCATCAGTGGTTAAAATTAGCCATAAAAAAAAGCTTGTCAAACTTATGAAATATAGCCGTTAACTCTTTCAGAACAGGAAATGAATAGAATAAATAATAATAAAAAGGCTTGTTTTCGAGTCCAAAGATTAATGAGGAATGCAGTTTTTCCCGTTGCAACGCAGCCCCACCTGTGACCTACATATTTTGCCACAGATAAATATAAAGTATTTATATTGCAGATCTAATATAAGCGAATCAGATTTTATTCGATTTCAAGATTCCCTCCACCTGTCCCTTTGGGCACCACACATGATATGTTGACCGTCTTTCTCCACTACTCTATCTTTTTGGTCTTGAATAGATTTTATATTAAAGACACTCTAGTACGTTCTTTAATGTTGTTTTCCCCATCGCTTTCTCTACCTCCTCTTCTTTTAACCTGTTACTGTCCATGTAGGAAGGTCTTTTAGAGCACTGATGACCACTTGGTATAGACATAAAGCTTTAGTTTTCGTATTTTGACTGTGGTCAGGTGGTCAGCGTGAGGCCCGATTACCATTGCGATCCTGTTTCCTATATCCTCATTTGTGATTCGGTCTTTGTATGTGGTTCCTAGGATCCCTGTAAAGTAAATAAGTATAGCTATGCTTCAGAAGATTTAAAGATTTTAAAGTCTTATTATACAACAATACTCATTACAATCCTTTATTCTGATTAATGCATTTTATATTTTATTAGTTCGGTCTTTTATACTTAGCTGAAACATACTCAGACATAATAAGAACTTAAATCGTTCATTGTCGGAAGACGCTTTGTCCTCTTTGAGAGTGGCAAAATATGTAGGTCACAGCTAGGACTGCGTAGCCACGTTAATGTCAGGACTTCTCTTTATTCCTTATCATTCATAATGCCTTATGTCTTTTATCAAAGTCATACCAGAAGCTAGAACAGTTAGCAGTTAGGACATCAGTATTTTCTAACGGTTAAGATCAATAGCGCTGCTATTCCACCCTTTAAAGTTTGTATGGTAACATACATTGTGATTGTTATTCCGGAAAAGAATTATTCAAGTGATGTATGCTTCAAAGTCCTGAGAGAAGTGTTGATAGAAAGTTTATTTATATATTGGCTTCTCGAAGCTTCGAGTTTCTACACAGAATAGTAAATTAACAAAAGGGAAATAATTCGTGCTATGAGCATAACATTCTTGAACTTTTGGTTTGGAAAGCTTTTTATACAGGAGACGAGCTTATACAGGGTCTGAAATATGAGTGTTTAGTTCATAAGTTTAATGCTTCATGTTCAGTCTACTTTTGTAAATTTATTGTATTTTTATAACAGAAATGTGCACCAATAGATTCTGACCGGTTGTTTATATGCACAGAGCTAGAAACTCACAGAAAATACCATTATTACTGGCTCTTATTCTGAGGTTGGAACATACTACAGGCCAAATTCATAACTAGCAAGAGAGCATAAAATAGAAGTCAGCGCATTGATCCCATAAGCCCCTTTGTAGAAAATAGGATTCCTTCAATACCAAAAACTCTGACAAATTGGAAACACTATTTTAAAGCAATAATCTAAAGCAAATAAAATGAAACTATGTTAAAGAGTCAAAACAAGCGTTTCGTTGACTGCAGTTTTTGTTTTGTTTACAAGCAGTTTAACAATGTAATGGAAGAAAAACAAAATGTCTGATTTTAGCCTAAAAATTAAAGAGTTAAAAGTTGTTTATTTACAATGATTGCAATGGATTGTCTCCCTTTAAATACTAGGACTTTTAAATGTTACTAGCACAATAGAGTGATACACAGCATGCACACTTAGACAGTCCTAATTCAATAGACTCCACACTTTTAAGAACGGAAAAATACGATTGAGACAGTGCCGTCCTAGGAAAAGTATATTTGGTGGTCCGTAATAAAAAAAAAGACGCAGTGGCTGAAATTTTCCCTATAGAACTATAGTAAGCTAAATTTATCCCCTAAACTTTAAACTTTATTAGAAAATGAAAAAAAATAAAGAGGAATCAGAGCCGGCCTTAGGCATATGCAAACTAGGTAAGCCTAGGTCCTCTAATTGGTGGAGGCCTCGCACAAAAAAAAAATATTTTTCAGAAAAATAGCGAAACCTGGATCAAATCTCAATCATAGCAGAGATCTTTGTCTACTAGCCTACCTGTAATCTCTATTCAATGTTTATTTATGAATGTTAAGGTCTACTTCTAACACTACCTATGTTATGTTAGAAAAAACCTTGTTGCTTTTTTTTTTTTCTTTTTTTTGACAGATATGTCAAAACGATATTTTGAATCTGTTGTATCAAAACGCAAACGAAAAGCAGAGAATGCAAAGAGGTTCTTTATTTTATTTCGTTATTTGTCAGCATGGATTGTTTAAACCAATTGGCAAAAAACAAATCTCAGTTGGGCAGCTGTTTGAGACAAACATCCATAAAAAAGCTAAAAAGATTTTAGAAATAAAAAATCACTCTTTGGGTCAGGATTTTTTTTATTTTAGCATCACAAAAGAGATACAAGACACCGATAGCAAAGACAAACAGCCACAAACACTCTTTTGTTTCCCTTGCAATCAAATCATTAAATAGAAACAATTTGATATAAACTTTTCACATGTAAATTATGATTGAGTCTGAGTTTGAATGTACATTTTTTTTTCTAGTTACAATGTTTTGTTTGGTGTTATGCACAAATTGTAACACAAATTTCCTTACGGACAATAAAGATTATTATTATTATTTTATTTATGGTGTTAATATTTATTTTTCTCAAATAACCTAAGGCCGGCCCTGGTGGAATATAGAGATAAATTGTTACCTAAAAGGATAATTATAGTCTACCGACTTCCACCGACTTGCACCGACTTTTACAGATCCTATAGTTGCCAGACATTCAGACCTAAGTCTCACACGATACCACCACCAATTACACCAGAGCTACCTCGCTGTGTTACTCATCACACCATCATCCCCCCCCCCCATCCCATCTTGCACGTTTCGTTCCCCTCTTCCCCTCCCCGCCTCATCTTTCATCACAGCGGCATCGTGAGCACTGTTTCTCTGACAAATGCTTGAATTAAAACATAGAACAATATACAGATACATAGACTGGGGAAGGGAGAGGAGATACCATAAGGGGGGGGGGGGGAGTAAAAAAGCTGGGAGGAACAAAATACACAGAGAGGGGAGGGAAAGGGAGAGGAGAAGAATCTGGGTATAGATTGATGGGAGTAACGTCTCTATTTTATAAGATAAGATAAGAGATGGGAAGAAAATTGAGGATAGAAAGATGGATGATTTGGAGATAAAGCGGTAGGGTAGAGGAGAAGTGAAGATATACAGAATAAGAGAGGGAAGAAATTAAAGATAGAGAGATGGCGATAGAGAAAGAAAAAAAGAGAGGACATTGGGGAAGCGAGAGTGTGAGAGAGAGGGTGTGAAGATAAATGAAGGAAGAGAATGTATGGTGGAATTTGGAAGTAGAGAAGAGAGAGACAGAAAGAAGGAAAGAGAGGAAGAGATAATGAAAGAGAAGAATAGATATACAGGCGAAAGATAAAGAGAAGGAGGGATAGAATGAGAGGGGAGGATGTTGAAAATAAATATTGGCATAGAGAGCAGGAGAGACACAAAGAAAGATTGGAGAGACAGAGCGAAAATTCGGGGAGGCCGTGAGTTAAAGTGAGAAAGAGAGAGCGAGATAATGTGAGAGAGAGAGAGGTTAGTGAGAGAGAGACAAAGAGAGATAGTGAGAGAGAGACAGAGAGAGATAGTGAGAGAGAGACAGAGAGATAGTGAGAGAGAGAAGAGAGAAAAAGAAGTAGTGAGAGAGAGACAGAGAAAGATAGTGAGAGAGAGATATTGAGAGATAGAGGTAGTGAGAGAGTGTTAGTGAGAAAGGGTAGTGAGAGAGAGAGATAGTGAGAGAGATAGTGAGATAGAGATAGTAAGAGAGAGAGTGAGAGAGAGAGATATAGTGAGAGAGAGAGAAAGAGTGAGAGAGAGAGAGAGATGGTGAGAGAAAGACAGAGATAGTGAGAGAGAGTGTGAGAGAGAGAGACATGGTGGGAGAGAGAGATGGAGAGGGAGAGAGAGAAACATAGTGAGAGAGAGAGATAGTGAGAGAGAGAGATAGTGAGAGACATTGAGAGAGAGAGAGAGGCGCTGTAAACTACAAAGTCCCCAAATATTCTAAAACTTCTATGTGGAGTCAGAGATAAAAGGGAGGGGTAGGCGCCAAGGGGAGGGGCAATGCAAATCTTTTTGCAACAAATGTTGTAAATGTGGCAAACTGAAGGTGGGAAAAAATAAAAGAGGAACCAGGGTGTACAAAGGTAAACGCCAGGGCGGAAGAGACTGGGGGGGGGGGGGAGGTCTGTTAATACATGGCCTTTAAAAACAACAATGATCCTGCACTTACTTGACTCACGCAACACGCTTGCAAGTGTCAGACTTAGAACTGGGTGAGCAACAGACTGCCGTAGCATTGACCACGAGCTCTTTTTTTTTAAATCTTTTTGATTCGTATATTTTTTTGAAAAAAAAATTTACTTCGCAGTTTGTGTTTTTTACTTTATCTTTGTAACTGGGTGGCACTGAAATTAAAACAATCTAGATTTCCGGTAGGACATTGGTTTTATTTAGAAAGATAGACCAGGACAAAAACCACGGAGTTTACTTTATGATTGGACAGATAAACTTTGATCTGCTGGGCGGGGCGGGGCTGGGACATAAATAATAGAAGGGGAATAAAAGCTAGAATGAAAGAGTTAAAGACTTCAACAATCTTTTAAACAATGTATAATATTTAATATACAGTATGATAATAATAATAATAACAATAATAATAACATAACAAGAAAAAACATTAAAAAAATACTTTATTACTTTTATTTCAATACCTCCTTTATATAACTTATAGAGCGACAGTTTTTTTTTTCTCAAAAATTAATTAATGTTAGATTTAAAAACAAAGGAACATTTTGTACCCCCACTCCGACCCCCCCCCCCCCCCACCTCAAGATAGAATCCTTGTTACGCGCATGTATAGATCTAATACATTTTATAATAATAATAAGGCTAGTCTTCGAGTCCGAAGATCAGTGAGGAATGCAGTATTTCCCGAGTCTGCGCAGTCCCTGCTGTGACCTACATATTTTGCCACATTCAGGGCAAGCATAACCTTTGTCCGCCTGGTGGTCGATTTAGATTTTCTTTTCGCCGTCTGCGTTTGTCCTCGGCAGCGGATTTTCTTTTGGTCTCAAATATGTCTC
The DNA here is from genome assembly GCA_030265305.1 of Biomphalaria pfeifferi. Taxonomy (NCBI): domain Eukaryota; kingdom Metazoa; phylum Mollusca; class Gastropoda; family Planorbidae; genus Biomphalaria; species Biomphalaria pfeifferi. Next base: position 501,393 of record JASAOG010000176.1, on the reverse strand, counting down.
CCGCGGCCTTTGTGAGTGACCTCCAGCTGTCTCGTTCTGAGACCGCATGCAACCAGGTGCTCTCTTCTATGTCAGCCAAGGAAAGTTGACGCCTAAGCTGGTCTTTGAAGCGTTTCCGTGGGGCGCCTCTGTTATGTCGACCACCTTTTAGCTCACCAAAAAAGACTGCCTTTGGCATACGTTCGTCTCCCGGAAACGGATACGTGCCGTGCCCAGCGTAACTGTCGGGCAATAGGAAGTCCCTCTATACTGTCCATACCGGCGTTCGCAAGGACATCACAGTTTGTAGTGCGGTCTTGCCACCGTATGTCCATGATGGAGCGCAAGCATCTTTGGTGGAAACGCTCAAGAAGTCTTAAATGTTTCCTGTATAGTGGGCATGGACAATACATTTTATACTATTCCAATGAAAAGGCCTTTAGATTTAGACTTAGAAGAAAATGCGCAAACTGTGTTGTTTATTAAATGCTTGAATCAATAATGCTTTACATTCGGAAATCCCCGAACGCGAGAGTCCTTTCAAAAACGCGATAGCCTTTTCAAAAGCTATGTTAGATCTAGATCTAGATCTAGTTCTCTAGCCAAATTTAAATTTCTTTCTTTTTTTTTTTACTTTGAAAAACTATCAAGGTCAAACTACAGTTTTCCCCGAGTGACCAACGAGCTAGTAATTCTTCTCTCAGTGATATAAATTAATTGTTAAATTTCTAGGAAAATAGTTAAAGCCGTTTATGAGATCCGTGTCCAGGTTCCAGGTCAACCCTCCATTCCAATAATTGCTTGTAATATTAATATGTTTTAGACGTTCCTACTATAAAGACGCTGTTTGAGCTTATAATTTGATCTTGTACATTTCAGACGTCACTGCCTAAATAGAAGACGTTACCACAATCCCGAAACTCCTGCTGGACCTCATGGGACGTCATGGGAGATGTAGTCAGAAGAGTTTCGGGCTCGGGTCTCTCCTACGACATGAGCACACGAGGCTTTGCAACTTTTCTGATGACTAAGTGAGACAATAAAAGATGAAAAAAAAGAGAAAGAGAACTAAAGAGAAAAGATGCAAAATATTTTTTTTAATCTTAAAAAACAAAGCTTATCTAAGGAAAAGAACTCCACACTTACAACTATATCTCAATAAAGTAGAAATAACTATATCTCTCAATAACGTAGAAGTAACTATATCTCCCAATAACGTAGAAGTTTTTTCTCTTATTCAATATCAAACAAAATAATTAATTATTAGTAATTAAGTGACTTAATGGTTAAGTTGTTTTTTTTAATTGATTCATGCCTTGTCTATGCCAGTAAATAACTGTGCAAAGTTTCAACTTGATCCGAGATTGGGTTTGGGAGAAATAACGTGTACAAACTTTTTGCCAGACAGATAGAAGGACATGCACTAGGCTTGGTAACAAAAGAAAATGAGAAAAAGAAAGAGTGAGAGAACTGAATAAAGAGACAGCCAAGACTATAGTGGGCCATTACTGTTCCGTGAATCAGCTGCCCAACTTGTCCGCATAATGGGCTTGATCTTGAACTAATTGGATTGTGTCTTGAAACGCAGAGTTCTAGACTGACAGAACGGCAGTGACACGTCAGACTAATTAGTAAGCAGACAACATCACATATCAAATGAATATGCTGTTCATTGTGCAATTATGTCATGCGAGATGCCACATAGGATATACTGTCAAATTCAGTTCCTACTTGATAGTATGCCAGTGTTTCCCAAACGTTGTCCTTAACGGGATACTTTCCATATTCTGAGTGTTTAGCGGAATGCTTTTTGCTTATTTTTAAATGGCAAGACCACCAAGCGACAGTGTTTGTTGTATGTTGAGTGGTCAGGCGAGAAGATACAACTGACTCTGTTAGTCAAGCATGTCGATCTACTCTTAACACATGTTTTTGTTCTTTTGCTTACAAGATGTAAATCTAACTGCATGGACTTTGATCTATTTCTTTTACGAGATTGTAAACTTTACTGTAAGATTTTTTCCGTTATACACTAAGTCAATAAAATTGCTATAAAAATTGAAATTAGACATTTTTCTGAACATTTCAATCGAAGGGGGAAAAATAAATGTGTATATACATCTTTTTTTTTTATTTGGTAACAATGTTAGTAACACAAATCTTTCATAGATATGTGATGGCGACACGTATAGTAGATACTGTCATACCAGTAGGTGCTACTGAGACAGGTCTACTTCAATAACCGTTTACATCTCAAAGCATTATAATAACTGACTCAAAGCATTATAATAACTGACTCAAAGCATTATAATAACTGACTCAAAGCATTATAATAACTGACTCAAAGCATTATAATAACTGACTCAAAGTATTATAATAACCGACTCAAAGCATTATAATAACTGGCTCAAAGCATTATATAACTGGCTCAAAGCATTATAATAACTGACTCAAAGCATTATAATAACTGACTCAAAGCATTATAATAACTGACTCAAAGCATTATAATAAATGACTCTGGTTGGAAAAAGCAATTTCTGCCACACTGCTCCCTGCCCTTAAAAGTAAATAAGTTGAGAGTTCAACTAACGTTAACAGCCTAGTCACATTTACATACAGTGGCGTAGCATCCATGGCGCGAAGGGGGTTCAATGAACCCGAGCTTACGGCCATTAGGGGCCCACAGCCTGAAGCGTAGCAATCAACAATGACGCAAAACGGGTTCATTGCCCATGGGTCCATGACTCATGAGCAGCTGGGACCACGTTGAAATCTTGGGGATGACACCTAAGTGAAAAAAAATAAACGCACTTTAGTAAAAACCTATACTACATAGAATTTAAAAAGCTCCCTCAAAATATACTGAATGTTATAGCGAAATGTATATTAACTTCAATAAAACATGAACTCGTGTTTTTTTAAGCTTTCCTGTAAGGAACCACTTCCCGTCAGGTTTATTGCCAATTGTAATGGTGGCTAGCCCTAAACGTGCGTATGAGGTGATCACCGTTGCCATATCTTCTTATTCTTTTTTTTCCCTGTATGTTCCTACAACCATTGATTATATTACAGGTATGGGAAGGGGGGGAGGGTATGTGGAGAGTTGGGTGAAGAAACTATTACTGTGTTGTACTGAAGTTATACAGAGGGAAAAAAGGAAAGGGGGGGGGGAAGGCGACAATAACAATTAGGTCTATAGGGATAGTCTTGATAGTCACGAATGAAAATTTTGATACAGCTGCTAATTATTCAATTATCTTAAAGCTTAATCTATTTTTTTATTTTGTTTTGTAGTTAAAATATTGTGAAATAAACCATTATAGTTTTTAATGAAGGGCTTTTGATGTTACTCTAATATTCATTCATGCAAATTATATCTAGAGAGAGGACTTGTTCTCTTGAATTAAAAAAAAAAAAAAAAAAAAGTACTGTTGTATCCCTGACAGCAACATAGACGGCATGACGCATTTTTTACGGGATTTTATCATGTACAGTAAGGATAAAAACCTCAATGTGTCTCTTTTATCTGTAGATCAAGAAAAAGCCTTTGACCGAGTAAGCCATAGCTTCTTGTTCAATGTTCTTGAGAAATGTAAAATAAGTTCCCTGTTAATCAGATATATAAAGCTTGTCTATACAAATGCAACAAGTAGATTGATAATTAATCATTCTCTCAGTGGGAGTATCCTTATACAAAGGTCTGTCAGGGCTGTCCCTTATCCCCCTTCTTGTATATCCTTTGCTTGGAACCCTTCTTGGAATCTGTAAGATCTGACCCCTCTATTATTGGGATAAATATACCGGGTCGTTCCTTCTCAACCATCAAGGTCAAAGCCTATGCGGATGATACAACCTTTTTTCCTTCTTCAGAGCAAGATATTGAGAATATACTAAAGAAATTTACACTTTTCGGAGAAGCTAGTGGTTCAAAAATAAATATAAATAAATCCTCTGTAATGGGACTAGGGAAATGGAAATTCAAAGAGAATTGCGCTTTCAAAATTGTAGATCAAATCAAGATTTATGGTATTGTCTATACCTGTAATCCTTTATTCTATTGTAAAGACCAGTGGGAGAATATTTTTGTCAAAGCCTCAAACTTGATAAAACTTTATAAGCACACAGGTTCTACAATATTTGGTAGAGCTGTATTGATAAATAGTTTGGTCATTCCAAAGATTGTCTATTTAGCTAACATTACAGAGCCACCTCCTAAATTCATAAACAAGCTGAACAAGTTAATTAGAGGCTTTATATTTAAAAACACTATTCGGAGCATTAAGCACACTACACTCATTCAAAACAAGGAGGATGAGGGGATAAATTTACAGATGTCAAAACAAAAATACATTCGCTAAGGCTAAAATTTGTAGGTCAAGTAGTTAGAAACCCAACAAACTTTCCCTTGACAATTTACTATTATGGTTTAAGATTAAGTAGTCTTCTTCCAATACACAATGATACTCCTCACTATTTTGGTACAGTCACTCATCCGTTTTACAGATCTATTTCAAGAATTTTACCTGGTAATGAACATTTAATACACAACAAAACCAAAGAATCATACAATACACTTAAAAAGCTGTTACATGAATGTCTAGTGAATAGGATTAAGTGGGGGGGAGTTCTTGGGGTGACAGAATTCAAGGACACATTCGTAAACCTACACAGCAAACATATCCCACCAAAAGCTAGAGAGATAAGTTATAGACTTATCTTTGGGATGACCCCTATGGTTAGAAGAAGAGCAAATGACCGTGCATGTATATTATGCCATCTTGAAAATGCTGACAATGAGAAACATATGTATTTAGAATGTCCATTATTCCTTCAAGTTAGAAGTACTGTAAGGGACTTATTAGAAGCAAACTGTGGCAGCTATGTAAATGTTAACTTGTCAATTGTATTAAACAAGCTGCCAAAACTGAAAAATAAAATGATACATAACTTTAACTTAATTATTGTTTCCGAATACAGGAACCTTGTTTGGGCTAGCTGGCTCAAAGCTCTACATAATAATAAGGTTTTTCATCCTAATCAATTAGAATTGACATTTAGAAAAATAATGGATTTTAGGGTAGAGAATAATCTAGTTTGATTTTCATATACTTGTACAATGCTTAGGTAGTTTTCCAGAAATGGGGTGATGGGGGTCAGGGATATTTGATATTTGATATTGTGTTGCTTGTTCTGAGGTAGAGGATACTTATATCATTGTTCTGTCTTTTATGGATTCAATGGCTAGGATGGTTAGGTAGTATGTCTTTGATATTAAATAATGTTTCTGTTACTATTGTTGTATTTTTAGGTTAATCAATTTTCAATTGTTTATGATTTAATACTTGTGAATTATGAGAACTTACAAATAAAAACATATTGGAAAAAAAACAAAAAACCAGCCCACAAAAGAGGCAAGATGGCCCATACAAGAGGCACATTAAGCCCAAAAAAGAGGCAAAGAAAAGAAAAGAGGCCTAAGGCCCATGGATTCCTATGATGATAAAGCTAAAATTAAATAGCGAAAATTCTGAGGTTTCCTTTAAAAAAAAAATTTAAAAAAAATAAGTTAGATCTTAACTGTATTAGTAAAATGTTTAGCAGACATTGGATTGACATGATAGTTATGTTTCCATTACCATTAAATTCGACTAAATGAATGGAATAGTGTCTTTCACTGACCAATGCTTCGTGTTAGGTTGAAACTTGGTTCATAGCTCTAAAGTAAGTTAACTATATTTAGATCTAGAAGATACGGAGATGACTAAATGAATGGAATAGTGTCTTTCACTGACCAATGCATGCTATTTGGTTGAAACTTGGTTCATAGCTCTAAAGTAAATTAACTATATTTATACGAAAACCTCAGAAAATTGTTATGAATATTGACTTTTGGAAGGAACTCAAAACCCCACAGATTCAAAATGAAAAAATAGATCCATTGGGCAAAGCAGTCCTGGCAAAATACCGGTACTATAGGACATCTATTCCGCACCACATTTCTCTTTCATTGGTGACAGCGCTCAGACAAATAAAAAGTTCATCAAATGAGTTTTATTTTGTTTCTAGACTGTTTAAGGATCTCTGATGACGGAACACATAAAGAAATGGCAATTAGATTGTCATTTCTAGGTTACCATATTTGTGAGAACCAGACGTCTGCATAATTGGCTGAACAAGTGCTCCAAGTAATTAAAAAGTCCCCATTTATCCTTAAATAAACCTCGAGGCTAAAGCTATGATGGTGCTTCCAATATGACAGGATACTAGTATGGCCTTCGGGCATTGTTTCATCAAAAGAAGCCGCTCGCACATTTAGAAATAGATGCACCCGTTTCATACTTTGCTACTTAAAAGGGCCAGAAAAATGTTAGTCAATAAATATTCTATCTGTTTACAGTTAAATAATGGACGTAGAACTCGATACTAGTTTGTATCAATTTTTCAAACATCTAGAAGTGTTTTTAGGAATGTCAATGTGTAGAATGGGAACTAGAACTCATCAAACATTTCTTTCTACATTGAAAACACCATTAATTCGTTTAATTCTGTTCAAAAATTGTGTCGGAGTTCTGTTTCAAACGTAATAAGATTATTCTACTCTAGTTGTATTGGAATGTCTTTTGGAAAATATACCGATACATTCAGATTACTCGATGATTTTGTCACACATTACATTCGTCTTATTGGGGTAGGGGCCCACCAATAAATTCTTGAAACCGGGCCCACGGGTACCTTGCTACGCCACTGTATATATAGGCTCCACATTTGGGATATTCTAAAGTCACATATATGTAGGCTACACATTTGGGCTATTCTGAGGTTACATATATGTAGGCTACACATTTGGGTTATTCTGACGTTACATATATGTAGGCTACACATTTAGGATATTCTGACGTTATATATGTATTCTACACATTTGGGCTATTCTGAGGTCACATATACGAAGGCTACACATTTGGGCTATTCTGACGTTAAATATATGTAGGCTACACATTTGGGCTATTCTGAGGTCACATATATGTAGGCTACACATTTGGGCTATTCTGAGGTTACATATATGTAGGCTACACATTTGGGTTATTCTGACGTTACATATACGAAGGCTACACATTTGGGCTATTCTGACATTAAATATATGTAGGCTACACATTTGGGCTATTCTGAGGTCATATATATGTAGGCTACACATTTGGGTTATTCTGAGGTGACATAGAAACACAGTAAAAATCTGACTGTTTTGGATGTGTAGAAAATTTAGGTCATAAAAACATCAATGACTAAGTTATTATTGAAAAAAAAAAAAAGAAAACTATAGTGTATACTCATCTGTAATTTGAAACACATATTATTTCGAAATTGTCAAAACCGTCGGAGTTTCCCTTTAAGTCATGTGGCGGCCTAGTTAATCATCCCAGTAGTTCGCTGAGCACCTATTCAGGCCTCGCGGAAAATTAGGATTCCACGGAACACAGTGGAAACACTGATCTATGCCATAACTAGACTGTGTCAAATCGTAACAAGAGTAAACTTAAATAGCACATTCCTGAGTGCCAGATAATAACAAGGTCAAGGATCTTTTCAAGTGTAAAGAAGGTAAGGAAAGTCTCTCCATCGACCTTACAGTAAAGTGTCTTGGTGGACGAGTAGTTTTACAATAGCCTACAAGTCAACAATTACCCCCGTCAACATAAAAAGATGAAAGAGAAAAGAACAGTTCACCTATTTAGGCCAGTGATGGAGACTCGTATCACAATCGTATATCACTCGAACACAGCTACCATCTCTTGAAGAGCTTTTTCAAGAAAGATGCATTTCCAAAACATTCACGATTCTTAAGGATAACCTGCACGCATTAAACCACTGTTACATCAGATCTGAACGAAGTGGTCGTCTCCTTTCCATTAGGACTGAAACAGAAAGATTTAAAAACTCCTTTATCCCACTTTCGGTCAGAGTGTTACAAGATCAGCTGTCGTCATCGAGAAGTACATAAAGTCAAGCTCATAAAGCGCTGGTTGTGAATGTGTATGTGTTTCGTGAGTGAATGTTGTTCGAATTTTTCATCCATATTGTTTTTGTACAGTAGTTACACTGAGGTTGTCAAACTGAATTTCCATTCGATTGGATCAATAAAATTATCTTATCTTATCTTAATGTTTCATGCCGGATAACGAAAACAGAAGCCGTCTTCCAAAAATCTACAACCTGTCTGGGCAAACCAATCAATCAGCTTGAAGACTAACATCCACATCCTCAATACAATCATCGTCCCTACTGCCACTTAAGCTGCGAGGCGTGGATGTCATCCATAACGGCTGAAAAGAGACTAATCCTGGCTCAGCAGCAATAGCTGAGAAGGGACACTAGAGATAACATCTCAAGATCATGTATCAAATAGTGAAGCCATTTCTCACATGGGCACTCTACCCCTGATTGAAATGGTGACCGTACGTCGTATGAGATTCGCAGGACATGTTGTTAGACAAGACCAAATAAGTTTACCGAGGTCATGCATAAAAATGGCGGTTGTAAAAAGGCGAAAGCTAGGCTGTCCACATTTAACATGATGCCGCACCTTCTTAGAAAGCCTGAGATATGTGGGCACCAGCTAAGAGGCCGATCTCTGTATAGACAGCTTTTCGACTATGTGCCGAAGGGCGCTGAGGACTGAAGTCTAAGCAAGTTTAAACTTGAGTAAAACAAAGGTTATGTTAGTAGGATACAAGACAACGGTTGCCTCTTACAAACTTGTTCAGAACTTGAAAAGCTTGATAAGTTCACATTCCTGGGCTGCATCCTTACAAGCGATGGGGATTCCTGACCAGCCGGGGAGGATTGGAAACATTTTCCAAACGTTATGTCCTATTTGGACAAGTCAAACTATCGGTCTTGAGACAAGTAGTCATTCATCAACCACATGTGTCATCCCAAAAATGACGTATGCGAGACGCGGAAATCGCCTTTGCAAAAAAAACAACAAAAAAAACAACAACGAGAGAATGCTTTACCATTTGGGTTCAGCAGAAGTGGTTGTGGCTAAGACTGATTTAGGAGTCTCAAACAATAAAAATCATATTCCGGACGAATTGCTATGAATAATAATGGTTAAATTAAGTTTATTTTACGCAAGTTAAGTAAATATTGCTCTTTTTTTTTTTCGAAATTTAATATTCTCCTTTTTTTTTTTTTTTAATGGTATTAAATATTTATTTGTGACAAAGAAATGTTTGTATTCTGGGAGACAAGGGCATGTAACCCATGTGATCTGCTGGCCATCTGGAGCAAAATATCTCTTGGCTTGTAGACAGACACAAATAGCATTATTTGAACAAATAATAGTAAGTTCCTCTTGTTCACATATTCATATAACTATAGAAACATTCACAGTTTAGTTAATGTATACACAATTTATAAATCATAACAAAACAGACTTGGCCAAACCAAATGACTATGTTCAACATATTACAAACTGAAAGAACTCAGTCTACATACACTTAGACAAACACTTCTTTAAAATCAACTCTGAGACAAACAAGTATAAATTACAAAGCAGATCTGTTGTATTTAAATAAATCAAGTAGAAATCTGTATTTGATGATAGTTTATATTTTTTGTTCTAAACTGTTAGCATGTTTAGATTTTGATAAACCTACCTGTATATAGATGTTATCTTTACCCAAAGTAGAGAAAATTTTTATAGCGGAAATTAATATAACGCTTTTTTAAAGAGTAAAACAGGTAAAATTAAACTTGCATATTCGCTTTACCAAACTTATTTCTGAAAAAATTAAGAGGCACAAATCTGTTATGCCATATCTCGATCTATTAACATTTCACTGCCTTTCTTGAAGCAATCAGCAAGGATGTCATCTAGTTTATTAGCTTGGAGCCTTACTTACACATAAATCTTAAAGCATTACCTTGGAGCCTTAATTACACAGAAATCTCGGAGCTCAATATTTAAAAAATTTAATTATTTGTCATTGTAGGTCAAATAAGTACATTATTTGTAAATATGTCAATTTGGATTATGCTTCGACCATTGAACTCAATTTTGTTGGTGTAAAAAGTAGTAGAGTTGCCCTTTCAGACCTTGTGGTCTATAGGGCAGATGATGTAAATGTCATCTGTTTCTGTGGCTTACGGTTAACGAGGGTGTCATGTGGCCTGCACAATGACCAGCGGCCTTTTGTTTTCCCCAAAAAATGTCAGGTACCCATTAGATTTGTATAGACTTAGATCTCGAAATAAAAAAAAAAAACAGTCTCACCAAGATTCGAATCCGGGACCACCGATTCGGAAGCCAAGCGCTTTAGCACTCAACCACCGCGCCTCCAAAATATATATATAATTATAACAACAATTTTTTTTTTCAATCTGAGAGAAACGTCAAAGCCATTTGTAGGAAAAGAATTGGAGTTTTGAGTTTTCATTTCATCAAAGCATCAACACTTTCAAGTGAATGTTTACGGGGAAGGGGCAGAACTCTTTATGTTTTGATCGTTTTTAGACTACATTGCACTTCTCACTGTAAGAAGGCTTTCATCGTGTAAAGTAGAGCAGAAGAACAAGCTAGAGTTAATATTTACTTTTTTTTTTTTGGTGGATGGGGGTGGGGGGTGGGAGGCGTAACCGACTTTTGCTAGTGAATTTACAAAAATGCAATTCACTGCTGAGACGGCCAATGAAAAAAAATTATCTTGACTTAGAAAAAAATAGACGCTGCCGTTGCCAAGGCTACATGTGTTATAACTTCTTGCAAGTACTCATAACAATGCGTAACTCTGTCTGCCCAGAGGAATTGATGCGCGGAAGATAAGAAGATGCCTTTGAGCTGTTTTGTACACATACAAAAAATGACGTTACAAAGGTCTTTAAACAAATGTTGCCACGGACTCGACCCAAAGCTCGGTTAATCTCGACTAAGATCTAGAGCTGGAGTCTTATTCTCATGAATTTCTCAGGATTCTACAATCGCCAACCTTTTTTTTTTTCTTTCGTTTTACTTCAGGGGTTCTCAACCTGTGGGTCGCCACCCCCCTTGGGGGTCGATTACCGATTTGCCAGGGGGTCGCCTAAGACCATCGATAAATGGATTGTTTTTATCAATTCTCCTATTGCTGTGTAAGTGTAGGTGGGTGGGGGTCGTGGAAGAGTGGTGAGGGGTGTTTGTAAAAAGGGGTCGCCGAGCTTAAAAGGTTGAGAACCGCTGTTTTACTTGATAGTAAAAATAAAAACATGAATGGAGTGAAAGCATGGGGGACGAGCAAAACATTTTTACCGAATAGTGTTCCGTGTTTGGTGCCGCCGCTTGTGCCGTGAACTGCTAGATGGATAGTGGTTATATATACAGACTTTATTAGATTGAAAAAGAGTTCAGCACTGAACCATAAACAAGCAAAATATATAAAATACTTTAAAAAAGAAACAAAGCTTATGTTAAGTGTATCAAGCAGGGTTCGGACTGGGTATCAAAATCGGCCCGGACATTACCATTTAAACCGGCCCACAATGGTATGTCATATCTTGTGCCTTGGGCTTAGCCAGGATTTTTTGGTGGGGGGATTTTTTTCTGTTTGAGTGTGTGAGCATTGAAAAAAAAATCATATGGTCGCGACCAGACCATCCCATTCGGTGCCGGTCCACCGGGCATTTGCCCGTTTGCCCATATAGCCAGTCCGCCCCTGGTATCAAGTAGTTTGGATCAGTCATGCTATTAAATTTGTATTAAGCCTCAATCTATGCTGGGGACTAATTCAACTTATCACACCGCTATAGTCAAGTACTATTTCTTTCCTTTTGAAAGTCGAATAATTCAGCTTCTACATCCACTTCAGTCAAAAACTATTTCTTGACCTTGTTTGAGATACCAAACACAGTAATTTATTACCAATAGTTAATTAACTAATTGGTTATTTTTTAAAAATTGATTCTTGTGCTGGCAGAGAGAAAAAATAATTGGTTTTCGGAGAAATAACGTGTAAAGACTTTCGGCCAGACAGACACACAGACAGACACACAGAGTTATTTGATATTAGCTTTGTAAAAAAGATAAAAATAAAATTCCTTCTAAAAATATTAATAATTAAATAAGTATCTTTTAAATTTCTAAATAGATTTATTTCCAATATTAAATGTTTTCTTTATGTTTATTCATTTATTTTTTATGCTTTACTATTTCGGACGTCTGCCGAAAAGAGGACAGGTCCTTCTTTTTGAGGTCGTGTCCTGCGTTCGTCAGCCACTGGCTTAAAATGTGTACATATTACATATGTATTCTGTTGATAGCCATCAGTAAAATATCAAGTTATAGTATTAAACACACCCTCTCTCACAAATAATAATAATTATAAATTTAATAATAATAACCAAGTTGCAAAGTTAATACACCAGCACTTGGCTTTGACACACAATTTGATCGGTAAGGATACTCCTCCATATTACAAATACTCACCTCAAGAGGTTCTCGAGTCTACGGATCATCTATTGTACTGGGATAGGCCTATTTTGACTGACAAAACGGTAGATTTTAATCGCCCTGATCTGCTGCTCATCGATAAAAAAGAAAAGGCCGCTACCATTATGAACATCGCCGTACCACTATCTCATAATTTAAAAAAAACTGAGCTGGAAAAACAACGAAAATATGGAAACCTTGGCTTGGAGATAAAGCGTTTATGGAAATTATCTAAAATAACAATATACCCATTGTCATATTAACCGAGGGAATAATAACAACCGACCTCACAGATACCTTCAAGGCCCTTGGCATTCCTAGTAACATTCTCGTTGCCTGTCAGAGGGCGGTACTTCTGCAGACCTGCCACATCACCAGAAAATTCCTTGGTGGAAACTGATAAAGGGACTACGATGAATTTTGTTTCCCATTAATGAAACTGGCTTCGCCAGAGAATGAATACTCGTTCTTTTATAATAATAATAATAATAATAATAATAATAATAATAATAATAATCTTTATTTTCCATTAGGAAATTTGTCTTGCAATTTGTGCATTACACAAAGCAAAACATTATAATTATAAGAAAACCAAAATATGAATTCACACCAGACTCACTCATAATTTACTTGCGAAAAGTTTATATCAGTTTGTTTCTATATAATGATATAATCTCGAAGGGGACAAAAGAGTTATTGTGTCTGTTTGTCTTTGCTATTGGTGTCTTGTATGTCTGTCCACCTCTTTAAGCTATGTCCTCCTTCCTGTCCTACTTTTTAAGTCTATTTTCCTTTCTGTCCTACGGTCCTACTTTTTAAGTCTGTTCTCCTTTCTGTCCACCTTTTTAAGTCTGTGTGACGATACGAAACTTGCATGCAAAAGTTCATTTGAGTTGTTCCCAGCAAACCGTGAGAAACTTTCATTAACTTCATCAATTATTATCCTGTCCACCCATACTTAATTTCATTTAGGATCTATCTCCCCTCGCACTGTTTCTCACGGGACGAATCTCGACGTAAACTAGCCTCTCTAGGGCTAACTTTTAATTTTTTACCGCTGGACAGGTGATCAGCACACAATAGTCGCTGCACCAGCGCTATACGCAGCGGCCTAATAACTTTTCACACCTATTCCCCCCCCCCCTCCCGCAGAATACGCATCGCTCTAAGAATAGCATTGCGCTCGGGCTGGACAGATACATATTCGCTTAAGACTTTACTTTCACGGTAGGCAACGAATATTGACCATAAATCTGACCTGACGCCTGACATCTCCGGTACATCGATACACGTGAGAAAATCAGCTAGATTTCTTCCCCACCCGTTAAACAAAATGCCCCAACTATATATAGAGAGAGACCAAAGCATTCTAAGTTAGGCCCGCTAGAATTCATTCAGTCTCCTCTGTTAGGAAGTTTATTAGTGAGGTTTCATTAGGGACAAACGGGTAAGTGTAAACATTTTACTATACTTATTTTATCTTATAGGAATGTGTGAGTACACATTTGTACATAACCACGTTCCCCGTCATTACATTATGACTTTATTATGTATGTACATTGTGCTATTCTATGTCAATGCTATATCTTCATATAGTATTGTTAATGCCGCTAGGGTTGTCTACGTTTGAAGCCATAGTTATTATAGTTGATTTGTTATGTTTCATCCATTTCTGTATCTTAGTAATTAATGTAAACAATAACCTTTCGTGAATCTAAGTACTGTCTAAGAACTTAGATTACAGTGCTCTAAACTTACAGAGCCCATGTGAAATTAATCATTTCACATTTCTATTATATCCCTCATACATATTATTATGTCTCACACGCTTGTGAACTTATAGTTCCTTAGATGAGTTTCATTTTGATTAATTATATCAAACCCTTATACTGTATCTCGATCCCTAGTATTCAATCTTCATCTTATCCTTTAGTATATAATATGCTCATTCCCCATTGTACTATAAATGATTGCTTATCGTCGTAATCAAATTTAAAGGATGAATCTTGACTAGTATCATCCTACATTGTATGATAACCCATTTACTATTGTTATCTTACTTGTATTTCGTTTGTTATTGAGTTATACGTAGGCTTTAAGATTTTATAACTAATTGTCTTAAAAGCCCTATTGGGATTGATACCAATGCCTGTATCTGAATGATTGCAAGGCATTTGGGAATCCCTGCTCAATGCATTTAGGAGGTTCCTAATTGTCTGTATTATCCCCAGCCTGGTTGCTACCCCCGATTGCTGTACCTGATTGAGGCTTCAGTAACTGTTTGCTATAACTACCAGATCTCCATAGAAAGCTGTAACCGGAGCAGACCACACCAGATACCCCCCCCCCCCCCAATTATATACCTGTTAGCAAGGAGGCATTGCCTACTGACCTTGGCCTTAACATATTGCCCAGTGTCCACAGTGCCTTATACTGCCCAGTATCATCTGCCCAGTACCCGGCCCAAACTGTCCACTGTCCAATAGCTAGTGCCTAATGCCGACTGATTAGAGCAACCTTCGCTACAGAAGATAAACTGGTGTTGAGTTAGCACGGCTCTCTACGAGCTAGAGATCACAGCTGAGAGATACCCCACTACAACTTAGTCTGCAGCACCAACCCTCTCTACTGCTAAACAGGCAGCGGCCTCACCCTAGAGCCAGTTTGCCTACAGCTAGAGACTATCCCGAGCCGACGTCTTAAGACAGAGTCGGCAGAATCATCCTTCTGAGAGCCAGTCCATCGACCGCCAGAAGACGACCACGACCCACGGGCTAGCAGCTAAGAAAATAAGTAGCCAGACCTAGGAACATTCTTCTCTTCCCATCACTCACCTATTAGCAATCCATGATGAGCAGTTATGTT
This sequence comes from Biomphalaria pfeifferi, assembly GCA_030265305.1. NCBI lineage: Eukaryota > Metazoa > Mollusca > Gastropoda > Planorbidae > Biomphalaria > Biomphalaria pfeifferi. Next base: position 486,089 of record JASAOG010000176.1, on the reverse strand, counting down.
AGATAGTAGCACCTTCATTTCATTTCTCGATAATAATTTTATTTGATCATGTATCTTTTGTAACCCTTCATTTATTAAATTATATTTATTTATAAACTTATAATATTGGTCTGTTCTTACTGTTAGTTGCGGTGTGCCTGTACAAAATCTTATGTGTAAGCGGGATAAAATTAATAAAATTTCCCCTAGACTTAAATAAACAAGCCCAATATTTACTAATTAAACATCTCGTCACAGTCTGTCCTCCTTCCTGTCCTACTTTTTAAGTCTATTCTCCTTTCTGTCAACCTTTTTAAGCTATGTCCTCCTATCTGTCCACCTTTTTAAGCTATGTCCTCCTTTCTGTCCACCTTTTTGAGCCATGTCCTCCTTTCTGTCCACCTTTTTAAGCCATGTCCTCCTTTCTGTCCTACTTTTTAAGTTAGTTCTCCTTTCTGTCCACCTTTTTAAGCTATGTCCTCCTTTCTGTCGTACTTTTTAAGTCTATTCTCCTTTCTGTCCTACCTATGAGTGTTTAGTGTCTGGTAATCCTACACACACATCCCATGATTGGTCTATTCGAATTTTTTGTGTGTTAACTTAAAAACATGAAACTCACTGTTTATTTTAATTAGAATATTGAATCAGGGGTAAATTTCATTGTGTTTGTTTTTTATTCAACACATGTTAACACATGTGTTCATTTTCGCTAGCCTGTGTTTACGTCTGCTGATCGTCTGCACATTCTGGCGTTTTTATTTCCGTCTTGCGATGACATCATCTGTGTGTTTAGTCATGAAGTCTCGGAAAGTCACGCTCGAACGTCGAGATATTGGGTAACGCCGAGAAGAGATCATCCCTCAACTTCAATTGTTATTATGTAATTGAGTTTAGAAACTACAAATGGTTTTAGATTTTTCTTTCTTTAGATTTGAGGATTATTTGATCCTAGCCTAAACCTCCCGCAGAATGGCGGGGGGTGACGGAGGGCAGGATTTGAACCCGGGTCCATTGAACGACAATTGGTGCTGCTTTGATGTTATCTTATCTTATCTTATATAATACAGACGTTACTTCAAAAAAAAAGAAGATGGTTATGTCCTGCGCGTCATGCATCTAGTCATGCATGTTAACCAATGACTTAAATTCTGCCAAGTCGTTGGTTTTCCTGGCTGGCTCAGGCAACCATTTCCATGCTCTGATAGCACTAGCTTATGGAACGAGGAATGTGCCTTTATCTTTGTGTCTTTCTGAGTATTTTGTTATGTTTAATTTTAGAGACGAACTCGTTGTTATCTGTTTCATTTTGTTTAAACCATGAAATATAACTATGGATTGATTATTTTTTTAATATATCGATTTTTTTATATTTCTACTCGTGTGAAATGCTTAATGGACTATCAATTTAACAACTTTATTTGTTTTGTCACAAAGCCCTACTGTCACAAAGCAATACTGTCACAAATCACTACTGCCACAAAGCACTACTGTCACAAAGCACTACAAAGGCAATAATTACAAATAATAAAAGTTTACAATAACACACTCAAAATAATCAAAAATAAAAAACAAAAGAAAAGTAATAATGATGTACGTGGAGGTCCTGTGTTCGAATCTCTGCTGTCCTCATCTCACAAGGACATAATTTGAGCATAATAATGCAAAGAAGCATCAGAAACTTTAAAAAAATCAGCCAACTTTATCCACAGCTCTCTGTCTCAAGCAATTAGCATCCCTGCATCCAAGGCTACGACTTCCTTTATTAATGCGTACACAGGACATGGGCCTATTTTAAAATACAGACACAAAATACACAGTTAAGTGACTACAACACACAAATAATCTAATATTTTTAAATTTCGTTGGGCCTTTTCAAAAGCAATGAAAAAAAAAAAGTTGCTTGAGTCTTAAATTCGGAAGTCTGGAAGGCCGTGATAAGCTATTCAAATACATATAAAAATGGAAAGTTTTATAGTCTATTGTTATCATGAAAATTTTTGCAAACGACCCAATTCCCTATCCAAGGCGTATCTACCATTAAATTAGTACAATGTATATAAAGAAACAAAATTGATTATTTACAACGAATCGATTATCTAATTTGTTATTTTTCTTTATTGGTTTATGTTTTGTCGTTGATAATGAATTATTGTGCAAAGTTTCAAGTTTAACAAAGAATGGAAAATTGAGAAACAACTTTTACAAGATTAAGTTGATAGAAATTTTGTAATAAACTAAGTGACTATAACACACACTCGGCCATAAGGGGCCCCTAGCCTGAGGCGTACCATCCATAGCGCAAAGGGGTCCAGTACAATGGGCCCATCAATCGTGACCAGTTGGGTCCCACGTGAGCCCTTGAAATTATTATTAATTACACTTATGTAAAAGTGATTTAAACAACAGAATCAAAAGAATTCCCTCAAATTGTCCCTAAGGTTCTAGCAAACTTTATATTAATTTCAAAACATTAACCAGAACTAGAGTCTGTGTACCAGAACTAGAGTCTGTGTACCAGAACTAGAGTCTGTGTACCAGTACTAGAGTCTGTGTACCAGTACTACTTAGACAGTTTAGACTAATACCTCGTCGTCAAGTCACAGGTTTGTACGACGTGGTAACGAGCTATTGGTCTAAAATGCCCACACGTAGTGACGTTGCAGGTCAGTGTTGAGGCCTTCTATAACGTATGATAGTGTTACATCGCACTCTAAAAACATCTAACGAAACATGAATATGTTAAGTACTGTCACGTGACCATCGACCACATTCGGTTCCTACTTGCTTTTCTTAACTACGCCACGTGACAATGACACATTGCAAATAGTACTAAAACAATGCCACGTGACAATGGCACATTGCAACTAGTACTCATACAATGCCACGTGACAATGACACATTGCAAATAGTACAAAAACAATGCCACGTGACTATGACACATTGCAACTAGTACTAAAAATGAAATTGCAGAGCTCCATATTAACTCTTTCTCTCCGTAATTATTTTCCATGTTCCGATGGAAATATTCATTTTTGCTCATTTGTGTTTCACTACCCTATTATGATTAAACTTCAATAACGTTTTTTGTACCGGTATGTAATCAGGAAATGTTAGGTATATAATTTTAGAAGAATGCATGCTCTGTTTATATAATACAAATTAAATTTTTTATAAAACCATAATTTAATTTAATTTAATGGGGTCAAATCAACGTTGGTATCGTCAGTTAGGAGAGAAAGAGTTAAAAAGATAATACGACTAAACATCTAATCAAGTGTATCATGAGAATACTGTATACCTTACAATAATAGCAGAATTAGAGTTTTAAGAATAATAATTTTTTGCAATACTTATCGTAATAACGCATAATATCCCACCCCTGCCATTAGAACTAGATTAACATAACAGGGACATTTGAATTTAACAAAAGACTTATTTTATTAATTATCACTTTTGACATTAAATCTTTCACCACGGTATTGATAGAAATGATAGGGACAGGGGAAAAAAACACGGCTTCTTTAAACGTGATAATGACATGTTTAATTTTTTCCCCAATACTCTACGTAGACATTGGGCGGCTGCCAGAATACCAGGTGTGTTAAAAATAAAACGCTGAGTTTTATTTTCATAAATATGATTAAAAATAACCCTTGGAATAGCCCTCCCTCGAAAGTTACACTAGCGAAAATCAAGGCACCACTGCACCTGTTTATACTACTAATAGTAATTTAATTTTAAAAGGGGTGTTAGCAAACAGAATGTAGGCTCAATGTACTGTGATAAGATAACAAACATAAACACGAGAGTTAATATAACAAATATAATATAACAAATATAATATAACAAATATAAAATAACAAATATAATATAACAAATATAAAATAACAAATATAATATAACAAATATAGTATAACAAATATAATATAACAAATATAATATAACAAATATAATATAACAAATATAACAAAACAAATATTCTATGACCTCCTTCAGTCACGAAGCGACTATGGATCATCTCATGGAAATGAGATGAATGCCTGGGCGTTAGCTGTGGTCGGAACGATGTCGCCCACACATCAGTTACCCCCAACTCCATGCAGCTGATGTATCCAAAGGAACAGCAGTGCCGATACAGTTTGGGGTCAGCGGCGTCGCAGGTTCTGCCAGAGTGTAGCACTGGGTGCTGCAAACTGCCTTAGGGTCGCCAGCTCCTGAGTTTTCCTCAGGGTTGACTCCCGAAGCCTTTCCCATGATTGGGTATAGCTGCAAGGTTACGAAGTTTTGAATTCAGAATTTTCCTGCTGCTAGGTGGGTAGCCAAGCATGGCTAACGAGCCCCTCCTGTCCGAACCTTACTTGTTTAGGCGCCAGTTATATAACGAATATAATATAACAAATATAATATAACACACATAATATAACAAATATAATATAACAAATATAATATAACACATATAATATAACAAATATAATATAACAAATATAATATAACACATATAATATAACACATATAATATAACACATATAATATAACAAATATAATATGAAAAATATAATATAACAAATATATATAACACATATAATATAACAAATATAATATAACAAATATAATATAACAAATATAATATAACACATATAATATAACAAATATAATATAACAAATATAATATAACAAATATAATATAACAAATATAATATAACAAATATAATATAACAAATATAATATAACAAATATAACATAACAAAAATGTTCTAAAAATGTTTTGTTTTCTAATTTCAATATTTTCATAATCGTAACAAATTTCAGACCTCCCTCCCCCCTTGTAACAAATCATAACACATTTTTAGACAGTGCCTTGACCTGTCCCAGCCGTTAAGTAATATCCGAGCGTTCCCTTGCATTAAAGGGTTTCGCTTGTATTATCTTAAAAGCAAGAGAGGTGGCTTCTGTAATAGATGCTGACACAGAATGTTACGCGATCAGAATAATAACAAGTCAACGTAATTTCAATATTATTTGATAACAAGCATTTCAGTGAAAGTTTCAATGTCCCCGAAAACAATGTTACAATTTTCTTTTTTTTCACAATGCCTATATCAACTTACCTTGTCTGTCTAATACAAATATATAAAAACTTTATATTCAGATTGGTATACAAGGAAGCCAAATTTATTACTTTTAACATTACGTAATGTGAATGTGCGAGTACCCAAATGTTAAAGTTAAGAAATCAATTTTTAAAAAATTTAAACAGTAATCCTGGTCAAAAAATGTTTCCATATTTATTTGACCGAACAATTTTTTTCAATGTGAAACAACAAGAGAAAATAATTTTGGCCACGTCACTCGACTGCTGCATGTTTCTAATTCTCTCCCTTTTTCGAATTTGGTTTTTAAAAAAAAAAAATGTTTGACATGTTTTGATGTTCCTTCAGATTTGAAGCTAGAGACATTCTATCCCAAACCTATAAGAGGACGTCGAGAGATGGTAGCATGAAGGGTTTTAAACCGGAACTATCGACTCCACCCACCAGAGGTTTTCCACGGGTCTAAATTGGCGATAATGTAATCTCCTTTTAATCGAGGGACTTCTGGTCTCCACAAGTTTACACCGAGAAATCTTAAGAGATCTGTTAGAATCATCCAAATATCCAGACCCATATACGGAGTCGGGCTTACATGTTATAATGGAAGTGACCTGCACTACAGATGTGCTGGTAAATACACAGTAAACGTCAAAACATTCATAATTATTTTGTACTTAACCTTGTTTATTGGAGAGTTTGACAATAGAATAATCAGATAAATACGTCCTACGTAGATAATTGCGTCCTACGTAGATAAATACGTCCTACGTAGATAATTGCGTCCTACGTAGATAATTGCGTCCTACGTAGATAATTGCGTCCTACGTAGATAATTGCGTCCTACGTAGATAATTGCGTCCTACGTAGATAAATACTTCCTACGTAGATAAATACGTCCTACGTAGATAGGTACGCCCTGTGCAGATAACTAAATCCTACTTAGATAATTACGTCCTAATATCCCACTCAGTGGTGTAGCACGGTATCCGTCGGCCCGGGTTTAGGAATGAGAAATTGGGCCCCCTCTTATAGTGTGACTGAACCCAAACTGGGCTCTACTGAATCTAATGAGAGAGTACATGTCAATGAGAACAAACCTCTACGCCAGACTGTCCACAAGGTACACCTGTCCCTCACGGGGTAAAGGAGAACAATGTCCTAGAGCTCTGGATCTGTCCTGTCTTGTGTTCTCCTGCCTTGGATTGTGTGTGTTGTCTGATACTACTTCATTTATTCTAATAAAGTAAGGCTCCCCCTTTCAGACCTTGTGGTCTGTAGGGCACATGATATAAAGGTCATTTGTTTCTGTGGCCTACGGTTATCGAGGGTGTCATGTGGCCAGCACAACGACCAACCACTTTTGCTTTTCCCCAACTAATGTCAGATACCCATTAGAGCTGGGTGGACTCAGAGGCCCCGAAGGATCCCTAAAATTTAAAATCACAGTCTTCACCAGGATTCGAATTCGAGACCCACCGGTTCGGAAGCCAATCGCTTTACCGCTAGGCCACCGCTCCTCCACTTATTCTAAGGCGAGTCCGAAAACATCCAAGGGACACAACAATTAACTATAACATACTTGATAAAGATTTCAACTGATGTTTATTTACATATGGAGATGATCGTCTTGTCTCTCTATTTAGCTATCAGCCTATTCACTATCCATCTTTCCACAAGCCCTAGCCATATTCCTATTCTATCATGTACCGTATTCTACAACGTCATTCTTTGATTAGGCCAATAATAGAATATGCACCATCTGTTTGGGACCTCCCAACTCAGGAAAACATTAAGAAACTGGAACAGACACAAAATAGAGCAGTGAGATTCATAACAAACAAATATTTACATTTGACTATAGTAACACCTTTAGTAAAATCACTAAATTTAGAAAGACTTCAGGACAGAAGTTTCAAAATTAAAGTAGCAATTATACATATAACACTGAATCATAATCTTCAAATACAAAAACAAAATTTAATAAAGTACTCTGAAAGATACTAAGATAAAGGCACATTCCTTGTCCCATATGCTAGGACGAATTTGTACAAATACTCCTTCTTCCCTAATGCTATTAGAGCATGGAATGAGCTAGCCAGGAGAACCAGTGACTTGGCAGAATTTAAGTCATTGGTTAATATGCATGACTAAATGCATGACTCGTAGGACGTAATCATCTTCTTTTTTGAACTAACGTTTGTATTATATAAGATAAGTCATTCGTCTGTCTCACTGTAGTCACTACTTTTACCGTCGCTAAAAACAATGCACAATATATCTATTTACAAAACTAACATAATCTCTATACTAGTCACTGGAGATCTCTTAAAGGGCTAATGTTATTGGCCAAACATGTAACATGTCGGAACTCTGAGCTACAAGCTGAGTCTTCAGAAATTCTGAATGTGTGTTGGTCCGATTTGGTCGTCACACGTCTGGGAACACATTGACTTCCCACAGTGCATTTTTTGTCCCACTTTCCATTAATATCGTTTAGTTAGCAGACGATAGTTTTTAAAGCACCTTTGTCAGGAAGTTAATGTTCAACCTGGTGAGCTCAAGCTTTGGTAGCACAAATATTTGTTACTTCAAATAATTGAAAGACATATTGTTTAAATGTTTTGTTTTGTTTTATTTTTGCACAATTATTGAATGTACCTGAAAAAAACGATTCAATTTTTAACATTATTTAATAAATTACTGGTAATTCACATTGTTTTAATTGTGTATTTCTGTTAAGATTTGATATAGCCATTCTAATTAGATTTGATTCAGAGTAGCCACACGGTAGCAGTATTAATTATATTTGTCTAATATTTACTCATACAATTAATTAAAGTATTTCAACTAGTCGATATGTATTGTAATATTAAAGAAATAAATAACACGTGGACCAAAACAATAGCAAATACTAAACATCATAATAACACTCTCACAATGAGTTGGCTTACAGGTAGTAAATGTTATTATTATTAACATTAAATTTTTAAAAAATCTTAACACGTTAGATTTAAATGAAACGCTGTACTGACAATTTTAGAGTTACCTTCCTTTAATTGATTACACTGTTATTTTGCTCGGACACCAGAAATGAGATTTAAGAACAATGTACATGGTTTAATTAAACTAATGTAATAATGTGATGTATTTAAACTCTTATTAGTCAACACTTTCCTTTACATAACCCGGTTAGGGCCCCTAGTGGTCGTGGTCCCGGCGGAAATAACCCCTTCGCGCCATGGTTGCTACGCCACTGATCCCACTCCCAAAATTTAAGATTGTCTCCAAGTTGATGTAGATATCAGACATGAGACAGGAACCCAAGATTGGCTTCCGAATAACTAGGCATCAAAAATCAGACTTTGGATGTCAGACATCAAACATCAGTCTTTGGATATCAAACATCAAATCTGAGATATCTGACATCAAACTTTGGATATCAAACATCAAATCTGAGATATCTGACATCAAACTTTGGATATCAAACATCAAATCTGAGATATCAAACATCAAATCTGATATATCAGACATCAAACCTGAGATATCAAACATCAAACCTGAGATATCAAACATCAAATCTGATATATCAGACATCAAACCTGAGATATCAAACATCAAACCTGAGATATCAAACATCAAACCTGAGATATCAAACATCAAACCTGAGATATCAAACATCAAACCTGAGATATCAAACATCAAATCTGATATATCAGACATCAAACCTGAGATATCAAACATTAAACCTGAGATATCAAACATCAAACCTGAGATATCAAACATCAAACCTGAGATATCAAACATCTAACCTGAGATATCAGACATCAAACCTGAGATATCAAACATCAAATCTGATATATCAGACATCAAACCTGAGATATCAAACATCAAACCTGAGATATCAAACATCAAACCTGAGATATCAAACATCAAACCTGAGATATCAAACATCTAACCTGGGATATCAAACATTAAACCTGAGATATCAAACATTAAACCTGAGATATCAAACATCAAACCTGAGATATCAAACATCAAATCTGAGATATCTGACATCAAACATCAGACATATTAAAATAGATATCGGAGGTGATATTTAAAAAAAAACTTGTTTTCTTTTGAGTTCTTTCATTCTATGACGTCAGAGTGTGTGAGTTTATTAAAAAAACAAAACTTACAAATCAATGTTCCAATAAAGTCATTGGAAAGTTCAAAGCAATGGAATAAGTACGAGATTTTTTATATATTTAAACAAATATTGTGCTGCTCGATGTACCAGCTGAATAAAACATATTTGAGAGAGATGGAGAGAGACAGAGACATGGACGACGAGACAGACTGACTGACTGACTGACTGAGAGACGAAAAGAGAGACACAGAGATGTAAACAGTAAAACTGACTTAACCAATACTCTCAAGACACACTGGTGTAAGATGAAATCACTTCTGTCTTTACCTTGAACTCTGAGGATATTTAAACACTTTCAAACTAACTTTACTTCCACACAACTCTCTCTCTCTCCCTCAGACACGCACACACTCTCTTTCATACTTTCTATTTCTCTCATACTCTTTCTTCCTCATATTCCCTCCTTTATACTCTTTCTCTTCCTCATACTCTCTTTCTCTCATACTTTCCACTATACTATATCTCATCCTTTCTCTCTCTCTCTCTCTCTCACTCTCTCTCTCTCTCACTCTCTCTCTCAAACTTTCTCCTTAATATTTTCTTTCTCTCTTGTGCTTTCTCACCCCCCCCCCCGCCCCACTCTATCTCTCTCTTGCTCTTTCTCATATGTTCTCTTATGTTCTTTGTCATGTTTTTTTCTCTATCATACTCTCTCACTCTCTCTTTTTCTCTCTCACCCTCTATCTCTCTCTCTCATTCCCTCTCTCTCTCCCTCTCTCTCTCTCTCTCTCCCTCTCTCTGACCCCCCAATGTACAAACTAACGAACTCGTCAGACTAATGACTTCCCCATCCCTACTTAAATCAAGGTAAGCAACTCTCACTCTGAAGACGCCCTCTCTTAAAACAGTCATTAATTTCATAGCACCTAAAACAAAATTTCAAAATCTTTAAATAGAAAGCAGAACGGCTTAGACGTAACAATGTTCTGAAATCCATAAGCAGGAGCGAGTCCAGGGCGTTCTCAGACCTTCATGAAGATATTACATCATGGGCGAGTGTAGGGCTTTCTCAGAACATCACAAAGATATTACATCATGGGCGAGTCCTGAGTGGCATCACTATCAGCTATTCAAGAAGGTGCTACTCATTGCATGCAAGAGAAAGCCTTGATCTACAGCCAATGTAATTAGCAGCTTATGTCAACACCTGAGGTTTTACCGTAGCTTCAGTGGAGCAGGAAGATCAAAATATATTTAGTGCGTCATCTGCAATGATGTGGATATGATGTCAGTAATTTTCTTTCCTTTTTTTTTTTGAATAACAATTTTACAATGTGGTTTTTTTTTTTTTTTTGTTACTAACACCCCTGTACCTTGATTTGATGTGAGACAAATTGGGGAGTCAAGGCCATTGAAGGACCTTGAAGGAAAAAAACAAAATGTTTGATACGTTTTATTATGATATTTTAAAATTGATATGAACTCGGATTAGATTATAAGCTTGTAATGTAATAGGATAGTGAAAGCTAGAAAAAGTATAATTTAGTTGTTTAAACCCAGGATTCTCAATATATATGTTTAAACCCGGAGTTCCAACTATTTAACCTAAGTTTAAACTCAATTTCTCACTATTTAATCCAAGTTTAAACTCATAGTTTCATATTTCAGTATTTACATTGAACTAAAGTAATAAAATGTTTTGCAAAACTCAGAACAATATAGAGGGCGTTGTCCCCCCCCCCCCCCTTCACCTAAATCAGACTAATGGACTCCCATGCCATGGCCACATTCCTGTATGCTTGCGAGTCTTGGACGCTGACTGCAGAGTTAACAGGAGGATCCTAGCAATGGAATGGAGATGCTACAGAAAAAATCCAAGGTATCGCCGCATCGCAAACGAAGAGATTAGTGACAGGGTTACTAAAGCGATTGGACCCCACGATGACCTACTAACGACTGTAAAAAAACGTAAATTAAAATTCTATGGTTATATAACAAGGTCTTCAGGAATTTTAAAGACCTTCCTTCAGGGAACAAAACCAGGAAAAAAAAGAAGAGTCAGACAGAAAAAGTGAAAGACAATATAAAAGGTTCTATCCAAGGCAAAGACACGAGTTGAGAAAGATGGGCAACAGATCTTGTGTGGTGCCCCAAAGGTTCAACAGACTAAGGAATAGGTGAAAATGAAGGACTATACTTATAAAAAAAAGCAATCGTTTTTGTAAAAACTGTATCTTTAAGATTTATACGTAGTCACATTTCAGAGAATGTAAACAATACTAGATATACTTATCTGTAGGCCCACAAAGTCCTCATTTTGGGAGAAGTCTGATGTTTTTATTTGGGAGAAGTCTGAAATTTTTATTTGAGAGAAGTCTGATGTTTTTATTTGAGAGAAGTCTGATGTTTTTATTTGGGAGAAGTCTGATGTTTTTATTTGGGGGAAGTCTGATGTTTTTTTTTAGAAGAAGCACAGAGAAATCAGGAGATGATGTCCACAGCTTCAGCCCTGAATGCGCGCTAGCATTCAGCCATGTCTTCATTGTCACACATCGACTTCCCATTCAATTAACGCAAACAAGAAACAAAACACAAACAAAACACAAAAAAAACACAAAACATTAAAGGTGCCAACTTTCGTCTTTCTAAATATGTTGTAGGTTGTAGAATGGACGAGCTCTCATCCAAATCACAAGAAAGATGATGCTTACTATAAGCTATCCCGACAAGACCAACGTCTAATCTTTCAACTCAGGACCGGACACAACAGAATGCGACAACACATGTTCCGGAAGCTCAAAATTGGAACCAGTGAAATCTGCCCATGTGGAGTATCACCAGAGAATGTCGACCACGTCCTCAAAAACTGCTCTCTTACCAAGAGGCCCCTATAAGACATTGGCCCCAAATCACCCCAATAGAAAGAAAACTATATGGAGAGCTCCCTGATTTGGAAACCACTGCGCAGTTCATCCCATGTATTGGTCTAGTCATCTGAACGCTCCAACATAACAATGAGAACGAAGGAGAAGATAGAAGAATTAGAATCCCCAGAAAAAGAGTTTTACGTCACTTCTGGGTAAGCACACATGGTTGCTTTTGACGTTCGGATTACCTTTAGCGTAATTTGAGGTAATTTTTTTTTTAAATCCAGGGTCGGGGAAGGGGTCTGATGTTTTTTGGCGTGATTATATTTTAATGCAAATTATTGAATAGGCGAAACTGTTAAGAAAACCGGAACCTGTTAGCAAGTTAGCACCAGTTTTTTGTACGCACGCGTCATGGCATGACCCTTGGTATTGACCGAGCCTCAGCTATCAAAACACACGCCATGGCGATAAGAGACGGGGGCAGGGTGCACGGGGGTGCGTTATCTATGCTAAAATCATTTACATACCTCGCCAGGGAAAAACCCCAATTGAAGTGTGAGGGGGAGGGGCGTTTTATGCTGGTGATGCACTAGACGGGGTCTCGCGGTGTGTCTCGGACGCACCTTCACTAACGTGGCGACACACATATACATCGGCACACACACACACACACACCTTCCCACACAGCTATGACGTAGTGCTGACCTTTAACCTTTTTTACATGGGTGAGCTGTATCCCTGTATTGCTTACATGTGATGAGCCACGCCTCCTTTCTCTATTTTTCTTTCACTTTCTTGCACAGGAGATTGAGAAAGCATCGATATATCAGGAAATAAACAAATGTCAACAAACCAATTAAATGACAAACAAAGTTACAAATATAAATCCAACGGCTAAAACTGACACTAGCCATAGCACACTGTAGTAATGCAAATTATGCTCTTATTTTTTTAAAAATATAACTTTTTGATATAAGTATTGCTTCTTTTTCGATACTCATGACATGCAAAAGCAAAACTATATATTTTTTAAAGTTAAACCATTACACTCAGCACTGAAGAATTATTTCTCTTTTTCGATACCAAACAAATTTACTATTTAATTAATATCTGTCTTTTTTATTCCCATTGATTCATGTGTTGTCTTTGACGATAAATAATTGTGCTAAGTTTCAACTTGATCAGAGAATGGAAAACGGGAGAAATAACGTGCTGAAAATTTGTTACAGACAGACGGACAGACAGAATTGATCTAAACTTTGGAAAAAAAAGAATTTTTTTTTTAATGCGCTTGATAATTCAAATATCATTCTAGTAAAATAGAGAAGGAACACTATTCGTAAAGTCTAATACAAAATTTACAGTGTAACGTGTTCCGCTTCTATCCAGTTCTTGGGAAAAGTTATCCTCGGAGAATATAACACTGGGATAAGACACGTGTAGGCCTTGACCCCGACAGTATGCTACCGTTTATTCAAAGACTCACATGTAAGACAATTCCTGTTCTGGAATCTTGACTATTAGTAGAATATTTCGATTTACGTAAAAGTATAGGCAAAGCGTAGATAATCAATCAATAAAATTAAAGCAACTTTAAATTTAATAGATAGATAGATGGCTGCCTGGTCGAGCCGTTTGCGCGCTGGACTGTCGTTCAGATTTATCGATGGTGAAGGGTTCAAACCCTGCCCGCTCCCGTCCCCCGTCGTCCTGCGGGAAGTTTGGACTAGGAAGTAATTATCTTCAACTCGAAGGAACATCCGAAACATGTAAAACATTTTTAGATAACTCAGTTATCGGTACACTGCGATACGGATGACTACACAATACTTTATTATTATTGTTATTATTTTTGCATTATTCCAATGACAGGCCTTTAAATTTACACGTAGAAAACGATGCGCAAATTTTGCCTGAATTTTAATTTATTAAATTCTTGAATCAGTAGCACCATACACTCGGAAGTTCCCTAATGCGATAGTTCAAAACTGATATGGGTCTAGAATCTAGATGTAAGTCTAGTTCTCGACCCAAATTTTTTTTATTTTTTTTTTTACTTTCTCTTTAAAAATTACACCGGTCAAACTAGAGTTTACCTCTTGTGGCCAACGAGCTATTAATTCTTTTCTCAGGGTTATAATCAAACGTTAAATTTTAAAGAAAAAAAAAATCGTTATGCAGATTTTGAGCGTCCATGCAGGTTCCTGGTTCCATGAAGTACTGACTTGAATAGAGGTATTGTAATAAAAGCAAAAACAAGAAAGGGGGGCTGTTCAATTTCACTTCCCTCTAATTTAGAAGTTCCTGATTTTACGTAGGTAATTTGAAGACAGTAGTTCTTTATTTCTCTGCTTTCACAGAAAGAGAGTGATAGATTCAGAAGCGTAGCTAGGGTGGGCGGGAAGAAAGGGAGATTTGAAAATAATACTACTTGAGAGAGGCCCCCAAATAAGTGTTAACACTGTTAAATATTACGCAAAATGCAGGGGTCCTAAAAGAGGTCAAGCTACCCCCCTCCCCCCAGTCATCTAAATGATGGCGAATTCATATCTACGCCGCTGGATAGATGAAGAGAGAGGGGAATAGAGACCAGTGTAAAGAGGGAAAAAGGACAGAGATACATAAAAAAAATGAACTTGTCAGTGTTTAAATATAAAAAAATGAACTTGTCAGTGTTTAAATATAAAAAAATGAACTTGTCAGTGTTTAAATATAAAAAAATGAACTTGTCAGTCTTTAAATATAAAAAAATGAACTTGTCAGTCTTTAAATATAAAAAATGAACTTGTCAGTGTTTAAACATAAAAAAATGAACTTGTCAGTGTTTAAATATAAAAAAATGAACTTGTCAGTGTTTAAATATAAAAAAATGAACTTGTCAGTGTTTAAATATAAAAAAATGAACCTGTCAGTGTTTAAATATAAAAAAATGAGCTTGTCAGTGTTTAAATATAAAAAAATGAACCTGTCAGTGTTTAAATATAAAAAAATGAACTTGTCAGTGTTTAAATATTAAAAAAATGAACTTGTCAGTGTTTAAATATAAAAACATGAACTTGTCAGTGTTTAAATATAAAAAAATGAACTTGTCAGTGTTTAAATATAAAAAAAATGAACTTGTCAGTGTTTAAATATAAAAAAATATAACTTTCAAGTCAGTTTATTTAATTGGACAATATTTAATAATAACATTGAGGTAACATGTTCCGTGTCACAATCAATTTCCTGCCGATAAAGATAATTAAACGTACTCCTCAAATTACCTCCCCTTCCGCTTTTCTCTCACCTTTCTTAAAACACTCAAAACTTTTTTGGTGGCTCCGGTGTCCTCAGGGTTTGTGTATACGCTCCACAACGTTACGCCAGTCTTAGGAATGTCACTCGAACGGTGAGCCGGTATATGTTTGTTGCGGTGAATCGTGGATCAGAGAGGGGAGTGGAGATGGGGGGGCGCCACCGAGGGAGTAGAGAAGAGGGCGCTTACAGGCGAGGACCACGTCCGCATGTTGACTTATTCTTTCCCCCTCGGCAAATACTCTGACTGAGAGAAAATGTTCCTAAGATGACAGGAATTAGAGAGAAGAAGATGAGGGAGGTAATGCTAGACACGCCATTGCAACATTGCTTTTCACTTGGTTGGGGTGAACGCAGTGCTAGGACAAGGGCATTCACTCGTAACTCCATCGTCTGCTTTATTCTTTAAACTTTTGAAAGAGAAAATTATATAACGAAAAAAAAAAAAGGGTTTTAAAAAATTAAAATAAATATAAAAACATATTACCGAGTAATAAAAGAAAAGAATTGTTACAAACATATTACCAAACGCTATCATTTCAGTGCATCCTGTATTGATACCGATACTAACGCATAAGAAATGGTAGATGTACAGATTTGTACAAATGCTCTTTTCTTCCCTTGGTGCTATATGAGCATGGAATGGGTTGCATGAGCTAACCAGGAAAACCAGTGACTTGGCAGAATTTAGGTCATTGGTTAATATGCATGACTAAATGCATGACGCGTAGGACGTAATCATCTTCTTCTTTGAAGTAACGTCTGAATTACATAAGATAAGATGTATATAGGCCATGACGAAACAGCATGTTTTTAATTTTTCTTCTGATTTCAAAATAATGACATCCTTGCCTAAACCTCCCGGTGGTGGTGGTGGGGGGGGGGACTGCGGGTAAAGTTCAAACCTGGGGATTTCGTGACCATTTAACGAAAGCCGAGACCCCATACCACACCATCAGGCAGTCATCCTGTAAGATGGTAAATGTGTAATAGAAAGTACATATCAGTCTAAAATGGTTTGGGAGAAAGTTGCAACGTCTGCTGTCTTCCGGACACAAATCAGACACGTCTCCTTTGATATATAGGAGCCGCGGCGGATGAGCGGTAAAGCGCTTGGCTTCCGAACCGGAGGTTCCCGATTCGAATCCTGGTGAAAATCCTGATTATATACATGTAGCAGACAACTTATGAAAACATTTTTTGTTCCGCGTAATTTTGTACAAGTATGTCACTTGCATCCGGATTTCCTTACTGCTAAGGTCAGTATCGTCTGCTTAGACACGTGATCACATTAACATGATTCATATTTATTACAATATATATCCTACATTACACATTTCGACTTCAAAATTTACTTAAAGAGAAACTCCGATGGTTTTTCAAATTTGATTTATTGACATATTTGAATTCTGCGTAAAAAGTAGTAATAGTGAACATTTTACCATTTTTTATTTAAAGGTTTAGAAACATTTATATTTAATAAATTAGACAGTAAATTCTTGATATCACCAAAAAAAAAAAAACGGGGTTCTTTGAGATTTTGTTTTTAGGTTAGGCATACGTCACTTCCTTCAACAATACTGAAAAGGAAAATAGATTTAACCAATCGTATCGCTTCATTCTTACAGGCTCTTGGGCTTAGTGACGACCTATTCCAGAGCTATGGTACAGTTATAAATACATATATAGGTAGATCTAAAAGCATTAGGATAACCAACTCGAGAAAAAAAGTAACATTTTCATCTAAGCCTCTCCTTTCCCAAGAAGTAAATAGATCGTGTGTTGTTTTTTTCGAAAAAAACTGGTCAGTGTAAGGCTAGTCTAGACTACGTGTAGTCAGTCATGACAAGACATCCAAGCGACAGTGTTTGTTATGTGTTGAGTGGTCAGGCGAGAAAATACATACTGCCGTGGTTAGTCAAGCATGTAAATCTACTTTTAATACGCATTTTTTCTTTGCTTACAAGATCTAGATCTAACTGCATAGGCGAAGATATATTTATTTTACAAGAATGTTAACTTTGTTTTATGGTCTTCTGTTATACAATAAATCAATAGATTAAATTAGTAGGCTAGTGTGACGTCACAAAGAAACCCGGTGAATGTCTGACCGTTTTGGATGCGCAGGAAAATTACGTCAGAAAAACATCAATTACTAAGTTGAAAATTGAAAATTTAAAAAAAAAAGAATAATATATTCCTTATCTGTAAATCAAAACGCATATTATATCAAAAATTGTCAAAACCATTTGAGTTTCCCTTTAAAAATTATAGTGAACTTATTAAAATGGTCTACATCTACAGATTTAAAAAAAAAAAAACAAGAGGGGATAATTTGGATTGTTCCTAGCAGACAACAGGAAGCAACTTTGGTTAAAAAACTCACTTTAGGAGTTTTTGTTTGGCAAGTCAGGGATACGAGAAGGACGTAATCATCTATTTTAAGTATCGTCAATTTTTAATAACATAAGATAAGAGAATCTACAGGAATACTGTAAAGTACGAGTTATTTTTCCTTTCCAACCATTTTGGGCTGCATGAATAAATAAACAATGTAATTAGACCTGGTATGGAAACCAATTAAGTCTAGACTTGAACATTCGTCAGATAGCAAGTGTGTCTGTTTGGTGTGTGTGTGGGGGGGGGGGACCATTTTGAAGTCTGCGTCATGCCATTCGTGGCCTCATTAGATTCGGCCCCTTGCATGCCGATGCTTTCAGGGTCATCTTAACATTCTAGCCCCAGACGAGAAATGTGGTCCCCGCAGGAGAAAACAAAGGCACAATCTGTTTGTCCGGTCAACTGACGCCCTGTCTGTGTTTGGATTTTCAGCCTCCAGTACTTCCCCTCCACCCCCCACCCCCCACTTCCGCGCATTTTTCTGGTGCTTAAAAGGATGTCTTGAAACAGTTACAGGCTGTTTGCTCCCTTGAGTGACTTTCAAGTCAATGGGACAAGGTTCAGGCTTTCAGGGATGTTAAAACTTCGATACTAATCAAAGTATTATCAGCTAGATTATCTATTTATCTATCTATCTATCTATCTATTTATCTATCTATCTATCTCTCTCTCTCTCTCTCTCTATATATATATATATCTACCTATCTATCTATCTACCTACCTACCTACTTACCTACATACCTACCTGCATACCTACCTACCTATCTATCTATCTATCTATCTATCTTCTATCTAGTTATTATAACATTCTATATCTAGCCAGATCAAAGTGTTGAACCATTACGCATAGTTAACCCAGGATCCCTTTATTTAAAGCACAAGAATATAAACAGGAGACAGTTAATCTCTGAGTATCAATGACACTATTGACAGAAGAAGAAATTGTAAGCCTGTTCACCTAGACCAAAATAATTACTATGATTTATTTCTCAGACAGTTGATATGTAGCTGAATGAGTCTAATAGCAACTGGACGGCTAGCTACTCTGCTAACTAAAAAAGATTTAGTTGGTGTACGACCCGGTCTGCTTTCCTTCTTATTCTTTCTGCTGTATTCTATGATTTTCCTGTTTGTCATTTTGTTCCTATTTTTTTGTGGAGACTTTGCCAGTTTAATTCAAGCGTACCTTTATACAATACAGATCAATACACCAAAATTTCATTTTCAAATAGATCCACATCCAGTTAGTGTGTGTGGGGGGGGGGGGGGGGGGGAGGGCAAAAAAGAGGGACAACTCAACCAAACCAAAAACAATACGTAAGATTCATAATGGACCTCATTCACCATCGTAAACAAACCACATTTAGCCACGTGACAATATTGATAAAGCAATGAAAATTACGTATCACGTGACAGCCTTTATGGATTGCGTAATTTGTATAGAAGAGATAGAGAACCACGTGGCAAAATGTTGTTTGTTTACCATTGGTCAATGAGGTCCATTGACAGTATGAGATTGGGTGCGTTGTGATTGGTTTATCCACTCACGTGAACTTTATATGTTTTTAAGAAATAAAGGTCTTGTGTTGCTTGTTAATCTCTTAGTGTGTATATAATGAGTGAAGTCTATTAGAAGCACTGTAAACGGATCTAGGTTGTAACATTATTTCTGAAAATACGTAAAATCAGTATAACACTGTAGATTTGTTTTTGAAATAGCAGAGCTCAGACTGCCCATTTATAAGAGAATATTAGAAAAGCTTTAACAATTTAATGCGAGTCTTGGTGGCATCCATTTGGCCCTTTCGGTAGTCCTATCGGTCCAATGGGTACTGCCCAACAGGCATTGGCCCGATTGCCCATACAGCCAGTCCGCCCCTAGTTCTGACCTAAATACCATCAAGTGAGTCCTATTACTATACTCTTAAGCGATCAATTCTTGTATATGTATGTATGTATGTGTCACGAGTCGAGTCTGTGACCTATTTCGACCAGTTTCTAGAAGCTCGAGTTCAAACCAGTGCAAGTGTCCAGCGTAAACAAGTTAATTTTAGGTATCCAATCAAAGAAAGGGGTTGAGGAAAAAAATAGCACACGTCAGCTTCTAGAAGGTCAAAGTTACTAAAATAATTATCTGAGAAGGTTTCATGATTCTGGAACATACCATTAAGAAAGGTATAAATTAGGGGAAAGTAAGTTAGACGGGGTCCTCGCATAGTAGTAGTTCTTGTAGAGCGATGGTCCTCGCTCAGTCCTCGATTAGTAATAAGTTTCGTGATATTACCGGGTCCATTAGTTAAAGTTTTAGTAGTTGAAGTTGAAGTTATACTAAGTGAAGTTTCATGTATCATTTAAGTTTTATTTATGAAGTATCAAGTCAAGTTGTAATAGAATTGAGAAGTTAATTTGATGTGAAAGTTGAAGAAGTATTATTAAAGAAGTTTAAGAAAATACATTCATTTCATTGAGTTATCAAGTTTGATAATATAATCCCCGGCAAGTGTGCTCGTCACAGTACGTATGTATGTATGTGTGTGTGTGTATGTATGTATGTATGTATGTATTTATATATAGTACCAAGCAGGGCCGGTCTTAGACCACTGCAACCTATGCAGCTGCAGTGGGCCCCGCACTTTCATAGGCCTCGCGATAATTCTGGGTGTAAATTATTATTGTAAATCATTATAAATTATAACAGGTTTCTCGTGGCTTCCTGATTTTCCAGGAGCTCCAGGAAATCTCCTGAAATTATTAAAATCTACTAAAAAACTCATACAAATCAAATGCTAAATGACGAAATTGTCATTTTGAGGTTTTATTCAATATCGAAAACGCCAATCCTACGTGCGATATAAAAAAAAAATAATGGCATTGTCAGATATCATTTAATAAAAATGTAATATGGAGACTGATTTATTTACTCATACAAATCTAAATTTTCACTAATTGTTCTTATCCCTACCCAGACTGGACCCCGCTCAATCCGTTTCGCATAGGGCCCGCAATCGTTAGGGCGGCCCTGGTAACCAAGTGACCGAGCCTCGCTCGTTTGAATAGTCTGTTGAGGAGATATATTTACTAATTTTGTATCGGGTAAAGACTGCCCAATTCGAAAAGTTGCTTTTGTGTTTTTTTTTAGTTCTACTCTATGTGTCAGTGTACATGGAGATTTGAAAAGAAAGTCTCTTACGTAGAGAATTTGCGTCACTTTATGTTTCGTACTAAAGACGTCATAAATATATTAATTGCAATATTGATGTCTGGATGTAATGACTTTCTTCCAAGCCAATAATAGCCCAATACTTTCGGGCAATGACTCGACGTGAGCTGTGGTTTTTCTAGACTGTATCTTTTCTGGTGAAATGCAGATGTTACTTCAAAAAAAAAAAGAAAATGATTAAGCCATTCGCGTGTTCTGTATGGGGACTTAAGAGTCTTTCTTTTCTAATTGCTTTCCATTAACATCCTTAAGCTGAAGTCTGAGTCATATATAATGGATCATAGAAACGACTAACTTCCCAGCTGTTTATCTATAGATACAATGATACTTCCTAGTTGGCTGCTTGTTGAAATTCTCGACTTAAAGAAGATCGCTATTTTTGATTTTTTTTTTTTTTTTTGGCCACATTTCAAATACATTGAGATTGACAGTTGTAGCTTATATAAGCTTTTCTCTGGTGTAGTGAGACTTAAAACATTATTAATGACTCGCGTCTGTAACAAGGGACCAAGAAACACTACGTGTATACACATATATATCTTAAAGCTTTCAAGGCAGGCAAAGGTGTTATAGTTTTAAGGCAGGCAGGGGCTAATTGGTTTCAAGGTATGTATTTATGTAAGTACAATATATATATTTACTTCAATAAGATATATTTGATATTAAACAACTGGCCTTCGTATGCAGTATTTAGACACTAACGGTTAGCTTGATACAGTATTTAGACAACCAGTTAGCCTGATGCAGTATTTAGCAACCGGTTAGCTTGATACAGTATTTAGACAACCAGTTAGCTTGATACAGTATTTAGACAACCAGTTAGCTTGATGCAGTATTTAGACCAAGGGGGTTTTATAATAAATTTCTTAGGGGGTTTTAAAATCAAAATCTTCCTTAGCTATGCTCTTGGAATTTGGGGTTTGTCGTTTGCATTTTTTTTTTTTTGTTGTTGTTTTGTTTTATTTTATAGAAGAGGAGAATTCGACTACAAAACTCCCTGGTAGGGTGTTTTAAACTCAAAATCCCATTGGCTTCGATGGGGCAAGTGATGGTTCAGTATTAAAATCTCACCTAAAATAAACAGGATCAAAGCAAAAAATCAGTCACAACTAAATTCCGATCCCCCCCCCCCCCCCCGGGTTACGCCCATGCTTTGAAGAACAGTTTCCTTGCTGCTACTGTTAAGGCTTACAATAGCTGTCATGAGTTTCTTTATTTAGCGCTGGTCTAACCTTCATAAATGGTGATGACACGTCATTAAGTATCAAAACTGAAAGAGAATATGTTAGTTCGATTTAAAATCCTTTTATTTACATCCCGTTATTGAAATAGATACAAATTATAATGTGCCACTCTATTGTTCTTACATACAAGGACTTTACTCCACCAGATTTATGATTAGAATTATAAATGTTTAGTTTCTTACAACCGAAAATCATAAAAATCGCAAGACTTGATCCCTAACTTAATCCGTCATTGAGTACGATCGGCTAGTATAGTTTACATTGTAAAATTATGTGGTCATAGGTTCACAACTCACTCATTAAATAGCATTGAAAAAAATAACAACATTTATACTTGCTTTATAAATACCTCGGTCTCACATGAGAATTACAAATTATCTTAGCCTTTTCTTATAAACAGATGCCATAAAATCTAAAAATCTAATTTTATACGAAGTATCGACTTGTTAGCGAAAGTTATTGTTATCTATCTATCACTGTTTAGAGAAATAGGATCTACTTTTAATTCATGTTTATATGTTCAATACGTTGACGCCTACAATATTTGTAACAAATATTTTTTTACTTTCAGGAACAATGGAACAACAATGAAAAAAAACAATTCAACAGCATCAAATAGAGTTGGCTAAACGAATGTGTTTCGGTTTAATATCTACAATCTTCACAGAAAATCGGAAATAGCCGATGGATTATAACAAAGATTGAAAAATATTAAGACACCCCCTATTCTAAAAAGAACAAATGAATATGGACATGGTAAATGACAACGACAGTGCCAACCAAGAGATAATGCAAGCTGCTTCTCCAGGGGATCTCGACGCCTTAAAACGTCAATTACCATCAGTCGAAAATCTAGATATACAATGGGAACAAGGCTTCACAGTGTTGATGTTCGCTGCTCAAAACGACCACCACGAAACAGTGGAGCTCCTTGCTGCGAACCACGCCTCATTAGACATTACTGATGACATCGGCAGAACTGCTCTTTATCTTGCCTCTGAAGCAGGTCACCTGAACTGCCTAAAGATTCTTCACCACTATGGAGCTTCTGTGTACATTGCCAACAAAGATGGGATTTCCCCGTTGAGCATTGCGGCTAAAAAGGTCATCAACTTTTGTGTCAGAGAACTAGTCAACGCTGGTTCCTACATTGAAAAAAAAGTTTTAAGGGCATTACAGCTTTGATGAATGCCGCCGCCAATGGGTTTCTTGCGTGCGTTGAGGAACTTATCAAAGGTGGCGCCGATGTCGACGCAACCGATCATTTTGGAGGAACAGCAGCATCCCGAGCAGCGAATTTAGGTCACTTGGAATGTTTTCATGCCCTTGTACTAGCTGAAGCAGATGTTCTTTGGAGAGACGATTCTAAAGATTCGCTATTTCATAAAGCTAATTTAAAACAAAAGGAATATGATTCTTCAATGAAATGTATGAATATTTGGGCACCTCAAGCTAATGTAATTGAATCAGAAACCAACAGATGTTTGACAAGAAGAGAAGTGTCTCAAATATTTAAAGCAATAAAAAATAATGAGATCGATAGACTCAGATCTCTAGTAGACAAAGGTTATGATGTGAATTGGACTTCAAAGAAAGGAAGAACACCATTAATGTTAGCTTGCCGTCTTGGTTTCATGGATATTGTAAGATTTTAAATTCAGGCTAAGGCAGAGATTAATGCCTCTGATAGTAATGAAGTCACTGCTCTCTCGTGTTGCGTCCAGTGGGGACACTGGAAATGTGCAGAGATCCTGGTAAGTTACGGAGCCAAAGTCAATAATTATAATTCCTGGAGCAACACCTTTGTTGAAAGCGACACAAAATGATCAATTCAGTTGCATCTATGCATTACTGAATGGATGTGATACCCTCATTATAGAAGGAGATTTGATGCCATTACTTGTTACCGTGAGAAATGGTCAATTCCAAAACTTCCTAACTTTGGTCTCTTGGATTTCACACCATAGACATTCTAATTGTGTGAAACTAGATGAGAAATGGGACAATATCATTAATGCGACTGATCCCGCAGGCATGACGCCACTTATGTACGCAGCATTACATAATAATTTAGACTGTCTTAGAGAATTGATAAGCGCTGGAGCAAAGATGGATCTAAAAAATTATTTTGGAAAAACTGCTTTAATGATTGTTGTAAGCAGTAATAATAATAAGTGTGTCAGATTACTTTTAGTCTATGGCGCAAACTGTAATCCTGTAGACAGCAAAGGAAGAACAGCATTATTTTATGCTGTGAAATCAACCTCTACCGAGACAGAATCAGATTCCATACTTGGAGCAGATAACCCTTTACAATACTCTACATGTATTCAATATTTCATCGAAAACAGGGTCATGATTAATACAATAGATACCAAAGGAAACACACCTTTGCATGTGGCCGCTAAGACCGGGTGTGCTGAGGGTGTTACTATCCTGGACAAGAAGGCTGCAAAGCACATAACAAATAAGGAAGGCAGAACGCCTCTAATGCTAGCAGCCATAAACAATAGAGTGAGATGCCTGCAAGTTTTAACGGAGGCTAAAGTGGATACTAATCAAACGGATTGTTTGGGGATGACAGCTTTAATCCTAGCAACACAGTCTAACCACATCAACAGTGCCAGAGTCCTGTTACTAGTTCGGGCTGATGACGACATAAAAGACTTGAGCGGTGACACAGCGCTGATACACGCTGCTAGACCTGGTCACTCACAATGCGTAGAATTACTTTTACGGAATGGAGCTTTACCTGACATAACTAACTCTAAAGGAGAAACTGCGATGAGTGTAGCTATCTCCTATAATCACATCGCTTGTTTACAAACATTGGTTGAATATGGTGTTGACTGGAATAATAAGCTTGTAGAAGAAATACTCAGCGCTAATCCTAACGGAATGAGACCCATGTTTTCTGAACAAATTGTCACCCCTGACTTTGGTTATCTGATTTAGCAAAATGAAAAGATAATATTGCATTATTTTGTATCGCATTGCGTAATGTCAAACCTTTAGCAAGAGGAAGATTCGGTCATTGATACAGCTTTGAACAGAGATAACATTGTAATAGTCAAAAATACTTCAGCATCAATAATATTTTCACTCATAATGATCTTTTTGACGACCAAATCATGGTTATGGAACCTGAGCTAAGGGATGAAATGCAAACCTATGACGGGCCTTTTCCTCTAGTCAAACTTGCTTATCTCATTATATATTCTGTTATAGGATATGGACCCGGCAGGACAGACAAAATCAATTCACTTCCTATTCCTGAACAGATCAAAATATTCCTGAACAGATCAAAATATTCCCGAACAGATTAAAATATTCCTGAACAGATCAAAATATTCCTGAACAGATTAAAATATTCCTGAACAGATCAAAATATTCCTGAACACATCAAAAATATTGTTACACGGCACAAGTATGTCCAAGACGTGGAACTCTATTCCTAAATCTTTAGACATGTTTGAATTTAGAACTAGACCGTACTCAAACGGGCTGCTTTTTAATTGGCCAGTTAGTTGCAGAATGAAAATGTGCAAGTGTGGATTTTGTCATGGTGAAAAACTTCTAGATTTTGATGACGACAGACGTAGGTGATGAATGTCCGGAACGATTACGGAATAGTAGGAATTGTTGATTTGTTTACTAGAGCTTAAGAAATTTATGTATATCTATCAGATTACAGTTTACGTGGTGGTGTATCATTTTATTTGCGATCACACATTTTATTAGAGTGTTTGTCCCATCGGCGCAATGGCTAAGTGGTAAAGCGCTTGGCTTCCGAACCGGGGTTCGAATCCTGGTGAAACTGAGATTTTTAATTCCGGGATCTTCGGGCGCCTGTGAGTCTACCCAGCTCTAATGGGTACCTGACATTAGTTGGGGAAAAGTAAAGGCGGTTGGTCGTTGTGCTGGCCACATGACACCCTCGATAATCGTAGTCCACAGAAACAGATGACCTTTACGTCATCTGCCCTAAAGACCGCAAGGGGAACTTTTTGTTCCATCGGAGATTTTCGCGATAAACTAAACACTGCCAAGCACGCTAAATTGTCACTGGTGCCATGTAAAAAAAAAAAAAAAACATGAATTGAGCTCTAATTTTTAGCACTTTCTGATATCGTGGCTGTTGATCTTCATAGGAAATCTCATTTATCATCATCTCTCAACTTGTGAGCAGTAAAAATCAATAGTTCATTGCCACGTCATACAGTCTGTGACGTGGCAACAAGCTATTGGTTTAAGCTGCCCCGAGGTTGCAGGTCACAATTAGTCTCGATGAAAAACGTCTTGCAGGTGAAATTAGCCAAAGTAAAAGTCCAAGACTTGATGGGCAGCTAAGTGCCTACTTATCTATTATCAGCTGAAACAAAGCGATTATTAATTTGATTTATTAATTTAAAGTGTTTGATTTGTTTTAGCAATGTAATTTAATGAAATATTAAAGTTTGATTATTTTAGCAATGTAATTTAATGAAGTATTAAGGTTTGATTATTTTAGCAATGTAATTTAATGAAATATTAAGGTTTTGTTGTCAATACAGTTTCTCTATTTTGTTAATCACAATTATTTGACTTGTGTCTTGTGAAAATTATATTTACATTTAAACGACATTTCCAAATAATTATGTTAATAATATTACAGATGTATAGATTTCTGTGTATGCTTTTTTTTTTTTTTTTAGTAAGCTAAGTATTTTTCTCTCTAAGTTACAATGTAATTTTGTTGTGTCTAAAAAGACATCAGCTATTAACCTGTAATACTACCCTCCAGTTTTATTCTGTGGGAAATTAGTAAAACAGTCATGTTATTATTATTATAATAAGCTACTTTCAATGCTTATAGCATGCTTAGAGCATGGTCCAATTTCATATGTGGACCAGCTGCCTTTAGGCGCTCAGTAAACACAACTCTGCCCGAGCCAAGCCAAGTTCAAGCGCACTTGGCCTCTCGACCAGCGGTTCTCAACCTTTTGAGATTCAAGGACCACTTAAAAATGTGTGTCTCAGCAACGGACCACTACTAAAAATTTTGCTACTGGCGCACTAGAAATTTATATAGTTTTATAAAAAAAAAATATAAAGTTGATATTTAAAATCATTTATTATATATTTTAATAAATGTTTCAACCTTTTCATCCTTTTGTAATGAACAAATATCAGTTTTACTGCTAACAATAGTTCGGATTAGAAACAATGCTACATTTAATTTTAGTGCGAGCCTTGAGCTTGCAAATTTGAGCACAGCTTGTCCAAACGAGGTGTAATGCTTGAAAGACTCAGTCGGAGTTCATCTTGGACTTCAAGCCGTGAACGATATTTTGTTTTAATTGTAACCAGTGCAGAAAATCCACATTCACAAAGATATGATGTTGCAAAGGGTAAAATTGTTTTTGAAAGCTTTCTGAGACAGTTCTGGATACTCATGCGAAGCTTGTGTACAAAAATTCATCAAGCTCACTCTCGGATGCAGCATCTTCAACGTAGTATCACTGGTCAGTTCAATGAATTGGTTTAATTCCGATGGTGGTAAATTTAATGAATCAATGTGTGCAAGAAACGGACTGGAAACCCACGAAAAACTCTCAACGTTCAAATCACCAAAGTAGAAGTTAAATTGATCCAGCAATGATTGAACATGTTCAGAAATCAATTTCACCAACTCGGGCTTGTTGATTTCAGCATTTTCTGGTTTCTCGGTGAATTCATGCAATTGATCAAACATTTCAAAGTTACCCTGAAATAATCTTGTCTTCCACAGAGCAAGTTTTTTCGTAAAAGCAGACACTTTATCACTGAGGGTAATTAAGTTTGTGTGCTTCCCTTGCAGAGATGAAATTGAGTTTATTCAGCTGTTCAAAAATGTCGGCCAAGTAAGCCAGAACAGCAACCCATGAATTTTCATTCAAATGAACAACAAGCTGTGAATTTTTACTAACAAGAAACTCTGGCACAGCATCACGTAATTCAAACAGTCTGTTCAACACTTTTCCCCTTGATAACAAGCGAACTTCAGTGTGCATCAGTAACTGCTCATGATCAAAATCCATATTCGAACATAATGAAGCAAAGAGACGAGAATTCAATGGATGAGCCTTGATGAAATTAAAAATTTTTATGGCCTGATCAAAAATAGATTTCAAGTCCGCGTTCATTCTTTTACTCGCAAGACTTTCCTGATGAATCATACAGTGCGTAAATGTGGCAGTTGGCACATTAGAACGCACACGTTCCCACAAGCCTGTTCGTTTTCCAGTCATTGCTGCAGCACCATCAGTGCACACTCCGATACACCAGGACCATTCGATGCCATTGGCTGCCATAAAATTATCAAGGATAGCAAAAAGTTCTGCACTTGTTGTGTGACCTGGACAAGCTTTACAAAACAAAAAATCTTCTTCATCTTCATCCATCCAGATATACCTGACATAAGCCATTAATTGTGCCTGGCCGGAAACATCCGTTGATTCGTCCAATTGAATAGCAAATTGTTTAGAATCTTGCAGCCTTGAAATCAACTGTTCTTCAACGTCAGCTGCCGCCAAAGCTATACGTCGTTGAATTGTGTCGTTTGAAAGTTTAATTGTTTTCAGTTTACTTGCCAAGGCATCATCAAACATCTCTCGACACATATCTATAGCAGAAGGCATTATCAGAGTTTCTGCAATTGTGTGAGGCTTTTTGGCCTGTGCAACTCGGATAGCCACTAAAAATGATGCTCTTAAAGCCTTCTCATTGACTTTAGTTGCTTGGAGTATGCAAGACTTCTGAATACCAAGTGAATGTTTCTTGCGCATAAAATATTCCAATGGTTTCTCCGAGCAGTCAGTATGATTCGTTTTAAGATGTCTTCGGAGTTTCGCAGGTTTCATCGCTTCATTTGCAAGAATTTGTGAACATATTACACACTGTGGTCTGGGTTGATTATTTACTAAGACGCATATAAACCCAAAGCGCAAATACTTTTCATCATACCGTCGTATGGGAGTTCGTCTTTTTTTCTCCGGAACTGCATTTGATTCACACTCAGGTTTTGAAGATGAGTCAGAGAAATCATCATAGTTGTCCTTATGTTCGGTTGCTTTCTTTATTAAAAATTTATCCATGTGTTCTATCAATTTAATTATTTTGATTAGTTTTCAAATAAAAAAGCGTATTTTTGAATGTCAATATAAACGGGAAGACGCCAGGGCCCATCTGATTTCCGGTGTAACTAAAACTTAGAGTAAACATAAAATCGAAACACACTTTTGCGCTATCGCCATCTAGCGATTTAAAATCAATAATTTTAAAACTGACTTCATATATTCTTTTTCATGTCTTAAATTCTATTATTTTTCATATTTTTTATTTTTTAAAAAGCATGCAATTTAAGTTTTGCTCGCGGACCACCAGCCAAATGTCCGCGGACCACTAGTGGGCCTCGGACCACAGGTTGAGAACCGCTGCATTCTCAACCACGCTTCCCACGTATGTATAACCTTCGACCATTGTATTTGTATTTCTTATGATATTACCAGGGTGCCTTAAAGAAAATCAGGCTATTTAGTTCCTGCGTTATAAGTAAATCGACCTTTCCTTTTACCTTGCTTAACGCTAGATTGAAATAAATATATTTCCAGAATATAGACTGTCCCAAAGTAAAAAAAAAAACTTTCACTCTGGCTGATCCAAAGGGGAAAAAAAATACTCACAGTTAGGGGGCTAAGTGGCTGAAGCAGAGGGTTATCCGTCCGCCTGTGTTCCGATGTCCAGTATTACATTGAGGGAAATACTTTGTATTTAATATTCACGGTTTAAGATATTTTTTTCTTTACTTTTTTTTAATAAGGATAAATACATTTTAACAAATATTTATTCAAACGCTTTCATTTGGCTTTATGATATTTTATTTATTTATTGTTAACATTAAACTTGCAAAATAACGAATAAATAATAAGAGAAGGTTATCGTGTTTGTAAGTTAAAACGTTCAGTATTGTCTGTGGTCAAATTGTTTGCTTTACGATATGCAATATAAACATTGTACCAGTATAAGTAATTAGAAAAGAAAAAGAACTCATTGGCTATCTACAAACTAAAGTCTTCCTCGTTTACTTTGGCTGTTTTTACAAAGCTTACTCTGTCTGTCTGTCTGTCTGTCTGTAAGCTCGTACACGTTTATTCTCCCACACCCAATCTCGGATCTAGCTGTATTTTTGCACAATTATTTCTTTTACCTGATAACACAAGAATCAATTTAAACATGCAATTAGCTAATTAATATTGGCAATTAATTATTTTGTTTGGTATCTTGAACAAGGAAATTGTACTAAACAAATATTATCTTATCTTGTATAATACAGACGTTACTTCAAAAAAGAAGATGATTACGTCCTACGCGTCACGCATTTAGTCATGAATGTTAACAAATTATTTAAATTCTGCCAAGTCACTGGTTTTCCTGGCTAGCTCAGGCTCTATTCTCTAATAACAATAGGGAAGAAGGAGCATTTTTAATATCTATAATTTTTTTCTTTAATTGTTTATTGTTTTATACCTTTGGATGTCTAGTTGAAGCGTTTCATTGATATCCACGTTTAACACTTTGAAATACTGCAAATCCTTGGTGATTTGGCGTCTTCGGTATTCCGACACTCACCCCGTTTTGTAATTATCGAACTATGATATCAAATGTATAGAAATTGTTGTATCGATAATAATATTTACTCATACTTTTTAGCGGTCCCCGAAAGCGGAATAGTCGCTATTAGTTTTGTGTGGTCTGTCTGTCCGTCGGTCTGTGCGTCCCGTTTAGAACTCGGAAACTAGAAGAGAAAATTAATATCGGACATTATGATATTTTAGATAATTCAAACTTCTGATGCAACGGCTACTTTTTTCTTTTCCGAAAGTGAAGTATTTCATTTTTATAATTATCTATGCAAGCAGATTTTTCAAAAACATACACCACTTTTAAATGAAAAGGGTCACAGACTTCTTCATAAATAACTCAAGATTTATGCACACATTAGCGCAGTAAGAAAAATATTTTCGAACCGAGATTAGGAGAGGCGCGGTGGCTGAGTGGTAACCCCCCTGGCTTCCGAACAGAAGGTCCCGGGTTTGAATCCTGGTGAGGACTGGGATTTTTAACTTCGCGATCTTAGGGCACCTCTGAGTCTACCCAGCTCTAATGGGTACCTGACATTGGTTGGGGAAACGTAAAGGTGGTTGGACGCTGTGCTGGCCACATGACATCCTCGTTAACCGTAGGCCACAGAAACAGATGACCTTTACATCATCTGCCCTATAGGCCACAAGATCTGAAAGGGGAACTTTGCTTCTTTTTTTTTCCAAGATTAGGCGATGTCCCTCTTATTTGTCCAAGCTTATGTACCTCATTGGATTACCTGGTGGCCATGTAATGTAATCGATCATGATATGAAATACCTGCAAAATACGTGTATGTAGCCAATACTGACCAAGGCTAAAACTAGATATATGGCCTACGCTATGGTTAATGGTAATTTCCTCAACAACAAATACCACAACTGGAATCACTCTCTGAAATCTCTTAACTCTTTCTCTCCGTAATTATTTACCATATTCTGGTGGAATCAACGTTGGTATCGTCAGTTAGGAGAGAGAGAGTTAAGTAAAAACTACAACTGGTATTCGAACTCAAGGCGATTCACAGAGGCAGTGGGGTGTACGCACGGGAGATAACGTTGAGCGTTAAACAATAAACATATAAAAAAAATGTTTTGTTTTTTTTTAATGAAAAGAACTGCACATTTACAGCCATATCTCTCTATACTGTACGATTTATGGCCCGTTTTCTATATGAAACAAAATGTATATATTACCACTATTTAATTAATTGTTGTTTTTTTTCATTGATTCATGTTTTGTTAGGGACAATGAATAATTGTACAAAGTTTCAACTCAATCCAAGAAATAGAAGTGGGAGAAATAACGTGTAAAAAAAAATTGTACTAGCCAGAGGGACGGAGAGAGTTAATATAATCTTTGTACCAGACAGACAGACGGAGTGAATTGATATAAGCTGTATAAAAAGGAGGGGGGGGGGGGAAAGCGGACAAAAAGGGGAAACGAATAAAAAAGACTAAGAGATATGAAGAGATAAAAAAAAAAAGAAAAAAAGGCACAAAAAAGCGATAAAAAGAATGATAAAAATTGTAAAAAAAGGGATAAATAAAGTGAAAACAGAAAGAAAATGGACAGTGGCGGAGCTAGGGTGGGGTGAGCCTGAGGGGTCTAAATTTAAAATACCCCCTGGCCCCCCTTGAGGTGGGCCCCAAATCAGTGTCCAAATTTCGTTTTTGCATTAAATATTACATTAAACATTAAGCAATTATCTCATGTCATGATGTCAAATGTCATAATGCAGGGGCCCCCTAAAGGAATCAAGCCCCCGGGCCCCTCAAATCCCTAGCTACGCCACTGGGACGATAAGAAAAAAAAAAGAAATAAATCAACTTACTTTTTAGTACTCTTTCTCTGTAA
This sequence comes from Biomphalaria pfeifferi, assembly GCA_030265305.1. Lineage (NCBI taxonomy): Eukaryota > Metazoa > Mollusca > Gastropoda > Planorbidae > Biomphalaria > Biomphalaria pfeifferi. Next base: position 453,346 of record JASAOG010000176.1, on the reverse strand, counting down.
ACGACAAGAGACATTTCAGGCACCACTGATTTCAAAGCACTTCTTTCAAATTGATTTTAATGTGTATGATATCTGATATGTGTACTTTATGGTCTCCTTTTGTGTCATCCTGACATATTTCCAAATGCAATTAATAAAACATGTCTCGTGTGAGTGACCTGCTGACAATGAAAGAAAAGACACCTTAAGATCCCTAGCAAAGTTCTAACCATGACGACCACTGTTTGGGTCTATACAATGATGACACAATAGGGTCAGATCAGTAAGGACACGAATGGGGTCCATGCGGTAAGGACACACTGGGGTCTTTACAGTGAACCTCAAAGGGGTCAGTACAGTACAGACAGAGTAGTTTCAATAAAAAAAAATTTGGGGTCAGTATGAAGACACTAAGTGGTCACCATAGTTACGAGACCATTGGATCAGTGCGGTAAGGGCAAAATGGCGTTACAGTGAGGAAATACTAGTGTCGGTATTTTGTATATGTGTATGAGTCAGATTAGACTTAGAAATCTGAGAACACAATTGTATCGGTGCGAATGGGACACAGTGGGTTCTCTTTATCACTAACCCTTATTCATTTATTACTATTTTAAAATCCCAATAAATATCTGTTTAAGTCATACCATTAACAAATCTAGATATAACCTAATCTTGAATTATTTGTTTTCAATATAATTAAACTAGCAAAATAAAATTAAAAAACTTTTTTTTAAACGAAACATGAACATGAATAACCATATCTCTCAATACTGTAAGATTAATTGCTCCTTTTCTATATCAAACAAAAATAATTTAATTACCATTAATTAATCAATTATTTATGTATTATTATTTTGTTATTGCAGATTCATGTTTAATTAGGGACATTGAATAATTGTGCAAAGTTTTAACTTCTTCCGAGAATGTGTAGTGGGGGGAAATAACGTGAAAAAAATTGTGTACCAGCCAGACAAACTGACAGACAAACGGAATGAGTTGATATAAGCTTTGTGAAATAATAACATGCAACTGTTAATTTACATTTAGTGACAGGATTTACATGTACATCTCATTCCCGGTGAGAATTTCTTCCCTTTTTTTTTTGTTCTTCTTCGACCGGATCACATTGTAAAACTACGCCTATTTAAAAAAAAAACAAGATTACAAAGAGAGTTTGTGTTGCCACACAAACTCAGAGGCGGCACCCGTGGGAGACGGATCACTGTCGGATCCGCATATTCGCTGGTCGACTGAGGATGGCATCGAGCAGGGTATGAAACCGAGACCGAGAGATAATCATTTTTGCGCGCTAAACGCACGACCAGGCATTGCTCTTAATCTAATGACAAACTGGTTACAAACTAATAGCCTACTATTGATAATATATCTACACATTACGGAATGATAACTACCGGATATGTACAATATGTCAGAAGAGCGATTTTAGATAATCTTTTGGTATTGAGCATTTTCATTTCATAGTCTAAATCATGGCTGTCTGGTAGTGCGGTTTGCGCGCTGCACTGTCGTTTGGATTCATCGATGGTCTTAGGTTCAAACCCTGCCCGCTCCCATCCCCCGTCGTCCTACGGGAGGTTTGGACTACAACTCTGAATGAACATCCGAAACATGTAAAACAACAAACATTCTAAACTAGACCACGAAATTCTAGATCTAGATTCTATAATGATTTTAATTAGAACTTAAATCTAAATCTAGTTTTAAAAATCTAGCTCTATTGTAAGAAAAAAAATCTAGATCTAGTGTAAAAAATAATCTAGATCTAGTGTAAAAAATCTAGATTAGATCTAAATCTATTATGTCTTTTTAAAATGCGAGTCACATTACGAGGTTTGATAAACATTACTATACCGAGTTGTTTTAGCATTTAAAGAATTAACTCCATATGACGTCAAAGGAAAAAAGTTCCATTACGTCACACGCCCTAGTTAGACTAAAAAATGTCTTCTATACGAGCAGCTTTTCGAGGGTTCATAGACATTGGTGCACCGAGTGTGTTCTTTTAGCATTTCATTTAAAGAATTAACTCCATATGACGTCAAAGGAAAAAAGTTCCATTTCGTCACACGTCCTAGTTAGACTAAAAAAATGTCATCTATACGAGCAGCTTCTCGAGGGATCATAGACATTGGTGCACCGAGTTTGTTCTCTTAGCATTTCATTTGATGGGCTAGTTAGACTTAATAAATATATATATAAGGATTAAAGACGCTTTTTTGTTTTGTCTGTCAGTTTGTCTGTCCGTTGTGTTAATAGCGAAAGAAAAAAAAGACTAAAAGCTATTGAAAATCTGATCAAAATTAATTTCCCTTCCGAAACATCGCATTAGTATTAAGTTTCTATTATAGATAGTCCGGATGTTTATATATTTATAGTGAGAAAAAATAAGAATTCCAGATTAATCAAATGCCGTTAATTAAACTTCTGGAATGGTCTGTTATGAAAATTAGATGTACCATAGCCTTATGGAGATTTTTTCAAACCAACTTTGGTGTTAGGAAGTTGTTTTCCTTAAAAATCAGAGCATAATATTAACGATAGTTAGATTTTTTAACGTTTTAGATAGAAAGTTAAAGGTAGTGTAAGAGAGAAGTGCGATTTTACATAAATAGAGTTAAACTATTTTTCATAAAAAATCCGGAACAACCAATTTTCTTAAATGAGAAAATTATTTGTTTTATTTATTAGAAGAGGGATTTCAAACATTTATTAGCGATATTAGATTTTTCATATAAATTTCGGATCATTTTTGGCGACGATTTGTAAGAAAAGTAAGGTAATGTAGGTCGATTTCTTTTTCGAAACAAAATCCGGAACATTCTTTACCAATTAAACAACTTTTATTATGTTTCGGCAAGAAAATTAACTGTAAAATAAGTCTAAAAATTGATTCTCAATAATCGTTTCTAGTAAATTACTTTCTTATTTTAAAATCCTGAATAACCTATTGTCGATTGTTTTTTAAAAAATATAATTATTTGACATAAATTTGTTTTTTATAAAACAATATCCGGAACAACTTTATAGTTAATGAAATATAAATCAGTATAGATATTTTTATTTAGCATTTATATGCTATTAACATTAAAAAACCGGAACAATATATTAAAGATCACATGTTTCTTGCAACGTTTAAGCATGGAAATAAAATCTACTATAACTTAGAAGAGCAAACAAATATTCATTGGCATTGATTTGTTTTTCACAAAACATCCGGAACAATCTATTATAGATACTTGAAACTAATGCAATATTTCTGAATGAAAAATTAAAGGTTAAATCAGATTTACAATAGCCTCTAGTGTTATTTGTAATCGTGACGGACAGACCGACCAACAGACAAAACGCACAAAAATAAGCTTCTTTTATTCGGATGGGGGCACTAAACAAAAAATATATAAAAATCTGCTTTTTAAAAAAGTTTAAGGTTTAGCACCGGTACATGTTGCGACGTTACGCTACTGCACGAAAGTCGCTGCTTAAAAAGTTTATTTTAAAAAATGCGCATGATATTTACATACAAAGTGCATTATTAGCCTTTATAAAGAAACAGAACTGTTTTCTTTTAACTTTAGCAGCTAGTTAACCAGAAAAAACATCTTTAAGTATTATTTATATTTGTTGTAAACATTTCCTGTACATTTTATAAGTATATTTGACTTTGCGATACTGAAATCGAGAATTTCGAGATCTGAGTGTGACAGACGGACAGACGACAGACGGACATTTTGCACAAACCTAAGAGCGGCTTTTTCCCCTTACGGAGGGCCGCTAAAAAAGTGCCTAATTCGTGAACACAGAAGTTTGTTTGGAGAGTGCCAGTCAGTGGAAAACGAGTAGAAAAAGGTAAACAATGAATGGTCTCCCTTGAAGCGCATCGCTTTCTCTTTTTTCCCTCTCTCGCGCTCCACGCTCGCAAGGTGAAGTGAACTTGGCGGGTAAAAAAAAAAAAGTTGTACCCCCTCCGCCCAAAAAAAAAAGTTCACTGCAAGGAGTGAAGGGAAAAGAAAGGCAAGAGAAGCGAGAAGGGATAAAGTTTTTGGTTTGGGACGGGGGGGGGGGTTAGGCTGGTGGGAAGGAGAAAAGGAGGGTGGTGCTAAAGTACACAAATCTACAATGGTGAGCGGGGGCTCGTGTGTGTCGGGGCTGGGGGGGGGGGGGTTTAAAGGGTAACATTGGGATAGGACTGACACCACGACACGTGAAGAGTTACAAAACATTACTTCACATAACGGTTGTCAATTCGGTATAGAGATTATTCATGCTGCATCCAACACTCACCAAGAGGCAAGGCGCAGTTTTTTAATGACGTCATCGAAGTCTCACTTTAGCAGACGGCGGACTGAATTGTGTCAGCACTTTTGGTTTTTACATGAAATAAATTAATTAATTGAAGTGTAGTGGCTTAAAGGTTTTGTGTTTTGTGAAAGAAGTTTAAGGCTGATAGATCCACATAGAGATTTAGACCTTAATGAAGATCAGAAGTACTTTTCTTGTGTTTTTTGTGATGTTTTAAACTTTTTTAGCATTTCGTCACTGGATTACACTGTATGGATTTGTTCTAAAGTGGTCAGTTTTCAACTGGACATGTGCTAAGCTTGGACTTGTAAATGTTTCTGTCAAATGTCTAGTTTGCTGATTTAGGATACTTTATATTTCACTAGAAGGTAAGGATTTTCTTTTATTATAAACTGCTAGACTAGAATCTAAAGAATCTAGATCTAGTAAAACTAAGCATTTTTTTATCAACACATTCACTCACTGACACAGTGGTCACACTATTATTGATGACATGTATATGAACTTTGAATTTAACACAGGCTTAGAAGTTATTACCGCCCGAGGTCAATGCATAGGATCTCTTATAGAGTTTTACTGTTGATTGTAAAAATCTGCACCAATAGAGTTACAATGTCTAATCCTAGAACTGATACAGCTATCGAATATGTTACATGATATATATATATTTATTTATTTATTTATTTATTTATTTATAATGTAATACGAAAAAAATATATAAAAAATTCTTTTTCTGCGTTTAACCACCGCTTCTGTAGGCCGGTTATTTAGAGTGCCCATTTCCAAGTGCATGATACTACAAATGCTTAAAGGTGTATTAAGATGCATGACATATATTATATTATTTCTGTATTTTTAAATTCTCCAATTGTATACAATAGCTGAGTCTTTTAACTCGATGAAATAATGCCGATGGAAATGTTTGTGAACTAAATTTTGAAAAATCAAATCAAGATGTAGATTTCTATATTACGATCTGTAAAGGTTCTTTTCGGAAATTGGTGTCACCGTGAATTGTTTTTTTCCCTGTCACTTTTTATTACTGAGAAATCTGATTTCAAAGCGTTACTTTTAGAACATAAAAATTGTATCTCAAAATTTAGATCTATATTAATATTTTATCTTGTTTGCGCTACTGTCAGTGTTTACTTATTGGGTTTTTTTTTCGGAAAAAAAAAGGGGGGGGGCATTTATTGATCATTTTATTTAAAAAATTGATGATAGATCTATAGATTTAAATTATGGAGGCGGGCTGGCTGAGCGGTAAAGCGTTTGGCTTCCAAACTGGGGTCTCGGGTTTGAGTCCTGGTGAAAACTGGGATTTTGAGATTAGGCTTTTTTTTGGGGGGGGGCAGTGTACTGGCCCACAGACACCCTCGTTAACCGTGGGACACAGAAATAGAGGATTTACATCACGTGTCCTCTAGATGGCAAGGTCTGTAAGTGGAACTTTTTTCTTTATTTAAATTATGACATACTTATAGGAGAACAAATAATCTACGTGCATCTACAATATCTAGCAAAATTAAAATTGAATATGCTTATGTTTATGATGCATATCTTTTATTTATAGTCGGCTCCTGAACCGATATGTTTTGATATACAACATACGTAATTTGTTTTCGCTCAAACTAATTTTAAAAAAAAATGAACATTTCCTTTACTGAGAATAATCCACTCCTACTGTAGGCAGTTTTTTTTTTAGAGTGCCCATTTCCAAGATTAAGTGCCTGAAACTACGAATACTTTAAGGTGTGTTAAGATGTGCGTGATTGCGTGTCGTCCAAAGGTGGGGAGTAGTTTGAAGATTTAGTAATTAGGTGAACAGAAAATAATAGCAGTAACATTTTGTATGCTGTAGATTTGAGGATGTGTTCATGTATTGCAGTGTGTGTGAATGCAGATTACATTTTTAAATGTATAATATATAGATATTTACCAAATTATGTATATATATATATATATATATATAGAGAGAGAGAGAGAGAGAGAGACAAACAGACAGACAGACAGTTATATTTGTCAAGAAAAAAAAATGTCTTCTTAATTATAATGTTTCAAAAGAAGAAACAAATTAATTAGCTGTTTTGTCACATAAGAATGTGACATGACTTGACCAACTTAACTGAATATCTAACCTTCTTCTGTTTATGCGTGCGTGTGTGTGTGTGAGAGAGAGAGAGAGAGAGAGAGAGAGAGAGTAGGTAGTTGTTTCCAAATTTGAAGCCACTAATATAAACATCTCGTGAAGAGTCAAATTCTTACCTTTGACCTTTCTTAGGACCTCTGAGATTTACGGACATTATTATGCTATAAATAAATGTTTTAATTATACTGTAAATTAAAACTTTTGTAAATTTCCCCGAGAACATGGTGCGCCCACCTTTTATTTTTCATCTTCAGTGTTAGGTACAGAACCTAACTAGTAGCTGCGTTCTAAAACATGGTATAGGATCATTGTTCTTGTTATTATGATTCGTCAATTTTGGGTTGGGAGAGTGGGGGATATTAAGTTATAAAAACGGTGTAGTTAATTTAAATAATATTTAACTTTCTGAACTTAAAATGTTCTTATCGCTTTTATTCTTATTTTTAAATAATTAGAAAGATAAATGCTCGTCATGCATGACCTACACTTTTTATATGTTGGCCGAGTCATGACGAGCTTAGCTATCAAACCCAAAGTTCTCGAGGTTGATTCCCGTTGAAAGATTGGATATTCATTCTTGTACAATAAGCGCGTGCATTTTCAATTATTGTTTAAAATAATCATTAGCTATTTGGAACTTGTGTTGGCCAGATAACACATTCGTTAGCCAAAGTAAACAAAAAATAATTAAATCATCGCAACAATCATTTATGAATTAGTAAAGAAAAAATTTAGCACACTAAATTCGCTTTTCGATTTATAAATTCAATGTCCAGTTTAATGTGTTAAACGTTTTCTATTCTTATGAGATGACCCCGCTCCCCCCCCCCCCATACACATGCACGCTCACCTCACTTTGACACCCTGGAGGTCATTTTGTAAACGCCCGCGGCACTAACGATCCTTTCACACTTAACGCAACGGCCGCCACGAGCTGGTCGAGCCAGAGTTGAAGAAAGATGTCTGTCATAAAGTTTGAGCGAGCTTGCGTCACGGAAAGGGGGGGGGGGGCATTAAGAGAACATCATCTCAGTTATCAATTGTGTTTAACATCACCAGCCAACCACTAGATCTAGAAGCTAGTCCTTGTTCAAGATAGCCTGAGAGAAGTTGGCAGTCGCCTTGCATCATACTCTTGTTTCCTCTACCTATATATCACATCATCAGACAGTGGTATTTTGAGCTGCCACCTTAGACACATTTTGGCGCACATTTGCCTAACATAATAGAATGGGATGTCTGTGTGTGTGAGAGTATAGTTTAGGGGGGATAAAATTTAAGATGAATTGCCAATTCTATTTCCTGTACGGCAGTTAAATTTTAATGCTATAAATGGAGTTAAGTCCAATTATATCTTACATCTTATAGTTATTATTATTATTATAGCTTTTAGATAGCGCTACTTTCATGCTTATAGCATGCTCAGAGCGCTTTTTGATCTAATCTCATTTGTAGATCAGTGGGGGGGGGGGGGGAGGGGGTATCTAGGAGTTGGTTTTCCGTGCTGCCTTTAGGCGCTCAGTAAACACAACTCTGCCCGAGTCGGGTGTCGAACCTCAAGCCCCCTTCTAGGTAGCCAAGCCAAGCCATGCCTTGTTTAAAACCTCTATCAATGGCAGGCCCGTCCATACTTTTATGTTGTCCTCCCATCGCTTTCTCTGTCTTCCTCTTCTTCTTTTTCCTGGTACTGTTCCCTGAAGGAAGGTCTTTGCGAGCCCCGTGGATCGCCGAGATAGATAAATAGATATTTTTTTTAAAAAAAGTTAGTATACTCATAATTAAGGAGGGTGGTGAGAGAATGTAGAGGGTCGATCTACTTTTTAGCAGTCCTGCAGCTTTTCATTAAAGGTTTAAGTTATTTATTTGTTGTAGATTCTATATTCTTGTGTTGAATCGTTGTCAGTTGCATGCATATATATATATATATTGGACAATATTATATATATATGATAATAATAAAAGGCTTTCCTTGTTTTCTTTTTTTTAAATTATATCATTTCTCTAAAGAAAACAAGGCAAGCCTTTTTTTTTTATGAGACTCCTTTTCTACATTCTGAATATTTTAAGATTTATGAAAAAAATCCATTTAGGTTTCTGAAGTTTTTTAATGAGAATGACTAAAAATGTATATGTTTTTTAACCTGCCTGCTTTAACTAACTCTTATCGTAAACTCCGCTGTGCTTACTTGACCGTGACGACCAGTGGATCCGATCGAGAATCCGGGAACAAGAAAAAGCCATCTGCAATGACACGCAACGTTTTTGAAATCCATCTATAATGTATCCATCGATCTACTTCCAATGTCTGGGCGTAAATGTTGTCACGTGATACAAACCAGAAGGAGAAATTAGCGTGTTTCTAAATTTAGACGGAGATTACTTATCGGACTGTTTACGTCGCTTGAGTTTCATCAGTGAGTTGCAGTAAGTCTGGTATAGCGGTCTGTTACATAAAACAAAGCGTATCTATGGAAAAGAACTACGCTCTTACAACCATATCTCAATAATGTAGAATTTATTTCCCTTATTAGATATTAAACACAATAATTATTAGACTAATGTGTTGATTTTTATTTAAATCATGTTTTCTTAGGTACAATTAACGATTGTTTAAAGTTTCAACTTGATGCGAGAATGGATGTGGGAGAAATATGTGTCCAAACTTTTTACCAGACAGACAGACAGATTGATAAACAGAGTGAGTTGATATAAGCTTTCAAATTGAAAAAAAACATAGCACTCACTGTTGGCGTGGTCCAAAATATTTTATTCCTTATGTATTGTGTGAGTATGAACCCTGGATGATGTTTGCCAGATAGATTGGCAATGTCATGTTTGTATGTCTAAGGTTACGCCAAGTGACTGTTATGGTGTGTGTCATTGTGTGTGTGTGTGTGTCTAAGATGACGTTGAAAAGAAATCAGCTGTTTGTCAACACTGTTGTTGGTCGTTGGCTTGTAGCAACTAATTGCTAGTAAACAACTAAACCGGATGTAGGCGTAATCATATTTTTGCAAAGCTTATATCAACTCTGTCTGTCTGTCTGTAAAGGTAAAAGTTTGTACACGTTATTCAAAGATGTGATTTGACTATATGATCTGTAATGTGGTAAAGATGTGATGTGGCTATATCTATAATGTTGTAAAGATTTGACGTGACTCTATCTGTAATGTTAAAAGTTTTGACGTGACTATATCTGTAATGTTGTAAAGATGTGATGTGACTCTAGGTTTGTGCTAATGTATGCTATGTTTTCAAAGGGAGTATCTTATCTTATAAAATACAGACGTCACTTCAAAAAAGAAGATAACGTCCTACGCGTCATGCATCTAGTCATGCATGTTAACCAACGACTTAAATTCTGCCAAATCATTGGTTTTCCTGTAGTGTCACCAAATATCTGCGAACATCCCAATAGAAATAAAATTATTAATATATTATAGACGAGAACGCATATTTCGGTCACGCTACATTTATTTTTAGATCCTTTTATTCGATTCACAAAGTAGACATGTCAGAGGTTTAATTCTGCTTTAATAAGCTGGACATGTTTAGATGTAGGCCTACATTAGGACGTCAGATATGCCAGGAAACCTATATACTCAGATCATCGACTTTTGAAGTCCGATTCTGCTGTATGATTTGTCCACGTACAAGTTTTCTTTTGACTCAGTATTATACATTTTGTGTTTTATTCACACGGTTCAATCACATGACTGCCAAGGGGAATCCCGTGTCTGATCACGTGACCCATTATCAGTCATAAGACTGAGATATTTCTACGCCAATGCTTTTTGGTGGCTTTCATTACTTGACGTTCTGAACTAATTGACATGCAAGCCTATTTAATGAATGCCAGTGTCATGTATGTATATGGAATATAGCTGCGTCAGTATTAGTTTGTTCGTGACACTTAAATTCCACTAAGAGCTACTAAACTCTGGTGACAAATAATTTACATAAAATCTCGTAATTATATAGGGCAACGTAAAATACATGACTTACTTACATATTTAAAAAGTAATGTCAAAGGTCAATAGGAGAAGAGAAAGTTCACTGGTTTTTATGGGGATCACATTGAACAATACAATGACCCATTTCCAGCTGAAGACGTGTCCTGTTTGACTTTAGAGTTGGGGAAATTCTCGATATTTTGTTTGACTTTGAAGCTGGGGAAATTCACGATATTTTGTTTGACTTTGAAGCTAGGGAAATTCACGATATTTTGTTTGACTTTGAAGCTGGGGAAATTCACGATATTTTGTTTGGTTTTGAAGCTGGGGAAATTCACGATATTTTGTTTGACTTTGAAGCTGGGGAAATTCACGATATTTTGTTTGACTTTGAAGCTGGGGAAATTCACGATATTTTGTTTGACTTTGAAGCTGGGGAAATTCACGATATTTTGTCCAAGTTTGCAAACCCGAATACTCGTTTAATTACATTAACGTGGAGTTGAACCCAAGACCGTTATATAGGTTGCCCAAAACTCATCAATTTTGAAAACTTACCAACACCCTAAAAAATGATGCAAGTAGGTTTAGAGTTAAGAGAATAGGCTGAAGGATTACGTACTGCACGTCGTTTGTCATATGATGGACGTACTGCCTTTTGAATGTAGTAAAATCGAAATCCATTATTAAGAGATGCTGTCTTTCCCATGATTCGAATAGAACCAACCGCCTTTACTTTTCCCTAACTAATGCCAGGTAGGCCTACCCATAAGAGTTTGGTGAACTCGGGTGCTCTAAAGATCCCGAAATTAAAAATCCCGGTCAACACCAGGATTCGAACCAGGGACCCCAGTGAAATACCAATGCCAAGAAATATTAAGGCAACGAGAATCTTCGTCCTGTTTGACATATCGATGATGTGTTCTCGTTAACAGTGCATTCTGTGTGTCTCGCCTTCTAGTGAGACATGCCAGCTCTTCCTTATTGCGTAGTACTTTCAAATTTCATCCAAAGCAGATTTCTTTAGGTCTTAATCTTATGTCTTTCACATTTTTTGTTATGGTTCTAACTTTGTGACCACCAGACCACCACACTGTTTCGCAAAACAAGTTTTTTTTTTTTGTTTGTTTGTATTTGAGGCCAGAAGAAAGGTGCAGGCAAAGTTCGACTCGAATCTCGAGAGAAGACATGCACATACTCATTTCATTTCAACTTCACTTATTAATTGCACCCTTGCTTCTCCCACCTCCCTGTTTCCAGCACCCAATTAAAAAAAATGACCACCTCCATAAAAATAAAACCCCTGGCAAAGCTAAGCAGACATCAAGTGTTGATTATCCAACTCATGAAACTCTTTAAAATTAAAAAATGCTATGCACTCCCTATGCACTCCCTTCTCTGTTCTTTTTTTTTTCCCTTCGTTCGTTCTTCAATTAAAGAAGAGAAAAAAAGGATAGAGTATGTAAACTACCCTCGTCGTGTCCTCACACAGGCAAACAGTACCAGTTTAAACACTGGCGCGAGCTACTTAAGTCTTCGTGAGTAGGGGCCGAGAGGGGCAGGAGAGCCTTCGCTTCAAACTGGCAACTTTCTCGGTGACGTCTGCAGGTGACTTTATTTTAAGGAGGTCACGTTTTGGTTATACTTAATTGTTTTTGTGTCTCAGACATATGTGTGTCTCATACACATGTGTGTCCAAATGTGATAATATCCCCGGGTCCTCAGTTGAAGGGGGTCCCCATATGAGTGTCCGAAATTTGTTTTTACATTAAAAAATAAATATTACCCCATTATCTTGTGTTATGATGTCGAATATCAAAATGCAGGGGCTCCTTAAGAGGTCAAGCCCCTGGGCCCCCAAATCCCGAGCTACGCCACTGCCATCAGTTTTGTTTGCAATGCAACTAACAGAAGTGTTGTTATTCTTCAAACACCTATGTTTACTTCTTGTTTAATGATTATTTACATTCTGTATTCCTTTGATCTGAATCAGTACATGCGTAGAATGAAAAAAATAAATTTAATCAACAAATTAAGAATGATTTTTATTTTTAAATTCTCCAGTAAACATTTTGTTTTTCCACTTTGGAATAGAAAAATTAATTTGATCTGTATATCTGGTAATACTTTATATCTCCCTTCTGGCTTTCTTAAACATCTCTCCCTCTCTCTCTTTTTAAAAAATTTCTGTTTGCCCCCTCCCTTCCCTATTTTCACCTTTCTTTCTTCTGCCATCGGAGTTCTCAACTGAAGGGAAATAATGCTAATTAGATGTACTCTTCTTTTTAAAAGGAACATTAAGTAATCCTATCGAGTTCTTTTATATCCGGCCAAAGATTAGCGGTGTTTATTTCCGGTGTCATGTAGACCCAAACGTAGACAGCATGCTGGGAAATTTTTTCCACGTGTGTACATCGTTTCTTAAGTCAGTTCAAACCAGAGCACACTAACACACCACTAACACACCTGTAGTTGTACACACACAAATGTGAAAAAAAAATGCCCCGTCCATTTGAGTGAAGCAAATGTCCGGACAGGTAACTGACTATTGAAGACCAAAGTCCAAGCTTCTGTCTGACAAGTCAAACTGCAAATAATTGATTCCCATGCCTTCACTTGTTTCTATATGGACATTTTTTTCCTTGTTTCAGAATTTCAAATGCATTTTAAAAAATGCGACAAAGTCTCTTTCGTTCCAGAGGAAACTCGTTTTTTTGTCAATGTCATAAGCACTATCGAGAATGAGTTCGATCTGAGGATTCACTAGCTGGGATGGTGACCAAAATTTCATATATATCTACCACATCATGATATTGCTCTTATCAGGTGATTATTTCTTGAACTATCCAGTTCAAGGAAGAATACATTTCCATCCCTAGCTCTTTCTTGTGTGTTAATACAGAATTTTCACCTTTTTCGTCTGGCATCTTGTGGTTAACACGTCTTTGAGATTCTGCGCTCATCCCCAAATCTGAGCACTTGCATTGTGTTAAAGGTAACACTGGTTCAGCGATGTTCTCCCGACTAGTAGTTAAGAATGTTTTTAATCTTTTCCATTTAAATGCGCAGTCTCAAATTGACTATCTCTTGTTTTTAAAGGTAGACTTACACCTCCTTAATTCAGTTATAACAGGGGCCTAAAACCCAAGATTGGTGAAAGAAATAAAGACTGCATAGAAACTAACAATCCGCCAGCTAGTAGTAGAGTTTTCATCTGTTCTAGTCAATGTCTCTAGAGTTTTTATAATTTTTGAAAATGAATCCATAACTACCTTAACGACTTCTCCTCAGGTCCTCCAGCACGTTCTAACCAAGGGCTTAAAGTCAGTTTCAGTTATTTTTCTGAGGACGTCCTAGCGGTGTGCTGAAGTCGATAAAAAGCTGTGTAAACTGTCCAGTGTACCGAAAAATGTAACTGAATAGATTTCAGCTTCAGCCCGAATTCCAGCCAAACTCAGTTCGAGCAGATAATAAATTAAGATGATGTCAATGTAAGACTACACAATTTGTACCCCGTCATTATCCATGACAACGTAACTTCAACATTTGAAAATTTTTATTCAGTTTTGTGGTGTCAGATAAACTGCATAAAAAATATAAAACAATATTTGGCTTATTATCACCTAATATTAAAATATAGGCCTCGTTATGTATTTGTGGAGACATGCATGTGTTTGGTCTGGAACTTGGCTTAGTTTGAGGCAAATGTTCTCTCGGGAGTGGATCGCACTTGGATAGTAATTTTACAAACCCCCAAGAAATGACCTAGACTTTGTCTTTAACTCCGATATTTATTTGGCATTTGGAGGCAAAGTAAAGACGTCTGCTAGCTGTAGTGGAAATAAAACAACTTTGTTAATAGTATGCCACAGAAGTAAATGAATGCTACAATTTTACATACATTGCCATGGACTGCTACTTAGACATACTTAGAATACTTTAGGGTGACACCATCTAACCTTCGAAACTTTACTGGGAAAAAAGAAGAAACAGACTAAGAAAGCCTATAGGAAGACAAAATAAGAGAATGTACGGGCCTGTCTTAGAAAGATGGTCAAAACAAATCTTGGGTGGTGGCCCAACGGTCCTACAGAGTATGGGATAGGTGAAGCTGAACCTACAATTTAATGTTTTTAAAAACAAAAGACACCCCCCCCCCCCCCACACTCATCGAGATTTGATCGAAACCAATCGTCACAGTAGGTCAAAACCGAGACCAAACATATTAGTAGGACTCAACACTGAAGCCGCAGCCTGTGGGCAGTGGAGACGAGTAGCTCGTTGCCACGTCACAGTTGAGTGTTCAGACCTGCAACGACGATTGGTCTGGATTTGATTCCATTATCTCTGAGTATTTTTTTTTTTTGTTCATTGAATTTTTCCCTCAACCTCCAAAAAACATATAGCCATACTTGTATGTGGAGTTCTTATCTCGTCCAAAAAACATATAGCCATACTTGTATGTGGAGTTCTTATCTCATCCAAAAAACATATAGCCATACTTGTATGTGGAGTTCTTATCTCATCCAAAAAACATATAGCCATACTTGTATGTGGAGTTCTTATCTCATCCAAAAAACATATAGCCATACTTGTATGTGGAGTTCTTATCTCATCCAAAAAACATATAGCCATACTTGTATGTGGAGTTCTTATCTCATCCAAAAAACATATAGTCATACTTGTATGTGGAGTTCTTATCTCATCCAAAAAACATATAGCCATACTTGTATGTGGAGTTCTTATCTCATCCAAAAAACATATAGCCATACTTGTATGTGGAGTTCTTATCTCATCCAAAAAACATATAGCCATACTTGTATGTGGAGTTCTTATCTCGTCAAAAAAAAAAAAAAGCTTTTTCTAACTTGATAATCTCATAGAAAATATTTCGTTGAGTAACGTTTGAAAGATTTGAGGATCACTTCTGTAAAGATTGAGTCATTGACACGGCTCAGTGGTATTTGTACAGATGTACCTACACACGCGTTTGCATTGACATGTCTACCGGCTTAAATGCGGTATTGTTACTGTACCATTTCTCATATGGGCCCAACAGAATCATTGAAAAGAATTGAAAGCAAGATACAGTGGCGTAGCTAGGAATTTGCCATCATTTTGGGCACGGTGGTTGACCTCTTTGGTGGCTCTGCATTTTGACATTCGACATCATGACATGAGATAATGGTGTAATATTCAATATTAAATGTAAAAAAAATAATCGAATATTCATTTGGGGGACCTCTGATAAGGGGGATTTTCAAATTCCCCCCCCCCCCCCCCAATCGTACCACCATAGCTACGCCCCTTGGCAAGTTAGAGAAAAATTAACAGTTAGATCTAGAAATAGCTTCAATTACAGTCAGTCTACTGTGACCTCTACTTGGTGGTCAAATGGTCAAGCCCTAAAGTGTCATCGAAAATTTGATTGGAACTTGGATGACGTTTCTGATTCTTCTTTTGAAATGTAAGAATAGCATTCATTGTCTTATCTACACAATGACCTCGTCAACAGCGAGTTAAAAAAACATTTTAAACTAAATAAACTTTACAGATTAAGGGATATATTAACTGGACAATTATTTAGTTAGATGTCTGATATTGCGAAGATGTTACTGTCATATTGAAATCATGACCTTTCTAAAGCTTACTGAGAAAAGAATTGGCATCACTTTCCGGCATTAATGCCAGGCTTTACGAAAATTCTCAGAGACTAGTATACAGTATATTAGCATCGATTTGTTTCCCCTTTAACGAAACTCTGTTAACTAAAAAACAAAAAAAAAAAAAACACTCGTTCTTTCCCTTGGCGATTATATTATCAAATGATAAACAACTATTGTGGATCGTATTTGCGATGTGAATATTGAATGATTTTTTAGTTTATTTTAAGTAAGTGCAGATTTGTTAATATGAATGTATGTGTGTGTTTCCAAGGTTACGATGACGAAATGGAGCGCTAGTGTTTTGGCCGGTGTAGAATGATGAAACCCTGAACAGAATCTTTGTAAAAATCCCTAATACAAAACAAGCCGCCTGGCTTCGCATGTAAGGAAAAGAAGAATTAGCATGTCCTCTGCACAGAAGGCCGAACCAAGAATTTCTGTTAAGCCCTCCCTGTATTGTATACAAACCAGCATTTAACACATAAGCATGTCTTAATTGTAGTCGTCAACAAACCGTGCAGTGCCAACATTACGTAGTTTACACACTACAAATTCATAATCTCTCAATTGAGAGAAAGCACTCTAGCACTGGGAAAATGCATATTTTAACATTTGGCAGCATTGTACAATTTGGCAATTCGCTGTGAAATCCTTGACCCAATCTCTTGCGGTAAGTTCGACTTCCACAGTTTAAACATTGGCCACATTTTTCCGCATCTCAGTGTCAAATGTTAAATGGTTTCTTCTATATTTTCTGAGCAAATTTTGGCATCTCCGTCAACATATTTGACCTCTGCTGAAATTATTTTTTTTGTTTTCACGTCCGTCTTGACCGTAATTTTTGAGGTCACGTAAAGGTCAGCTCTAAATCTCAGTAGCTTTTGGGGAACAATAGCGATGAGATTATTTTTTTATATTTTTTTCTCGACAACAAAGTGAAATACAAATCTTTTTTTTTTTTGTTCAATCTAAAAAACTGGCCAACATGCAAACAGATGGCCAGCTTGTCATTCGATAGCCATAGTTAGTTTAGTGTTGTTATTTCTTTTAAAAAAGCTCTACGTTGATGTATTCAAAATGATCTGGACCAGTAATATAGAACAGATCCTACAAGATCCAGTGTAAAAGATAAACATGTTTGTAAAGCGGGTATGTCATGTTTCGGATGTTCCTTCAGACTTGAAGATTATCTACCTTCTAGTCCAAACCTCCCGCAGGACGATGGGGGATCGCAGCGGGCAGGGTATGAACCTGTGACCATTGAGACGACCTTACGACAGTCCAGCCCGCATACCGCATAACCTTATCTTATCTTCTTATCTTATATAATACAGACGTTACTTCAAAAAAGAAGATGATTACGTCCTACGCGTCATGCAATTAGGCAGACATCCTAATAATATACATATATACATTCAAACTAGAATCCGATTTGTCGACCAAAAAAAATGGCCATTTAATGTCAATTTAACAATTATAAACATCCAACTTGAAATTCTTTGAACAATGATTTGATTGGTGTGATTCAGTGTTTCCCAATCTTTTACCTTCAAGGAACACTTCGCACATTTTGAGTATTTAGCGGAAAAACTTCGCTTATTTTTGTAGAGAGATTAATTAACGTGTTGGCTTACTAGTTAACTTATTTAAGTAATTCGTGGAACACCTATTCAGGCTTCCGGAACACTAAGGTTCCTCGGAGCACAGTTTGGGAAACACTGGTGTAATGTATTCATTCCAAGTTTTTCATGTCTACAAATCAAATTATGTCAAAGAGAGAAAATGAGAGAATAGTGGATCTAAGAATCAACTCTGACACCAAGAGAGAGAGAGAGAGAGAGAGAGAGGAGAGAGAGGGAGAAAGAGAGGAGAGAAAGAGGGAGAAAGAGAGAGAGAAGAGAGAGAGGGAGGGAGAGAGAGAGGGAGGGAGAAAGTGAGAGGAGAGAGAGGAGAGAGAGAGGGAGAAAGAGAGGGGAGAGAGAGGAGAGAGAGAGGGAGAAAGAGAGGGGGGAGAGAGAGGGAGAAACAAGAAGGGTGGAAGGGAAGGAGAGAAAGAACGCGAGAAGGCAGGAAGAGGGAGAGAGAAAGTGAGAGAGAGGAAGAAAGAGA
Organism: Biomphalaria pfeifferi; assembly: GCA_030265305.1. NCBI lineage: Eukaryota > Metazoa > Mollusca > Gastropoda > Planorbidae > Biomphalaria > Biomphalaria pfeifferi. Next base: position 435,167 of record JASAOG010000176.1, on the reverse strand, counting down.
GAGATGAGACTAAAAGACGAATGGGGAGCGGACGAGAAAGGGGAGGGTAGAGAGATATTGACACGTCTACATAGAGGACAGTGCGCCAAAAGTTAAATGAGTGTATTTTCGTTATTTAGCTAAGTAAGTTACCCAGCTATAAGAATTCCTAAACTCTGTATTATGTCTTGGACCTATTAGCTTAATATGTCAAACTTATGGCGATAATAGTCTGTGTGTGTTAACTCATGTTTAGTTTGCTAAATAGGCCTACGTTGAACTGACCAGCTAGACTTATATTTTGGTTGTTAGGTCGCCTACCTGAATCTCTGTAGCTTTCCACAATAAATCTAAACTGCAAGGGGCGCCCATTTCGGGAAGGGGAGTCTATTTACCCAGCGTTTATACTTAGGGCGAACATAAACAGTGTTGTCTGGATTTTTAATGGGCGCTGGCTGTAGTAAGTGTTGCAGATAAATAGGTCAACTGCTGGCCTGTGTCTAGGTATAAATATGTTGTTTGTGTGTGTGTGTGTGTTTTGCCTGTAGGTAAGTTAATTTATGTAGTATCAGGACAGGCCTTAAGTAATTGGAGGCCCCATGCAAAGTGAATTTGTTGGCCCCCAAAGGAATTAGCAAAATTAAAATTAACATCGAACAATATAATTACGCAATTAATTAAAAAAAAACAACAATGGTCTTCAGTGTTACATAAGTAGACAAGCAAGTAGATTTAAACAATAAACCTTGAGATATAGTAGAGACTTAGGGCTTGGTTAGCTGACGTAGAAATCTAGTGCTCTGCTATATTTGAGATTTACTTCTCTTCCATTTCTTACTTCCCTTCTATCTCTTCCATCTCCTCCATTACTTCTATCTCTTCCGTCTCTCTCATATATTCCATCTCTTTCATATATTCCATCTCTTTCATCTTTTCCATCTCTTTCATCTTTTCCATCTCTTTCACCTCTTCCATCTCTTTCATACATTCCATCTCTTCCCTCTCTTCCATCTCCTTCACATATTTCAATCTCTTCCATCTTTTTCATACATTCCATCTCTTTCATATATTCCATCTCTTCCATTTCCTACCTCCTTCTATCTCTTTCATCTCTTCCCTCTCTTTCATATATTCCATTTCTTCCATTTCTTACCTCTCTTCTATCTCTTCCTTCTCTTTCATCTCATCCCCTCTTCTCCTTCTTTCATCTTTTCCTCCTCTCCCTCTCTTCCCTCCCACTAACCCCATGTTTGTTGTCCGTCTGCCAATGTGGGAATTCAGTTTCCAGTTTTGTTTCTGGTCTGAAACGCTTTGCATTTTTTGTTGCTCCGTTTGTGTTTCCGTCGTTGTGATCACGTGCTCTTTCTCAAGTCTAATACCATTCTCATCATCGTCTGCACCCTTCATTCACTAATGAGTGCTCTGACTGGTTCGGCAACCAAAGTTCTCCACTACTCCCGTCTATAAGGTGCATGCATTTGATAAGCAGCTATTCTTCTGGCGTAGTTCATTTTTTCTCCCGAATCTAATCTTGAGCAGTGATTCATGTCCTGAACCATCCCAACTTCCTTCACTTCACGGTATTGAAGGGCATTTCCTGTTTGTACTTGATCTTATTACGGACTCATTCATTATCTTCCCCTGGTGTTTAATGTAACACATTTTAAAGCAATAATTCCAACTTTTTTTCCCCCTCAAAATTTATATAAGAAGAAAAAAAAAAAAACTGATACGACTTTATTCCGAAATGGCTATTAACCCAACCCGCTTCTCCCTTGATGTGTGTGTATATGTGTGTGCTAGTTTCAAAATATTTTTCTTTCATAAAATTCGTTATAGAATTTCAATATTCTCCACCTGTTTTTTTTTTTTTGTTTTTTTTTGTTTGCTCTTTTTGTAAGCAGAAGGTAATTCAGCAGATGTCTGCCATCAACTAACAGGTCGAACGCATCTTTTTTTTTTCCCTCCATCCATGTTTTAGTCTTTAGCCTGTGAAGAAATTAATTAAACTTTGAACAATATGTGACCACGTACAGTAAACAGGCACGAATGCCCGATAAAAGATTGATGATTAGAAGGAGGGAGTAATCCACGAAAATAGGTCACTAGGAAGTGACGTAGATCAAAAAATTGGCTCATGCTGAGAAGACAAAGTATTGGTTAATGTTTTATTGGGCGCCAATGGACGGGACTGCCAATGGAAAGAGGTTCTAAACAAAGGCAAAAGACAGAGAGGAATGGTCGACGACTCTTGCATGGCGCCCCAACGGTCCAACAGACTAAGGGATTCTTCTTCTTCTTGAAACTGTCAGGTAGAGTTGAGCCTTCGGCTCTTGGAACTCTAAGCCAGCAAAAATGAACAAGAGCTCCCTTTCACGGCCTGAATGAGAACACTGTACACTGTTCTGTCTGGCGGGGTGTCAGACTCGCGGCCAGTGACCGCGTGCACCGGGACCCCTGCCATTTTCCTTTTCTATACCAGGCTAACCGTGAAGGACACGCCATTTATGTAACGGCCCCTTGAGGAACGGCGCCTAGATTGTGACAAGGCTGTGGGAGTTTCACAACTCCGCACATTGCAATGAGAATGCTCTCGCACCCCCTTGGGCACCACGACGGGAGTCTCGTTTTGCTACCCTTAAGCCTAATCGTTTCCTCCTACTATCGTTTCCACCCCGGGCGCCACTATGAGGCAGGGTAGCCTGCCCGGGACTAAGGGATAGTTAAAGGGCGCCTATGCCGCGCCATTAAACATTAGAGCATAAAAAATATTAAAGGCCACTGAATGATGTCATTTTAATTGCAGTAAACTGGATAAGGCTCTAGTATGTATTATTCTAAGGCAGGAATACTGATTGACTTAAATTAAAAATGGACCAAAACCATGCATTTAATATCATTAAATGTTTTGAAGGTTTCATTCAGATTTGAAGATAATCATGTTCCAGCCCTAACCTCCTACAGGACGGCAGAGGATGGCGTTGGGTCAGGGTTTGACCGCGGAACAATTGAGACAATTGAACGCTAAGGCCAGAGCGCACTGCCACCCTGGCAGTTAATAAATTGTTTTTAAAAATATGCTTAGATAGATAAGAACATATCGGTATATATCTTATTACAAAGCTTATATTAACTCTCTCCTTCTGTCTGTCTGGTACAAAGCGTATATTAACTCTCTCCTTCTGTCTGTCTGGTACAAAGCGTATATTAACTCTATCCTTCTGTCTGTCTGGTACAAAGCTTATATTAACTCTCTCCGTCCATCTGTCTGGTACAAAGCTTATATTAACTCTCTCCGTCCATCTGTCTGGTACTAAGCTTATATTAACTCTCTCCGTCTGTCTGTCTGGTACAAATTTTGTACACGTTATTTTCTCCCACATTCCATTAGATCGAGCTGAAATTTTGTACAATTATTAATAGTCGATGAAAATACAGGAATCAATTAAACAATTAACCTATTAGTTAACCAATTAGTAATAATTAATTATTTTTTTATTATGTAGGAAAAGTTAAACCGTACAGTATTGAGATATATAGCCGTAGTTTTGCTGTTCTTCCCTTTAGATAAGCTTTGTTTTTTAAAAAGCATTTTTAAAAATATTTTCATTGTTCTCATAATAATAATAATAATAACAATAATAATAATATGCAAATACTCGCCACAAGAGGTTCTCGAGTCTACTGATTTCTTATTATAGTGGGATAGGCAAAATGGTGGATTTTAATCGCACTGAACTGCTGTTTATTGATTTAGAGAAATAAACAATACCATTATTGACATCGCTTACCTCTGTCTCATAATATAAGAAAAACTAAAATGGAAAGAAAAAAAAAAAACAACTATGGAAACCTAGGCTTGGAGATTAAGGGTTTATGGAAGTTACCTAAAAAAACAATATACCCCATTGTTATATCAACCGAGGGGGATCATATCATCATATCACACAGATACCTTCTAGGCCCTTAACATTCTCGTTGCCTGTCAGAGGTAGGTACTGCTGCAGAGCTGCCACATCACCAGAAAATCTCTCAGTGGACGCTGATGAAGGAACCACAACGAATTTTGTTTCTCTTTAACAAAACTCGACCCTGGCAGTTTATAACATAATAATAATAATAAAACAAAAAATATTCAAAATATAATTACTCATTTTTTAAACTGAAGGCTTACTTTTTAAATGACTCACACAACAACTTGGATATTGATGCCCTACATTCAATTTTTAAAATCCGATTTTTTAAAAAGTTTTTCCAAATTGGATCTCTTATTTAAATCAAAAAAGCTTATGTCTTTACCAGCAAATTTCTTCTGATAAGTTATTTGAAATTTACTGTCGTAGTTATATTTATTAAAAGTTATCTGGAAATAACTTATGATGATTTGCTAATCAGCTCTTTGAATGCTATTATTTTCTAACTCGCTAAGGTTCACATTTCATAACCAGATATTGTTATTGGAGGGAGGTCTCTGAAACTGGTACCAAGGCTATTCCATCTTTGTTCTGGAGAAATAAACATGCAGAATATACTTTTTTTTTGTAATTCTAGTATGTTCCCCTCTATTTCTCTTTGTTTTTGTTTGCAAAATTTGTTTACTCCATTTTACTATTGTCGCCAGATGCGTGCAGAATGCTGAGATTTAAATAATTTGGTTGTAGCTTTTTATCATTCTATAACATCTATCTTTTTATAATTGTATAATTAAGTGTACAAAAAAGCTTCATAAAATATTGAAATCTAAGTGTCACTTAGCGTGCAGCAGCTACTGCATTAAGTTTATTTTTAGATTACGTGCAGCGCAAGGTCATTGTTGTATGTTGTTGACAAGCAATGACAAAGTTTATTTAAAACGATGACGTTTTGATTTTATAAGCTTTAAAAATCGTAACACTGAGAAATCATTGTCATCCGGCACTCAAACTTATATCGTCAGACTAAGCAATCTTGTTTTAGTCAGATACCAAGAGAATTTTTTGTCAAATTTTAAGTATCTTCACTTACAGAGCACACATTGCTTTTGTGTTACACCTAAATACATACAGTGATTCTCGTGAGGTAATGCAACAGCCTTATAGCACAGAGCTGAAGGTTACTAATACTTCTTTTGAACTCTAATTAAAAAGTCATTTCTTTATAATTATTTAACAGTATCGTATACTATGCTAGGACAAATTTGTACAAATACTCCTTCTTCCCTAGTGCTATTTGAGCATGGAATGGGTTGCCTGAGGTAGCCTGGAAAACCAGTGACTATGCAGAATTTAGGTCATTGGTTAATATGCATGACTAAATGCATGACGCGTAGGACGTAATCATCTTCTTTTTTGAAGTAACGTCTGCATTATATAAGATAAGACTAGACACAAACAGAACGTTACGCTACCGAACCATTTTTAGTACTACTATAGACGTGTGATTATTCACTAAATCTGGAATTCCAGTGTAAAGCTATTTCAAGCATTAAGAAAAACTCACTTAGGCGTAATGCGTGGCACAACTTCAAAATACCGAAATGTCGGAGAATAGGGCAACAGCCTGGAGTAGCGGAGGTGAGAGGGTCGGTTCAAAGAGCAGTCTTAAGTGCAGGTAAGAGCAGGGGTCAGGGGGTTGCTATAACAAAGGGAGATAGTGCCAGAAAGGGGGAAATAGTGACAACAAAGGAAGGCATTTCATTGGAGCTAGATTGACAGTGGAACACCTACAGGCACTGGACGGTATTTACATCTGCTTACAGAGAAGTGACCTACTTAAAAAAGTTACTAGTTTGAAATAGTCCATAAATCGACCTGCTACATTTGACACTGTGCCATTTAACTGAAAGGCAAACTCTGGACTTGTGGCACAGCAGCGATTGATGGTTGTTACGGTATGAGTGCGTCGTGGTGTGAATGTAAAATGGCGCAAATGTGCGCATTGAAGCGAGACCAACCGATTGGGCGGAAATGACGTCAGAGGAGAAAATTCCGGAAAATGTATTCCCCCCCCCCCCACCCCTTTCCTAAAGACTTTCTCCGTCCCACGAGTTCAACGTAGATAAAACAGGAGACCGGAAGAGAGGGCTTCAGATTAGAACGTGAATGGATCTGAAGGTCAATATAACAATTTGTTATTCCTTGTAACAACGTGATTTAAAGCAATTAAAAAGATGCCAGTCAATAGTCGTATGGTAATTTACAAATAAAGAGTCTCATATCTTAACATTGGCCTCTTAGTAACAGATAATAGTATAATATAATGTATAATAAAAGTATGTCTGATCCGCGTTATTGGAACTCAACTTGCCAGATTGAACATTTGTTGCTTAAACTGAAAATCGTGTTACTATTTAACGTAATTGTGTCTGGACTTTACATTCTGAGCGTTGCCAGGCACTATTGGCTAAATGGCGTCGTAGTAGCTTGATAATTGGATCAACACTTGGGGCTTAGCCTCGGAAATGATCTTTTGATATTTTTGTTGTGTTTTTTTTTGGTGTTTTTTTTTTTAAAATAATTATTAAACAAACATCAATTATGTCAAGCAACCTAAAAAAAATGTACGCTAACCATTATACTGAAGGATTTGAACTGTAAAGTCAAAGTATTTTATTTATGTAGGGAATGGGGGGGGGGTATAGAAGAGCAAAAGCTGAAACATTCTAACAAATACTTTTTTTAGTCGATGGAAACCCCGCCCCTCCCCCACCCCCCCGCTTTCTCTCCTCCTCACCACACAGACAGAGACACTTCTTGGGTTATTCAGTTCTAGATCTAACATACCTAAGTCTACAATATCTTTGCCTTTTCATGTTATAGCCCCCCCCCCCCCCATCACCCCTTGCACACGGTCACACGGCTAACAATGCAGCCCTGTGTTTGCAATTAAGGCAATTATCATTTTCGATCATGTTTACGCCTTATTTTAAAAAAAAAAAAAAAAACTCAAAGAAAAAGAAATGAGGAAAAACAAAAACACAAAACGCCCCCCCCCCCCCAAAAAAAGCTTTTAATGCAGTACAAAAAAAAAACAAATGGATATAGTTTCATAATCAGGGGGAAAAAAAAGTGCAATATGTAGGAACTGACTTTTTTTTAGGGGGGGGGGGGTCGCGTGTGTGCAGACGAATATTAAAAGTGCTGAATTATTTTGTTAAAAAGAGAGCCCCTTATTGGGATAGAACTCAGGATGAATGTGTGCTGTTCTAGGGAATTTGCTTTTATTGATATAGATAAGGCGGTTGCTTTGAGATAGATTGGTGTATGCATTCCATTTGTATCTCACGGCCTGTTAATTAGCAGATGTTCTGTGTCTGCAACAATTACATTTATTTTGTATTTAATTAACTTTTTAAAAACTTAAAGTGATCTCAAACACTGTTTCTCAGAGCTGCATTCATATACTAAACACCGAATCTTAACGCTGCATTCATATATTAAACACTATATCTTAAAGCTGCATTCATGTACTAAACACTATCTCAAAGCTGCATTCATGTACTAAACACTGTATCTTAAAGCTGCATTCGAGTACTAAACACTGTATCTTCAAGCTGCATTCATATACTAAACAGTGTATCTTAAAGCTGCATTCGAGTACTAAACACTGTATCTTAAAGCTGCATTCATATACTAAACACTGTATCTCAAAGCTGCATTCATATACTAAACACTGTATCTTAAAGCTGCATTCATATACTAAACACTGTATCTCAAAGCGGCATTCATATACTAAACACTATATCTTAAAGCTGCATTTATATAATAAACACTATGTCTCAAAGCTGCATTTATATACTAAGCACTGTACATCAAAGTCGCATTCATATACTAAACAATGTATCTTAAAGCTGCATTCTTATACTAGACATCATATATCTCAAAGCCGCATTCATATATAAGTCGCATTATATACTAAACACTGTATTTTAAAGTCTCATTCATAAAATAGACAATGTATAAAATAATGGAGTGACCTGACTTCGATTCTGAAGTTAATGATGAGTGAAGTCTTTCACATGACTGTGCAAACCCAGTTGAGACCTGCATATTTTTTCCGCACCTCAATGGTTCATTAGAACATTGCGCCGACAACGTGGCGCCGCCACTACCATTCATTAATTCTTTAATTAATGAGCTGGTCTCAATGAATAAATGAAAGCAAACGAGGGCAGCAATAGTTAGAGGGGACAAACTCGTGCACACGTCACAACCTTCATCCAGTACTTCATTCATAATTAAAACTCCCTGTTCATTTATAGGGTGAGCTTTTTTTACTTACTTTATCTAGTTTGAAATTCAAATCTCTTTTATGGTATTGTGAGTGTATGTTGTATCTGCAAGCCCTAGCTCCATTTTGGTGTGGATTTTATTGTCATAAAAAAGATTTTTTGAATATTTGAAAGCCTGTTTAACAACTATGTTAAAGCTATAAAGGGTTGGACTAAATTACAAAATACACGTTTTATATTTGGTTAAACTAATTTCTAAATTAGAACAAAAGTTTAGTATTGGGCAAGACTAATTTACACATGCACGCACAAACTCTCACACAACACGTGTAATATGGGTTGGACTAAAGTACAAAATACTTGTGTCATATTGGGTAGGACTAAATTACGGAATACTTGTGTCATATTGGGTAGGACTAAAGTACAAAATACTTGACATATTGGGTAGGAGTAAATTGCAAAATACTTGTAATATTGGGAAGGACTAGATAAAAAATATTTTATATTGGGTTGGACTAGATTACAAAATACTTGTTGTATTGGGTTGGACTAAACGACGAAATACATTTTATTTTGGGTTCGACTAATTTACGAAAAACGCGTGCTATGTTGGACGAAATTACACGAATTTGTGCTAATTGCTTCACAACATGTTAGCCCATGTTAACTTGTTGAATCTCATCGCGGACGATAATTACTGGATACTTTTTTACGATTTGAGACGAATTAAGCTAACGAATGCAACATTAATTCCTGAAACAAAGAGACTAGCGGACCAGCAAGGGATAGGAGTGCCAGGCAGGAGGGAATGTGTGGGGTAAGTGTCTAATGGAGCCTTCACAACAACAGAAGTAACTTTTTGATTCAAATTCCTAAAGTTAATACTTAATGTATTCAATTAGTTATACTAAGATGTGTAGCCACAAACTTATTAAATTAATAAAAAGGCAGAGGCGTAGTCTGTGCTGAATAATGGAAGGGAGTGTACTCAAATATTACTTTAAAAATAAATTAAAAATATAATAATAAGGCTTGTCTTCGAGTACGAAGATAATGAGGAATACAGTATTTCCCGTGGATATGCAGCCCCAGCTGCGACCTACATATTTTGCCACATCTATCTAGCGCATTCATAACCATTGTCCGCCGGTGGTCAATTTTCTTTTCGCTGTCTACGTCGGCAGAGGATATTCTTTTAGTCTCATCAGTTTTTCCCGTGGCCTTTGTAAGTGACCTCCAGCTGTCTCGCTCTGAAGTTCTTTTTAAGAAACTATTTCAAATATTAAGATTTATATTCATTAAATTCAGCACTCTATATAATACGTCTGAGAATGCTTGCTATTTTATCGATATGTTTTTAACAATTGAAATAGAATTTTTTCCAACACATGCATTCTCCCTTTTAAAACAAAAGTTCTTACTTATAAGAGAAACCAACCCAGTTGACCTGTCATACCCTGTCCCCTCCCATTTTCTTTCCCCCTCGTCCTGCTGGAGTTTTGGACTAGGAAGTAGATTATCTTCAACTCGGAGGGAACAAACAACGAAACATGTTCATCATTTACGTATACATTGTGCTGCGGATATTTCGGAAAACTTGTTACAATATAATTTTATAATGAAGTAACTAAACAGCAGTAGTTTATACATCGCTTATTAGTAAGTCCTCTTTACGTTTCTTGCATGTTTGGATTTTTGCACTAGATCTTTCGGCCACTTAAACTCCTCCAATCGTCATCAACTTTTGCATACAATCTTATGCTCGTTGACAAAGGACAACACACGAATAATTAAAAGGTTTGAAACAAATGTTTCACCTATAAAGCTGATGACTTTTTGTAAGAGAGATTACTCTAAATCAGGGTTGGGCAACCTTTTTCTTTGGAGGGCCGCATTAAAAAAAAATTAGAGTATGGGGGGCCGCATACATGTGTCTATTTGCCCGTTTGTCCATAGAGCCAGTCCGCTCCTGGTTCTCAGTCAAAGCACGGACTCTATCAGGTGTTGCACTTGCCATTTGGCTCCAACTTTACTCTTTCAACACAGTTCTTCATAGTATTGAATAAATACCGGCCTGGGTTTGTGTCTTTGACTGAATGTTTTAAAATAGGAATAATCTTCGTTTACTTTAAACTTTTTTAGAATGACTTGTTTCTTTAGCCTCTTCATCATAAGTAATAAGAGTCAGAAGTCTCAATAATTTTTATAGATATTTATAATTATTTATTTCTAATATATTTGCTTTTTATAATATGTGAGCACACCTGATTTCTGTAGGGTGTTCGCGGGCCGCATTAAACTCTCCAGCGGGCCTCATGTGGCCCGCGTACCGTAATTTGCCCACCCCTGCTCTAAATAATTAATGAATAATGAAATTTAAAAAAAAGAACTTTTAGAAGTCCAGCGAAAGAATTCTATATAAGATGGTACTCAAAATGTTCCTTACCGCCAATCTGCTCATTGAACTATTTACTGAACACATTCGGGAATTTCCGCTGAATTGTGTTCAAGAGACAGATCTTCAGACCAAATTGATATTTAAGGTTTTGAAAAATTATAACGGCTAAACCAGAGTTTTCCCTGTGTGGCCAATTAGCTAGTACTTTTTGTCTTCCAAGGATATGCATAAATTGTCAATTTTCCAGGAAAATCTAGGAAAATCCCGTATTTTGAGATCCACCCACCCCATGCAGGTTTTAGGTTCCACCCATGAAGAGTTTGCGAGCTAATAAGAGAAATTGTACGTCTTGCGCTTCTACAAAAAATGTTTATTATAAAGTAAGACTAGAATATAACCATGCCTTTAGTTCGTCAACATCTGAGTACGTTGATTTTGAATTTCTGGGCTGTAATGGGTATCTATAGCTTTTAATTGCTTACACAAAGGGAGAGAATGCTAAAAATATTGATTCTTTCAGTTTTTGTTTTGGAGAGTGTCGAGGATAATAAAAGGTTGTTCCATTTGGCGGCAGTTTGGTAAACAGCATTGTGAGAGTTTGAACCTCAGAGAAGAAATCTGCTGTTATTGCAAAAGTAAAGGAAACTTGTAGAGGGTTGGGAACCAGTGGCTTAGCTAGGGTTGGGGGAGGAGGGGGAAAATTTGAAAATCCCCTCGGTCCCCCAAATGAGTGTTTTTTTACACTACAAATTAAATATCACACAAAATACAGGGGCACCTTAAAGAGTTCAAGCCCCCTGGGCCCCCAATCGATGGAAAATTTCTAGCTACGCCCCTGTTGGGGACCACATTAGGTGTCCTAGATATACTACAAGAAAAACAAACACCTTCAGTGATGCCCTCAACGACATAGTTCGAAATTATGGGATATCCTAACACTCACAAATATAATTAAGACTTACCTCCCTTCTGCTTGGAGACTGCAAGATTGCAGTGCTGGAGTTGCCGTCTGCATCAGTTACATGTCTTCGTCTGCTTCTCAGATTATCCCCCCTTTGACCTGTAGCCTGGGGTGGACACGTGCAGGTCATTCCAGATACAGAAATCAGAATGTCAAGGTCATTAACCTCATTAGTGAATGGAGCACTTGCAACACTTGTATCTTTCCAGGACCATGTGGCGTAGGTGGGTGCCGCACATAATTGGGGCGCCTTTGTAGGGGGGGGGGGGCAGTGTGATGATAAACTGCTGATCGTATGGAAACTACACCAACACGGTCGGTCAATGTAGATCAGAATCATAACGATATCAGGCATGTTGGTATCGAGTCTTTCTTTCCATAGGCTAGTACTCTCTAAATTTAAGATGGAATCGATACCTCGACATGTTATGTCCTTATACTTGAATTATATCACAGAAGCTAAACCATGCTATTGTATTTTTATATTGTTAATACTGTTGTAACTCCAGTGGCGGACTGAAAGGGTTGATGTATATGCGGCCTACTGATGCACACGACTCAGGCCAATCACAACGGGTCAACGGCTGTTGAACAAGAGACATTACTGCTAGTACACGCAAATATGACCAGTATTATGGTCATGTGACCGAAAGCCTTCACGGTCGAGAGACAGTGTGTTAAAAAGGACAGCAGAATCCAGGACAACAAGCAGTAAGGACTGTGTGCTACGAAGTGAAACCTCGAAAATGTAGCTGTACGAGCTAGAGAGACTTGTAGTGATAAGTTAGGCAGTTCTGTTGTGTAGCAAAGCATTTGAAGTTACTGTAGCCAATTGTGTTTATCGGCTGTTGTTGATGTATTTGTCATTAAACCGCCACATTGTTTATTAAAGCTTTTGTTGTCAAGTTCTTGATGTTTTAGGTGTGCTGTGTTGTGTTTAGCAGTGTTTACAGAAGGCCTGATAGAGAAGAACGTAACAATACGTAAAGGAAATGAAAAGGCGGAAACAATCACATTGACATGCTCGGGGCGCTGTTATCTACATTGTATTGGAGAGCACTATCGGATTCAGAACTTTGGGGTCGGGGTGGGGGCGATTTTTTTTTTCCAAGCCCTAACCCTAACCCTAACGCCCAGTAAACCCTAATCCCTATGCCCGTACCGCCCCCTCCCCCCCTGGATCCGCCAGTGTTGGATAGGGGCTGGGGGAGGGATGAATAAACTTCTTTGTAATCTGAAGATGTGCGATATCTTGGTTTCTTGCGTGTTCATGAAGACTCACTGTGACGATCCCATTGGGTTCAAGGTAGGAATATGCTGATCTGATTGAGCTCAGAGTTACTTCCTATATGCTAGTTCCTTTTTTGTTTGATAACCTCAAAACTCAAAACACTTAACTTCAAGCCAACAGGATCGCGAACTGGTTCGTAAATAGGAGAAAGGGGAGGAGAGGCTGTTTAAGTTATTTCCGGTTTTAAAATCCTAATTCCTTAAACCTAGCAAACACCTTGGGGTGGGGGGGGGGGTGGGGGGTGGGGGAGACTGCGCTCAATTTTAGTGTTGGTTCCGTCTCCTTCGAGATTTGAACTCGAAACCCCTGGAATGTTAAACGTTTAATACCGCTCGTCCACTTTGCATGTGGTTGAGGTAAAGAAATAGACAAGCAAAGAAATGATGGGCTACCTTCTTAAATACTCATTTCTACTCTTGTAAAGATAGGACTTAACAAGAAAATGTTCTCAGACTAAAGAAATATTAAAGGGAATACAAAAAAGGTGGGGGGGGGGGGGAGGAGGAAACAAAAAGTTTTAAAAAAAAATTTAAAAAAGTAAACAATCCAGAGAGAGAAAAAAGAAAGAAGAAAACGTGTTTATTACATTTCGCGTCATCGTGTCTGGTCTCTTCCTTTTTGTTTTTTTAATTCAATAATCTGCATTCACCTGCTTAGTCTCACTTTTCTCTTTGTCTGTGTGTCTATCTGTCTGTCTCTATCTCTGTCTGTCTCTGTCTGTTTCTATCTCTGTTTGTCTGTCTGTCTGTCTCTATCTCAGTCTGTCTCTGTTTGTCTGTTTCTATCTCTGTTTGTCTGTGTCTCTCTCTCTTTCTCTGTCTGTCTGACTCTTTCTCTGTTTGTCTCTCTTCCTCTCATTTAGTTATTTAGTTTATTTCTACAAGTAGTAATTGTACTATTTTTTTTTTATCCTTGACTAAATTCGTCTTACAATAGTACATTACATATACAAATACATAGTATTCCATGCTCTGCTAACTTTTGCTGCTCAGTTTGTTTTGTCTTTAAGAAAAAAAACAGAGTTTATTATAAAATGTAGCTGTAGATTAATAGACGTGAAAAGCTGTAGATTAATAGACGTGAAAAGCTGTAGATTAATAGCCTTGAAAAGCTGTAGATTAATAGACGTGAAAAGCTGTAGATTAATAGCCTTGAAAAGCTGTAGATTAATAGACGTGAAAAGCTGTAGATTAATAGCCTTGAAAAGCTGTAGATTAATAGACGTGAAAAGCTGTAGATTAATAGACGTGAAAAGCTGTAGATTAATAGCCTTGAAAAGCTGTAGAATAATAGCCTTGAAAAGCTGTAAATTAATAGACGTTGTACATTAATAGCGGAGGAAATGCTCCCTTCGCACAGCGGGCACCTCCATGAAAACGCCCGCCCGGGGCAGCCGAAAGGCTACGTACGTGAGCAAACATGGCTCCCAGTGAGCTACCACTGTATGGTCTAGTGAGTGTACTTGCACGTGGTGGGGGGATGTGAGAAAGGCTTGCTATCCAGTCCGACAGGGGCCATACGGGTGGTGATGGTCTCCCTACGGGGTCAGTGGGACAGTATGGGCATATGGTCCACACACCCCCTCCCCCCCCCGCCCCACCAATGGGCTCGACCTCCGGCCTCATATGGGTTCGGGGGAACCAGTGTCGTTGGCTCAAGGGGCCGTGATGATCATCTCATCGCAGGGGGACCCCAGACAGAGGGGTTGGTGAAGAGCCGATTTCTCATCCTGGCCACGGGATAAAACCCTTTCCCGGGTCACAGGGTTCATAAAGGAATGTGGTTCATCTCGAACCATAAATGGACATCTCTACGGTAGATTTATAGCAGTGAAAAGCTTCTAGATTCTGAGACGTTCTAACCATTAGTAAAAATGTTGTAATGCTGAGACTAACTTTTGTATAACAGCTAATAATTTGCATTTTGTATTCTAAATTGGCAGAATGTAAGTCATTGATTAACATGCATGACTAGATTGATCTAGGAACACGCTGAGGACATAATCTACTTCTTTTTTAAAGTACGTCTGTTTTTTCATAAGAAAAGAAAAGATAACTGAACACGAAAGAAAAACGCGTTATCTTCTCTTGACTTTAAGACCTATTGGAATAATAGATCTTCTTTAAGAAATCATTTGATTCCTATTTCTCGTGAAGCATTGGAATAATTGCCTCTCCGTGGGTCATGTAGAACTGGTGTCTGGAATTCTATATTGCTATCCGGCCTTTTCAAGTGTTTCCCCACAGCTGTGGCTGGACAGCTGCACCTATGCTACGAGGATAAGAGTGTTACACTTACACATCAGCTGTTCAGTTGTTGTTTTTTTTTGTTCCGCTTTTAGACCAAAAGAGATTTCATTTTTTTTTCTCTACGCGCTCTGGACTGTCATTCGGTCGTCATGATAATCCCGGATTCATACCGGTCCGGCTGCCATCTACCGTTATCCTGTGGGAGGTTTTGACCTGGAAGTAAATTATCTTCAACTTTGAAGGAGCATTCGAAACATGTAAACAATTTTACAAAACATTTTACATGCCTAATCTTCGTCCTTTTTTTTTGAAGTAACGTCTTTATTTTATAAGATAAGATTCATGACTAAAATTATGGCAGATAATTTGTATAGTCTGAATAGATTCTGATGAAATGATAATAACAATAAGACATGTCTTCAAGTCCGAAGATTAATGAGGAATGCAGTATTTCTCGTGGCTACGCAGCCCCAGCTGTGACCTACATATTTTTCCACAGTCAGGGCAAGCATAACCACTGTCCGCCGGTGGTCGATTAAAATGTACTTTTTAAAGTCTGCGTCTGTCCTCGGCTGCGGATTTTCTTTTGGTCTCAAATGTGTATCCCGCGTTTTTTTTTTTTTTTGGTGTTTTTTGAGGCTGCATGCAACCAGGTGCTTTCTTCGAAGACAGCTAAGGCAAGTTGGTGCCTAAGCTGGTCTTTAAAGCGTTTCCGTGGGGCACCCCTGATGTAACCACGAGTAAACCGGCAGTTGAGGTCTTAAATAACAAAGTGAAGATTGAAGTAGGAAGCACAAGTCGAAGACGAGTGTAGTTGTACAAGTGAGTTCTACTTTGTTTAAAATGTTAAAAGTAATAGCTCACTTGTGCTTCTGAATATATCTTCATTGAACTCAAAAAGATGAATTGTTAATAAAACTTACGCTTCACCTTTCCCCCCCCCCCCCCCCCCTTAGTCTGTTGAATTGTTGAGGCACCACACAAGATTTGTCAACAATCTTTTTCCATTCCTCTGTTTTTTTGTGCCTTGGATAGAACTTCTTTCAATGACAGGCCCGTCCATTCTTGTATGTTGTCTTCCCATCGCTTTTTCTGTCTGCCTCTTCATTTTTTTCCCCTTGGTACTGTTCCATGAAGGAAGGTCTTTGCAAGCCCCGAAGACCTTGTAATATGGTCAAAGGGTTTAGCTTTCCGTTTTTTTGTGTGCAATAGTTAGTAGGTCATCGTGGGGTCCAGTCGCTCTAGTAACTCTCTACGTTTAGAGTTGTTTAAAAGGAAGTCTAAGTTTTTTTCAGACCTGCTGTTTGGGGGTTAAAACCAGACGACCTTGTATCAATACCCTAGTCAACAGGAAGAGAGGGGCTGTGTACGCGAGCGACATTTCTGCGCATCTATTTGTGGACAAAACAATTCCAACGTTGACTTAGAAGGAAAAATAATGTAGTAGTAATTTTCCTTATTTGATATCAAACATAATAATGAATTACCAATAATAAATTTGACCTATCATGTAATTTTTAGCGGCCCCCGAAAGAGGAAAAGACGCTATTAATTTTGTGCGAAATGTCTGTCCGTCTGTCCGTCCGTCCCGTTTAGATCTCGTAAACTAGAAAAGATATTGAAAATCCGACATCACAATATTTTAGACCATTCAAAGTTCTGATGCAACGGCTACTTTTTTTTTCTGAAAGCGATAAATTTAATTTTTAAAATCAGTTATGCAAGCAGTTTTTTAAAGAGAAAAAGCTAATTGGTATGCATTATAAGTTAGACCTAAATTAAAACAAATAGTAATCTTGTAAACTTCATTTTCGTAAATAATTTTATATTGCGGATCGGTTTTTTTTTTTTTATTCTTTCAGTATTCGAATAGGAGATTGAGCCTTTTCAAAACAATTACATCAATTATAAGACTTCAGTTAGACTAGGAGAGGAGCGGTAGCTGAACGGTAAAGCGCTTGGCTTCCGAACCGGGGCCCCGGGTTCGAATCCTGGTGAAGACTTGGACTTTCAACTTCGGAATCCTTAGGCGCCTCTGAGTCCACCCAGCTCCAATGGGTACCTGATATTAGTTGGGGAAAAGTAAAGGCGGTTGGTCGTTGTGCTGGCTACATGACACCCTCGTTAACCGTAGGCCACAAAAACATCATCTGCCCTGTAGACCACAAGGTCTGAAAGGGGAACTAGTTAGGCCAGGTTCACATCTAACTTTGCATTCACTTGCACCTATCCTTCGATCTGCTGTACGTTGGGGCACTACACAAGATCTGTCAACCTTCTTTCTCCATTCTTATCTCTCATTTGTCTTTGATATAATTTCATTTGGATGTTCTTTCTGAAAATATTGAAGCCTGCCTGGGTGGACCACTTCGGGGGCCGATTCTAAGTTTGTGTTTCCACACAAACTGTCTTTGTAATCTTGTTTTTAATGATTCGTGTTTTGTTAAGTACAATAAATAATTGTATAAAGTTTGAACTTGATCAGAGAAAGGGTTTTGAAAAAAAAATTATTCACAATTATCTAAGGAGACAAAAACCTACATTACTAGCCATGTATGTGAATACCGAAGGCTTAATTTCCCTTTTTTGGTATCAAACAAAATAATCAATTTCCAGAAAACTATTAACTAATAGGTTACTTTTTATTAATTTATCGTCTACGGCAGCCAACGCCAATGAATAATTGTGCAAAGCTTTAATTTGATCTTAGATCAGAGAATGATTGTGGGAGAAACGTTTTATCAGACAGACAGAAGGACAGACAGATTTAATATAAGTCTGGTAATAAAATGCCTCATTCTTCAACAATTTTTTTTTAAATGTAAAGTAAGAAAACAAAATCTCTCCTTCCTTTTCTTTCCCCTTTTGCTTCCGCCCATGACTTTAAAAAAAAAAACCAAAAAAAAAACCTAACGATTTCTCATGTTTATAACTACATAAAAGTATGTACTTTTTAATTTACTGACGGTGTAATTGAGTGGCTGTTGGCTGACTCCACATTAACTAAGTCATCTTCAGAACACAGCTCCAATAGATCCTGGAAATGTGCAGTAGAATGTCTTTCATGTGGAGGTAACATCAAGAAGAAATTATGGGATGTTTTTATTTTAAGAATTTAGTCTGGTTACAAAAAAACAACAACAACTGTGTGGTTGATCTGCGCAGTCTCTGAAGACCCATTCACATTCAATCTTTTTTTTTTTTTAGGAGGGAGCCTTTAACGTTGAATTTTTTTTTTTAACTTTTCGGTCTCACAATCTTTCATTCAGACATCCTACAAAAAAGTAGTGAACTTCTTGAGGGCTTGTGCCTCTTTTTCTTGGGCTTACGCCTCTTTTGGTGGTCTTCATGCCAGTGAAGTAGATATGGTGGGGGGATGGGGGAAATTAGAAAAACTCCTGGGCGCCCACTTGAGAGGGGGCCCCTAAATGAATGTTCGATTTTTTTTTACATTAAATATTACCCATTATTTCATGTCATGATGTCGAATGCCAAAAAATGCAGGTGCCCCTAAATAGGTCAAGCACCCCGGGCCCCCAAATGATGGCAAATTCGAGGCTACGCCACTGCTTCATGCCTCTTTCATACCGTTTTGTTTGATGGACACCTGCCCACAACATTGTTTCCAATTAATGCCGGAGTGTTTAGAGTACATACATTGATTTAAAAAGATTGTTGTTGTTTTTTTTGTAACCTGGTAAACTTTTATTGTAACTGTCAATTTGGATTCTGCGGAACATCCAAAAATATAATAGTTTTAGTTCTTTATAACATACATTAAGTCTAAGAAAATGGAAACAACAGGCATAGCGCCATTAAAAGATGAACATAACATAATACATAATGATAATGAAACTAAAGCAAACATCCTAAACAAATACTTTGCATCAGCATTCTCAGCCCCAGGAGACAAAGACATATTTCTTAATTTGAACCAAGTAGACAACATAGAAGATTTAGTAGTACAAGAAAATGGAATTCAAAAACTATTATCCAACACTAAACCAAATAAAGCATCTGGACCTGATGGTATTCCAGCTAGATTACTCAAAGAACTAAGCAATGAGCTATCCCCAGTGTTCAAAATACTCTTTCATGCATCGCTTAACCAGGGCAGAGTACCAAAGGACTGGAAAGAAGCTAATGTCAACCCCCTATTTAAAAAAGGTGAAAAATCTGATCCAGGAAACTACAGACCAGTATCACTTACCAGCATCACATGTAAAATCCTAGAACACATAATATGTAGCAACATCATAACCCACTTAGACAAACATAATGTTATCACCCCATACCAACATGGCTTTAGGAAATATAGATCATGTGAAACACAACTAATAGGACTAATTGATGATTTTTCAAAAGGTTTAGATAATAGTGAACAAATAGATGCTATTTTACTAGATTTTTCCAATGCTTTTGACAAAGTTCACCACCATAGTTTGCTTAAAAAATTAAAATATTTCGGCATTAATGGTCCACTGCATCAGTGGATTAAAGATTTTCTGATAGGGAGAGAACAAACTGTAATAATAAATGGCTCTAAATCAACACCAATAACAGTAAACTCAGGTGTACCTCAAGGAACAGTCTTGGGTCCACTACTATTTTTAATTTACATAAATGATTTACCAAATTGCATTAGTTCAGGAACAAAAGTCAGATTATTTGCAGATGATTGCATAATATATAGAACAATAAAAACAACACAAGACACAGATATTTTACAAAGAGAATTAGATGAATTACAGAAATGGGAATCAAATTGGAGCATGTCTTTCCACCCAGAAAAATGTCAGTTGTTAAGAGTAACAAAAAAACTAAAACAAATTAATTCCACTTATCTTATTCATGGCAAACCAGTAACACAGACTAAAAACGCAAAATACCTAGGTGTTATAATAAATGAAAAACTGTTATGGAATCCACATATTGATGAAACTACAAAAAAAATCCAACAAAGCATTAGGGTTTATTAAAAGAAATTTCTATAAATCAAATAAGAACATAAAACTAAAATGTTATTTAACCTTGGTTAGGCCAATAATAGTATATGCATCCTCCGTTTGGACCCCCTCAACTCAAGAAAACATTAAGAAACTGGAACAGACACAAAATAGAGCAGTGAGATTCATAACAAATGAATATTCACATTTGACTAGAGTAACACCTATAGTAAAATCACTAAATTTAGAAAGTCTTCAGGACAGAAGACTCAAAAGTAAAGTAGCAATTATACATAAAACACTGAACCATAATCTTCAAATACAAAAACAAAACTTAATAAAATACTCTGAAAGACACAAAAATAAAGGCACATTCCTCGTCCCCTAAGCTAGGACAAATTTGTACAAATACTCCTTCTTCCCTAGTGCTATTAGAGCATGGAATGGGTTGCCTGAGCTAGCCAGAAAAACCAGTGACTTGGCAGAATTTAAGTCATTGGTTAATATGCATGACTAAATGCATGACGCGTAGGACGTAATCATCTTCTCTTTTGAAGTAACGTCTGTATTATATAAGATAAGATAAGATAACATGGGCGCCTTTATATTCCAAATAGGGTTCCTCCAGCTTCCTCTCTCCAGACTAGAATTATCAGGAAAAGCCTTTTTTAGTGCACGCCCCTGTAAAGTTATACACTTTTATAGTCGTTGTGGCAATATATTACATTAACTTTTTTTTTCCCTAGGCTTTTATCGTTTATTTTTCTGCTTTTTCCCCCCTTATAAATATTAAATATTTTCATTTACCTCCCTTTCATCTCGAAATCAAACCACCTGACAAGAAGAGTCGCCATTATTGTTTATCCTCATGCCCAACATGCCCCGTGATATTCGATAATTTGTCGCCACCTGGCGGGCCTATCAACGAGCAGACGTCTGTTTATAAGATTGCGTTCAGACCAAGACAAAGTTATCACTCGCTGATAAATGAACAGAAAAATTAATTTCTGAACTTTTTTACATCCACATTCCGAACTTCTTCATGAATTTTTTAGTCTCCTGATGACTTATGAAATGTTCAATCGATGAACTTGGTGAAATCTTGTAATACTTCTGTCTGGAATTTTTAATTTTAAAAAGATTTCTATTTAGACCAATTAAATACATGTATATACAAATATGAAATGGTACTAGTATCTGTATAAGCCAAGTATTTTTTAAAAATTCAGTTACACTTTTGTCATTGGTACGAAAGGAGGAGAATCATGTATTTGACAATGATGGTTTCCTGGTCGAGTGGTAGACTAAGTGCTCTGAACTGTCGTCTCGATGGTCCCGAGTTTGCATCCTACCCGCCACCATCCCCCCTCCGCCCAGTTGAAAGATTGGGCTTGGATATAAGTCTTCAGTTCTGAAACATGTAAAGAAAAATATCGATTTGATTCTATTGCAAGAAACTGAGTAGAAACGTGTCGTTTGGTTCTCTTGCTAGCATCAGGATTAGAAACATGAAAATTTGGTTCCCTTATTAGCACCAGGAATAGAAACATTACAATTTGGTTCCCTTGCCACCATTAGGAGTAGAAACATGTCATTTTGTCTTCCTTGATAGCTGAAGGATTAAAAATATGACAATTTGGTTTCCTTGCGAGTTCCAGGATTAGAATCATGCTTTTTTTTTGGTTCCTTTCTATGACTTCTTGTCTAAAATATATTTTGGTCTATGTTCCGAATATTTGGTGATACATATATTTAGGATATTTTGTCAAAAAACGTTTTAGGGGTCAACATGAATGTTAAAAAAAAAAAAATATATATATATATATATATATGTTGCCGCCATCTTGTGTTCGAGGTCAAGGTTGTTTACAAGAAGACACTAAAAAAACAAAATCTCAATTGTTAACGTGTGTTGGAGTCGGTTGTAGAACTTTAAGTAAGGGCTAATCAAATCCAGGAAGAAATCGAGAGAGAGAGAGAGAGAGCGAGATAGAGCATGTGGAAACACCCCCCCCCCCCAATCCCATGCTAGACAAGTAATATCCGTATCATTCCAAAGTGACATGGTAAAGCTGTTTTTGTGTTTGTGTGTTTTTTTTTATTAGTGTTCTGTGTTTTGTTTGCTTTTTTTTTCTTTTTTTTTTATAATTACATTCCAACCTCGAACGCTCACCGTAAAAAAATCTGCAAAGGGTGATAAAAGAACGTCTTGTATTTACGTCATCACTTTCTGTGCACTTATCCAATTAGGCATGTACTCCTGAGCTCTTTCATTGCGGTAAACACGGGTCGTCAACAAATTACTTTTTCTGCTCTTGGCGGCATAATGGCATTCTCTCCAAGGGCGTGTAAATCTTTTAATACAGGACCGAGCATCCGAATTACGGGCCCTGAATAAACTAGATTAAGACTCTTCAAGTTGGTACACCTTAAAATATTTCACTAAACTTGGACGAAAACGTTGACGGTATGGTAAGTGGGAGTTGACCTCAGATGCGGTCAGCATCTACTTTTGTAGACAGATGCCAAAATGAACTTACCACTACTACTGATGCTTAACTTCTATTTATAGCTCACGTATTTTTTAGTCTTTGAAAACTAAGAGAGATAATCTACAGTTTTCAATATGAAACTTCTTTGTCAGGTAATTAGACTAGCTTATCATGCATCGATTATATTGTCAGTGGGGGAATCAGAATAGCATTTCACATATCGATTATCTTTTCAGTTGGGTAACTAAAATACCTTATTGTAAACCGAGTATCTTTCTCAGTTTGCCAATTAGAGTAGCTTCTTATCATGGATCGACTATCTTCTCAGTCGTGCTATTAGAATAGCTTATCATGAATGCATTATCTTCTCAGGCGGGCAATTAGAATAGCTTATCATGGATCGATTACCTTCTCAGGCGGGCGATTACAATACTTTTTTGATTCAGTCATACCACGGAGGACAGTTACTATTTAGATATTTAGGTATTAAATTCTTGTTTTGTTATTGGCTCGAGCGCAGCTGCATTTGTATGAGCACAAGTGTAGAATACAGGAAGTGACAATGATTGGCTCATGACACAAGACATAGCATGGCGGAGTCTTTCATGTCAGGCCTAATCATACTTTTCTTGTCCATGAACTTTTGAACCGGAACTACTTTCACAGACATAGAACAGCGGCTCCAGTCTCCAGCTAATTCTTTCTAATTTTGAAAAGTAGTTCCCTAAGTATGAGGGACTTTTTCTTTTCTTTCGCATCTTTAAATGAATGGCTGTGGTTAGGTTTTGGCTGCTATAATTAAAAGGCGTAGTATTAATTCCATTTATAAGCTAAGTGGCATATTTAGTGTGTATAAATTAGAAGGAAGCTTGCTATTGCTAGCATCAGGCTACGATTTAGAGTACTTCAAAGCGCTGCTGGTTGTATTTCATAGAAAAGACTCAAGAAAAAGAAAAGAGAAATGAAGAAAATGAAATCTATAACTGGCATAAACACTTAAGTAGTTTTAGCGTGAGACTCATAGTTATGGAGTGTATGTGTGTTTCTATGGTGACGGCGAGAATAAGTTAGCTATTGGAAGGTGGCTCTGTATGAAGTGAGAATGATGCAAGATAGGCGTCAATGACGTAAGCTGTCTTAGAAGCAAGAGTGAAAAGACTCGTTTTTGTTAGGAGTTAGTTTTTGTTAAAAAATCATTTTATATTAATACTAAAGTCTATTGCATATACTTCATTTCGCTTAAAGCAAGTTATTTAGCAAAATTTAGTATTGTTTTTAAAGAAGATATTCAAGTTATTTCAAGTTTTTACAAGTTATGATATACGCCTACAGCGGTTTAGTTTTCTACCAGCAGTTTGGTACTACATGTCATCGAGCGTCAAGAATTGCACAAACAGTAACTACAATCTTTAAAACTAAAAATATAACTTGCAGTTGTCAGTGTAATATTATCTAAGTTCACCCTTGTAAAGAATGTCCTGAAAACGTGTTTCTTGACTGCATACATTTCTTTGACGGGTCATGTGCAATGCAGCTAGTATATATTGTTTATTTATATTGTGAAACTGTTGAGGGAAAGAAAAAGGTTTTATTTGAAAACAATAGCTGAACCCTGCTGAGGTTGACTTCTCTTATACCCTGAGCTATAGAAATCAGAAGGGAGATAAGCCCATACTCTTATTTTTTTGTACTTTTGCGTGTAAAAATGACAAACTTGAGTAGCAAATGTTTAAACTAAATAAAAAATTTCATAAATTAGTCATTATTTTTCAGAATTCCATAAATAAAATTTTAATTTATAGAATACAGTTTTTGTCTTATTGTTTCACTTTCATTTATAAATACATCTTATAACTCGATCTTTGTCTTTTGTATTACTACATATACATAAGCCATTAAGACATATATTATTGCTAACTGTATTTTGGACACTTAAATAAATACGTGGAGTTAGTTTCTACGAATCTAAATTCTTACTTACAAGATATACATGATCTACATTTCGATTTAACACAGACATGGTCACTCCTAAAAAGTTCTATCAAGCAGCAAAGCCAGTTAATATCTAGATTAGCTCAGGGACGTAGGAGGCAAGAATATGAACAACTCAAATACACATTATTACACACGGATGATGAAATCGTTAAAACAGAAACTCTTTTAAAACTAGAAGAATTAAACAAGTATACTTATAGGGGTGCTGAGATTAGGTGTAAAAATTACTTAAGTAATGAAGGTCCTAGTAAACTATTCCTATCGTTTGAACAGAATGTGCAATCAAGTAAAATAATAAACAACATCATAGATAGTGAGGGGAATAAAGTAGATAATTATGAAGATATTAAGAATATTTTCACAAAACACTTCACTACTATATACAGTGAAGAGCCAGTATATACTGATGCTCAAGATAATTTTCTAAAATTTTGCAAGCATCTGGACAAGACAGATGAAGATCTTTTAGGGAGTGCATTTACGCTAGACGAACTCAGGACTGCCCTGGACTCGACTAAGAACAATAAATCACCCGGTCCAGATGGCTTAACTTTTGAACTCTATAAAACCTTCTCCCCCCTGCTGGGTCCTCTCTTACTGCGACTATACAGCGACGCCATTAGACTGGGACAATTTCCGTCAAATTTTAACGAAGCATACATCACACTTTTACCAAAGAAATCTGAAAATAACACTTCACCTAGCGACTATAGGCCCATTTCACTTCTCAATACCGACTATAAACTTCTCACAAAAATGATTTTCCTAAGAATGAAATTTCTCATAAACCAACTTATAGGATATGACCAGTACTGTTGTATCCCTGACAGAAACATAGACGGCATGACGCATTTTTTACGGGATTTTATCATGTACAGTAAGGATAAAAACCTCAATGTGTCTCTTTTATCTGTAGATCAAGAAAAAGCCTTTGACCGAGTAAGCCATAGCTTCTTGTTCAATGTTCTTGAGAAATGTAAAATAAGTTCCCTGTTAATCAGATATATAAAGCTTGTCTATACAAATGCAACAAGTAGATTGATAATTAATAATTCTCTCAGTGGGAGTATCCTTATACAAAGGTCTGTCAGACAGGGCTGTCCCTTATCCCCCTTCTTGTATATCCTTTGCTTGGAACCCTTCTTGGAATCTGTAAGATCTGACCCCTCTATTATTGGGATAAATATACCGGGTCGTTCCTTCTCAACCATCAAGGTCAAACCCTATGCGGATGATACAACCTTTTTTCCTTCTTCAGAGCAAGATATTGAGAATATACTAAAGAAATTTACACTTTTCGGAGAAGCTAGTGGTTCAAAAATAAATATAAATAAATCCTCTGTAATGGGACTAGGGAAATGGAAATTCAAAGAGAATTGCGCTTTCAAAATTGTAGATCAAATCAAGATTTGTGGTATTGTCTATACCTGTAATCCTTTATTCTATTGTAAAGACCAGTGGGAGAATATTTTTGTCAAAGCCTCAAACTTGATAAAACTTTATAAGCACACAGGTTCTACAATATTTGGTAGAGCTGTATTGATAAATAGTTTGGTCATTCCAAAGATTGTCTATTTAGCTATTATTACAGAGCCACCTCCTAAATTCATAAACAAGCTGAACAAGTTAATTAGAGGCTTTATATTTAAAAACACTATTAGGAGCATAAAGCACACTACACTCATTCAAAACAAGGAGGATGAGGGGATAAATTTACAAGATGTCAAAACAAAAATACATTCGCTAAGGCTAAAATTTGTAGGTCAAGTAGTTAGAAACCCAACAAACTTTCCCTTGACAATTTACTATTATGGTTTAAGATTAAGTAGTCTTCTTCCAATACACAATGATACTCCTCACTATTTTGGTACAGTCACTCATCCGTTTTACAGATCTATTTCCAGAATTTTACCTGGTAATGAACATTTAATACACAACAAAACCAAAGAATCATACAATACACTTAAAAAGCTGTTACATGAATGTCTAGTGAATAGGATTAAGTGGGGGAGAGTTCTTGGGGTGACAGAATTCAAGGACACATTCGTAAACCTACACAGCAAACATATCCCACCAAAAGCTAGAAAGATAAGTTATAGACTTATCTTTGGGATGACCCCTATGGTTAGAAGAAGAGCAAATGACCGTGCATGTATATTATGCCATCTTGAAAATGCTGACAATGAGAAACATATGTATTTAGAATGTCCATTATTCCTTCAAGTTAGAAGTACTGTAAGGGACTTATTAGAAGCAAACTGTGGCAGCTATGTAAATGTTAACTTGTCAATTGTATTAAACAAGCTGCCAAAACTGAAAAATAAAATGATACATAACTTTAACTTAATTATTGTTTCCGAATACAGGAACCTTGTTTGGGCTAGCTGGCTCAAAGCTCTACATAATAATAAGGTTTTTCATCCTAATCAATTAGAATTGACATTTAGAAAAATAATGGATTTTAGGGTAGAGAATTATCTAGTTTGATTTTCATATACTTGTACAATGCTCAGGTAGTTTTCCAGAAGTGGGGTGATGGGGGTCAGGGATATTTGATATTGTGTTGATTGTTCTGGGGTAGAGGATACTTGTATCATTGTTCTGTCTTTTATGGATTCAATGGCTAGGATGGTTAGGTAGTATGTCTTTGATATTAAATAATGTTTCTGTTACAAAAAAAAAAGCAATGGCGCTTCCTTGATATTCAATTCTAGTAGCTGAGATTCGTACTCTATAAGATAGAATCATCCTCCAGCAAATGTGCTCTTGTCTTTCTGCTGTGGATCTCAAAACGATGACCCAAATCCCTTCCCTTCGCTTCGTGCTCAGATGGGTGCAATGGCTACCCTTAGTTCTCTGAAGTCATCATTTGATCCTTGAAATTAATAGCAAACTATTTTTTTCTTGATAATAAACTTTTTAAAAACAAGAATTAAATATTTAATAAATCTATTTCTTCTAAAAGGAAATGGAATTTGGAGTTGACACTGGAACGCCCTTTTTTGTTCATTATTGAATTATTTTGTTTTTACTGCTCTGCTCATTAGAAACAATATTTATTGTACTGCCGAGTAATTCAGTGATGAAAACTGCACGACGGTAGGAGATAGATGAACTATTCTCATTCTTTTTTTTTCCCTCTCTCCATTTCAGTACATGTACAAGTCCAAAGAACAATTCATAAGAAACATTTTGAAATATAATTCGATTCGAACGGTGTCACAGCTCTGTCTATAAAATTTATGATTGTAATAAAGTAAGAATTATTTTTACCAAAAAAAAAACAAAAAAAAAATATTACAATTAATATCCACAAAAAAAGGTAATTATCATGATAAGTAGTAGTATGATTAATTCAACATGAACTCTTTAAATCTATGGAAATGTAATAATACTTTAATATCCGATAGAGCACAATAATGGCAGCCACTCTCTAAAAAAAATAGATGTACATAAGCATCAGTCCAGGAAAAAGCAACTGACTACCAATTTCACTCTATCCTACAAGTAAACACTCACATTCAAGACCATCCCGTGTATACTGTTCACACTCATGCCTGGGAAAAATAAACAAAGGGATATAACTCTTCCATACTATAATAGTAACAAAGAAATAACACATTCACGCTCACCGTACCTGCCCCTCACAGATTTAAAAAAAAAAAATAACATGGATCCCTAGGATGTAATAGCTAGACCAGCTAGACAACTGATGCCATATGTAAAAAAAACTAAGGAATCCATAAAAAGATTTCATTGATACCATCAACGGCTTGTCCATAAAAGCTCGCATTCTGTAAATTAGATTGTAATCAATTGTATTTGACCCTAATCAACAATTTTTGGATTCAAATAATTTTGCTAAAGTCTCCAGCCCTCTTAATCCGGTCGTAGATGTAATTCTCATGTCTACATAGATTGATGACGTCATTTCAATGTAATTAGTTCCAAGTTTTTTTAGTTCTTTAAGTCAAGACAATAACATGCATCTTTGGTTGATTACCTCATAATATTCCCATGTGTAGATTTACCAGACCTATATTAAATCTGTATTCTACCTGCAGCCATAAAACGACACTGGCTCGACTCACGGTCTACCTATTCTTTCATGGCTGTGAGGGCCTTGCTTTGTAAAGTGCTCACCAGGCCATCCATCCCAGTGGCGCTACAGCCCATAGAGGGCTGAAGCCTCTTTCAACACATTTCTCCATTCTGATCTTTCCTGGGCCTTTCGTCTCCACGGCCCAACCCCAAGCTGTTGTAGATCTGCCTCCATATCATCATTCAGTGTCTGCCTTTGGGTCGCCTGTATACAATT
Organism: Biomphalaria pfeifferi; assembly: GCA_030265305.1. Classification (NCBI taxonomy): domain Eukaryota; kingdom Metazoa; phylum Mollusca; class Gastropoda; family Planorbidae; genus Biomphalaria; species Biomphalaria pfeifferi. Next base: position 406,329 of record JASAOG010000176.1, on the reverse strand, counting down.
TTCGCTCCTCTGTTCTTTGTCATTCCTTCAAGCGACCTGGTCCAATTTAGTATGATCTTTTTTTTCCCGTCACAATCGGTGGGTCTTCATACAATTAATATATCTCATGGTTAGTGCGTGTCCTCCAGCCTGTTTCATCTTGTATAGCACCATAGAGGCCTCATAGGTCATATATAAATGATGCTCTCACCTGTTTAAAAACATCCTTTCCATCTGGCTCGCCTCATCTCTAACTTAACAAACTATGCCTCATCTTGCAGGATAATACAATAATCATACATTATTATCGGAATGGGGGGAGGGAGCTAAGACTTGATTGTGGCCCCTTTCTGGCACCTATCCTTGCAGCAGAAGTCTGTTGAACCGCCAAATATGATCTGTCACCATCTTTCTCCGTTCCTACATATTTTTCCTTGATTAGAATCTCAGTGACAGGCCCGTCCAGTTTTGTTTCGGATGTTCCTTCAGAGTTGAAGATAATTGACTTCCTAGTCCAAACGTCCCGCAGGACGACGGAGGAGGGGAGCGGGCAGGGTTTGAACCCTGGACCATCGATAAATCTGAACGACAGTCCAGCGCGCAAACCGCACGACCAGGCATCCACCCACTGCTGTTGTCTCATCACTCTCTATCTCATCACTTTCTATCTCATCACTTTCTATCTCATCACTTTCTGTCTCATCACTTTCTGTCTCATCACTTTCTGTCTCATCACTTTCTGTCTCATCACTTTCTGTCTCATCACTTTCTGTCTCATCACTTTCTATCTCATCATTTTGTATCTCATCACTTTCTGTCTCATCACTTTCTATCTCATCACTTTCTATCTCATCACTTTCTATCTCATCACTTTCTATCTCATCACTTTCTATCTCATCACTTTCTATCTCATCACTTTCTATCTCATCACTTTCTATCTCATCACTTTCTATCTCATCACTTTCTATCTCATCACTTTCTATCTCATCACTTTCTATCTCATCACTTTCTATCTCATCACTATCTATTACTGTCTCTAGAAAATAAATCAATTCGTCAATAAATCTGCTTTATTTTAACTTCAAAAATATGCCAAAATATTTATACAGTCAAATCCTATATCAGCCTCGCCAAGGGGGGGGGGTAAGGCAAACAAAAAGAAAAAGATACACAGTGGGGCATCCTGGGTAGATGAAAATAACCAATAAATAGCTGTTCGATAAATGTCTTCTAATGATGTGTATTTAGACTTTACTTCTGCTTGATTTAGACTTTTGGCTAGCTCAGACTGCCGGACATCTAAAGCTGTGTGCTGCTGATCTCTCTGTTTAAACCTAACGGCTTCTTCGTGTTTGTGTGTTATTACAGAGTTCTACGATAAACTAACCAATGTCAAGGACGCTAGATTGAACTTTTGTGTTGACAACTAAAAAAAAAAATATTAAAAAACATAATTTTGTTGATTTTCGTATTATCTCTCCTTTATTACAACTAGGGGACTGCCGCTGAGTGGTTAAGCGTTTGTCCTAGGTTCGAATCTTGGTGAAGTTTAGAATTTTACATTTCTGGATTTTTAAGGTGCACAAGCAAGTAAATGTAAGACTTGGAAACTTTGTGTGAGGACCCGCCCCTGAACGCTTTCAAGGAAAGTCTTGCAAACAAGCGTACTTGTCTATGTGCTATCTTGAAGAACAAAGACAGGCGAACGGTGAAACAGAATCTGGCAAATTTTTATATTATGACGTCAGTTCAGTCAAGAGATATCATGGCAGCATATCACCAGTAACAACGCTACAGTCACTCAAAGAACGCTGTGCACATTTCTTTAATGCTGAGTTGTTTGTTCGCTTGTTTATGTTGCTGTCTACATCGAATTGTAACGGGCCGAGAAACCTGCTCGAGACAGAACGTAGCTCTACGCCCTACGCCTAAAACGAGGCACTTGTATGCCAATCTTAGTCTCTGTATTGTTCAAACCAAGAACCGATTGTCTTTTGATGGATCTGCTAGAATCGAGAGTCTTCTCCCGTGTTCTAATGTTCATGTTTGAAGGTTGAGATAACTAGTCAGATATGTGAGATAAACTGCGTAGCTCTCCATAAAGTTGTTCTTCTAAAGGGGTGTTCTGGGACCATGTCTTGTTTGGGCTTCTCAATAAAGTATGGATCTTTAGAGGACATGGATCTTTGTAGGACATCGTCCGCATTCTCTCGAGACATTCCCCAAATTCATATGTTAGAATACATGTCGCCTTATTCTGTTGTATCCTATTCGATGCGAAAGCTTAATCGTCTCTCGCAGTGATGCTCAAAATACGGCCGCGGGCCAGATCCGGCCCGCGACATGGTTCCATCCGGCCCGCCGAAATATCGGCATAAAGTGTAGAAAATTCCCTCTTTCCAAAAACAACAACAAAAAAATATTATTTTTACCTAAGTTAGGACCCTCAATTTTTCTCTGAGGGATTTGTACCAAGACCTTTAACATTTGTGTATTTATGAATCTACGGGAAAAATGAATGGATCTTTACTTTTTTTGTGGAACATGATAATAAGCCAACGTATTTAATAAGTAACTATATCAAGTGTGGGCTGTTTTTTTTTTTTAAAAGAATAACATAAAATCGGCATTATGAAACTAATATGGCGGTATTCTTGGTTTGAGCCACGAATAAAAGATTGTTAAACTACGCCTAGAAATTGGAAGATCGATGGGAATATTTCAAAAGATAAAAGATAAAAAGACAATCTTGAAATATCCCACTATTTGATGTAAGTACTAGATCTACGGGTTTCTTATCAAATTGTTTCAAGCCAAATTTCATTTCGTTATGTACCTATTCGTTGACGCGGCCCGCGACACGAGTATCGGAAATTAAAATGGCTCGCAGACCGAAATCAGGTTGGGCATCACTGGTCTCTCGTATCAGGATAGCTTGAACTATGCCCGGTCTTTAAATATAAACAGAGTTCCTTATAGTTTCTGACAAGGCTGTGGTTCTCAAACTGTTGTGCGCTGACCCCAAGTATACAATTAACATAACTTCTTCGAAAAAAAAAACTAGTTTATCCGATCGGATAATTTGAATAATAATCAACTCGCCCCTCACAACTGTTTAATATGTCTATTATGTGCTATCCTATGAAGGCCTAAACCAAAGATTTAAAAACATTCTTCACCTGGAAATTCTAAACAGTATATTGAACAGAGACCATTAGTTATAGATGGCTTCATCACTGATCTGCAACGTCACAACCTGTGGGCAATTTAGAGCGATAGCTCGTTGCTACGTCGTACAAACCTTGTGACGTGATAACTAGCTATTGTTCTAAATTGCCCACAGGTTGTGACTTTGCAGGTCAGTGTTCAGGCCTTCTATAACAATTGGTCTCGACTGAACCCTTTTGAGCAATGACAAACTGAGATCCCAATCACAGATGAATCGATAGCAATATATGCTGGATCATTGCAGATTAATGAAATACCCACAAGCTAGGAATTAAACAAATGTGTGAACAAGAATATCAAGAATTCTGGCTACAAAAAAAAGATTTTGATTTTTATATCCTGCATTATGGGTCACTCATTAGGTTTTTGACTGTTTTCTAGTATTTCGTCTTCTGATTTGGTAGAAAGTGGATTCAATGTCGTAATGAACCTCATCACAAATAAAAGAAACCGACTAGAATTGTGTGCTCTTTGAGCGGGTATAAATACACTCTTAAAATATTTATAAGCTCTTTTAAGTCATTATTTTTTTTAATGTTATGACTTTGAACAAAGTTCTAATCTCTAAACACTATTTCAGCCAATTGTTGTTGTTTTTCTACATTAAATACTGACATTGGGAAGACACAGCCTTTAGATCGCACTAGTTGGAGAGAGACGGTGACCAAGAAAGCTCTAGACAGCGAGAAAACATGGGCCTCGATTCTTGAAGAGAAGCGTGCCACACGGAAAACGGCAGGCTCTACCACCAAAGTGAAAGCCACCTTGACAGGCAATACATGGGCGTAGCCAGGATTTTTTTAGGGGGGGGGGTGTGGATTGGAATTTTTTCTCCCCCCCCCCCCCGCCCCCCCCCCCAAAAAAATTATATTATATTATATATATATATATGTTTGTATGGATGGATGTGTGTGTACATAATTAATCTCTATTTCATTCTGAGACTTCATTCTTTTGGAAGACGTTTATTGTGCCCTTGAATAGGTTCTTCCTGGAGTTAGTGAAAAAAATCGTAGACTCCTCGCCCTTGCCAGCAAGGGGTCTTGGGAAGCGCTAAGAGCTCCCCCAGAGCGGGGCGGAGCCCCGCCGCTGAGCACTATTTCTGGTATTGAAAGCTAACTAAATGCATATTCTGAGGTACCTACAGTGCATTATATTGATATTAAAAAGTTTTATTTCAAAAACCTAATGTGCTATTCTTACTGACTTAGACCCTCCCGCGCCGTTCGGCTCATTTGCTGGCAAGCTGTTTCCACAAAAATCTGTCACTGGCAATGTCTGAAGCCTCTTCCCACCTGTTATAAGGACCTCCATGAAAGTGTGGCGCCAAGTAGTACTAGGATGTCATCGCAACTCTTATTTGGCGTAATTCGTTTTGTTGGAGAACATGTCCGCAAACCTCATGCGACGCTCTGTCACAATCTTACTATGGGGTCGACTACGACTTCGGCATAGGATTTCCTTGATTTAGACCCGATCTCTATAACTGACTCTTAAAATTCGTCTTAGCCATCGTTGTAGAGCCACATTTAGTGCTTTTCAATTTTGGCATTGTACTTTATTTAAGGAGCCCAGCCACTTGTAGACATGTGTAACTTCTCTTGACTACGATCTTGGAATTAGGTGACTATTTTGCTTTAGGTGTTATATCGAAAGGGGAAGTTTTATTGTCAAAATCATCTGTTGGGTTTTTTTAAACTTAAATATGTCTGGAGTTGTTGTTTTTTTAATTCAAAACCACATTTAGCACATTCATAGAATTTGGTGACTAGTTTGCTTTAGAAATAATATTGAAGAGAGAGGCTTTCAACCTTAAAACGCTCTGTAGGGGGGATTTTAAACTCAAAACTATCTTGAGGGATTTTAAACTTTAAAAAAAAGCCATCTGGAGGAGAGGGGTTGAAACTCACAACCCCCATTGGCTTGGCTACGCTCAAAGAATTTGAGTGTGTAATTTGCTTTTTTTATATATATTGAAGAGCTATTTTTTTTACATCAAACCCCTCTGAAGGGAAATTTAAACTCAAAACACCCAATAGGCTTGGCTACGCTCATAGCATTTTGATTGCGAAATTTGTTGTTTTTTTTATTTTGAAGATTTATTTTTTAGCTTCAAACCCCGCTGGCGGGGGGTTTAAACTAAAAAAAACCTTTTGCTATTCTCATAGTATTATGAGTGCGTAATTTGCTTTTTTTTATATTGAAGAGGTATATTTAGCTTCAAACCCAGCTGAAGAGGGGGTTTAAACTCAAAACCCCTTTGGCTAAGCTAATACAATTTTGAGTGTAATTTGCTTTTTTATATTAAATAGGGGTTTATCGTAAACTTTGAAGAGGGGTTTAAAATCTTCCTTAGATGTGCTCTTGAAATTTGGGATTGTCGTTTGCATTTTTTGTTTGTTTTATAGAAGTGGAGGATTTAAATGCAAAAACTCCTGATAGGGTTTTTTTTAACTCAAAACCCCTTGGTAGGTGGGTTTATCAATGCCTCAAAACCCCCTGGTAGGGAGTTTTAAACTTAAAACCCCCTGGTAGGGTTTTTCAAACTCAAAACCCCTGGTAGGGGGTTTGAAACTTAAAACCCACTGGTAGGGGTTTTCAAACTCAAAACCCCCTGGTATAGGGTTTCAAACTCAAAACCCCTTGGTTTGGGGTTTTAAACTCAAAACCCCCTGGTAGGGGTTTTCAAACTCAAAACGTCCTTGTCTGTACTAGGGCAAATTGATGGTTTAGTATTAAAGTATCACCTAAAATAAACAAAATTAAAACAAGATCAGTCACAAAACTCCGACAATCCCCCCCTGCGGGGGGGATTTTCATTTCGGGGGGGGGGGGGGGGGTTGAACCCCAACCCCCCACCCTGGCTACGCCCATGATGCAATATATGTGGACGGGAGTGTCTCTCCAAAATAGGGCTTCACAGCCATATGAAAAAGTGTTCGAGATAACCATAGTCGTTTCACGTTTGAAGGAGGCCAATGATGATGATGATGATGATACTTATATAATATGCATTTATGCAGTTTTTTCACTAAGGGGCCAGTGGGCGAGTTTTGACTATATTAAGGGGTCCCGGGTAATAAAAAAAGTCTGAGAACCACTGCACTGTTATATGTTCATTTTAAGTGTACATTATACTTGATAGATCGTAATGTGTGAAATAATAAAAAAAAACTATCTTCCAACGTTTGAAACAGAAACATATTTAATGCAGGTAGTGACAGCTACAAGGTTCTGTACCTTTTACCTTTAGTGTATCAAAGGTGATGTTTTGTCTTGAGTAGCTAGCTCTTAGGACGTCACTATTATAAAACTCTTCCTTTTGTTCTGTGTAATATTTTCTACTCAAAGCTTCTCAACTTTGTGTCAACTTTATAATTTGAAAAAAAAAAAAAATTTTTTGTTTACATTTTTTTTTGGCTTAGAAATTTAAGTGAAATTAATTTGAGACTCTTTGATTTCAGTGGCTAATGAGCGTTGATCACAGATCACTTGCTTTCTAGGAATTCTTGTTTTTTTTAATACATGTGTTTTCTGTTAAGACTAATTTGTCTCGTTTGTCTGTGTCTGCATGGGTGGACTCTACAAAATAAGCTACGCATATCAGAAAAAAAAAGGTTACTTGTGGTGTTGATAAGTTTGAAGCAATTCATTGGAAGGTCTGTGTGGGGGTTGTATCCATGCTCTAGGAACCAAGGAGTCTCAATCCTTTGTTTTCGTACTCTACAATAGAATTTTTCTTACTTGTTGTCATACTACAAACAAGATTACAAAGAGGCAGCCCCGTCGGATCCCTTTCTAAGTATCCGTATACTGATCGATGTGTTTGTCAAAGGCTTTATAAATACGTGTAGTAGTTTTGTGTAATTCTATATCGCTCCTGTCAGTAATTTGTACCCCATACCTTTCACCCCCACCCCCCTCCGACACTTTAAAGTGGCACCTCGTCAAAGATTTTTATAAAGCAAGACCCGAAATTGAGCAACGAATCAATTTTAATTTACAAATTTACTTTTGTTTCTCTTAAGGGCATGAATCTTTTAAGTATTGGGGATTTTCAAAAGTACATATTGCTGCCCCAAGATTTTGTAGATTTCTGGGTCAATGAATAAAATAGGAACACGCAGTAACCCCTCGTGGGCTCGGCCTCCGAATGGGAAGAAGGAACCCATACGCTGGCTTTAGGACTGTCTCACGAAAACATTGTAATTAAATAATCTAGTTGATGGGGAACCTCCTGACAGAGGGGTCGGTGAAGAGCCGTCTCTCGTTCCCGACCTCTGGGTAAAACTCCCCCTGTTGGCCAAAGGGTCATAAATGGGCCCAAGATCAATTCTAATTGGACATCGTGCTGAGGGTCAATGTATAAGACAATAAAAGAATCCTTGAATGTACGCTTAACACGGCAGGGGTGCTTGTGGATTTACCTGAGGAGTATCGAATCCTTGCATGTGTTAAGGATCAGCTTCTGGAACCTAAAAGTTCGTAGAGAAAAAAAAAAGGTGCCATGTTAGATAAACTGAACAAAGCCCTTGATTCTGAACCGAAGCCATGGCGAAAGATCTAATGATGTGTGCTCTATCTCCCCGGGATTCAAATGTTAACACAAGACATGCCAGAGTTTATTTTGGAATTGACTTTTTTCTCCATCGCACTAAGATAACACTAGTTTGAAAAGAATACAAAATCCCTGCAGGTCCACAAACAGCTTTCGAGTATAAACACAGTTATAAGCTTTTTATCTGTTCTGACAAATAAACAAATTCAGTTCCATGGTCCTTTCGTAAAAATATTTACAATGTTTTATTATAATTGTTCTCCACCTGATTGTAAATGATAAATAGTTCTTTATGTTGTGAAGATTGATCGCCCTTGTCTACGATAACATCGCTTTATAACAACTATAGATACATTGATATGCTATCGTTACTTTATCACAATTAAGAAACAGTTACAAAATAAGCAAAATATAAATGAATATATAAAAAAAAACAAAAAAAAACGGAAAAACTCCACACTTTTAACTATATTTTTTCAGGAATGTAGAATTTATTTCCCTTTTCTATATCAAACAATGATCAATTACCAATATTAATGAATTGATTGTTTTGTTTTTTTTTAAATATAATATTCATGTTTTATTAAGTACAATAAATAACTGCTTAAAGTTTGAACTTGATCCGAGAATGGGAGTGAAAGGGTTAGTGTTTAAATTAATTTTACCAGACAGCGTGTGTTGATACGATGTGCTTCTATTATCGGTAGTTGGCGTTAGACGGCCTAAACTCGAAGCTGGCCTTGCGGGTCCTCTGCCTTTTGATTTTCGTCGGCGTCTAACGAGTTAAAAATGTTGCTCTTTATAGCATATACATAAAATATCCTGACTAGAATCGCCTTTGACATCTTCAGTATATGGTAAAATATGTAGGTCAGTGTTGGGTTGCTGTTGTCACTAAAATGCTGCATTTTTCTTGAACCTTCGGAATGAAAGACACTGGCCGTATTACTGATATAATCCCATAATGTTGTAATAGATATGATAAGAGATAAGATAATTTTTATTGATCCAATCTAATGGAAATTCAGTTTGACAACAATTAACAACCTCAGCGTAACTACTGTAACAATAACATTATACGTGCAAATACGAACAACATTCACACACGAAACACATACACACTCATAACCAGCGCTTTATGAATTAGACTTCTATGAACTTTTCGATGATGACAGATGATATTGTAACACTCTGACTGAAAGTGGGATAAAGGAGTTTTTAAATCTTTCTGTTTTAATGGAAAGGAGACGACCACTTCGTTCAGATCTTATGTAATAGTGGTTTAATACATAGAAATTGGCGAACAGTAAAGATTAATGAGACGATGTCTTGGTTCTATTAAATATTTTAATTTTAACTTCATCTAGGACAAAATTAATACGGAATAAAGTTAAACTACAGATACAGAGCTTGGCTTTAGCGACACTAAATAGAAATACATTTCAAATTGTGTCAGATCTAAGCAGTGACGTCACTAGGCAGGTGCGGGGGGTGACACCCAAGCAGGAAATATGCACTTTTCCAAATTGCAACTTAAAAAAAAAATACTGCCTCGAATTTCTCTCAAAATTAGTATCAAGATATCCCAACCCTTCTTAATTTAATTCTATTTGATTTTATTATGTGGTGTAGACGCCAGGAGAAAGAGTTTCTGAAGCTCAAAAATGTAGAAAGACGATTAGCGCCCGGGCCTCGCCCCGGACAACTTTGATTGAATTTAAGTCACTCCCCCAAACATCTTATCTGACCAGTTGAGTGGTGAACGTAACATATTTTGTTGCAATTTGTTGAAAAACACATAGACGTAAGCCTCTCGAACGCCATTCGACGCATATAGCTGCAAGCTTTCTCCACGGAAATCAGTTTAAGGCGACTTTTACAGCCACTTCTCAGCAGGTGCCCACAAATTTCAGGACTTCTACAAAGGTGTTACACCAGGTTCGACGTTGACGGCCTCGGTTTTTATTTCCTCTTTTCGGCTTTCATGTTAAGGCTGACTTTAGTAAACTTGTTTCGTCTTGTCTACTAATATGTCTCACAAATGACAATGGGCGTTCAGTCGCCACTTCCCTTAGATGGCGAATGCCTGTGTGCGAAAAGATTTCTCTATTGATAAAATTATCTTGGGAGGATTTGTAGGATCCTTCTCAGCCATCACTACTCAGCCTCTTTTCAACCTTCCACGACTCGAAGCGTAGATGGCCGTTGGGACAATGATTTTATTGAGTAGGTGGATTTTAATCTCCAAGCTAATTGATTTGTTTGTTCAGATAGGCCGTACTTATTGAAAGACGGTTCCTGCTTTCCAATCCGACATGCAACACCATGATATATATATTTCCATCGCTTGAGATAACACTGCTCTAAATAGGTTAACTCTACTATTTGTTCAAGATCTGTATGACCAATGTTGATTGGGAACTGGATAACCTGCACCACCCTATATGTATAACTTTGTGGACGTCTTTATCCGTCATCGGATAATATGTGCTGATAACGCGAATGTTCTCTTCTTACTGTAATATTAGATTGTTCATAGTGTATTAATTAAAAGTCCTTCTTTATACCAAACTTGTTGTTGCGTATGTCTATTAGATCCACTTTGTACTATGACCACAACACACGAATATATATTAACCAACACTGTCTTAGCAGACGAAATATTTATTCTTCATAAAAAGATAATACATATTTAATTGGCAAGCTCAGCCAACATATAGAATATGTTCCACATAATCCATAAATGAAATTTCACAAGTAAATACTTTCAACTTTAATACAAGTCACGTCTGTCTTCTTCAACTTATCTCTGGGGTCTACTCTTCTTGCCCATGTGGTCAGCTCTCGAGAACGAGATTTTATTTCCATGATGCCACTGTGGGACTCTCCTCTTACACGTGAAACATATTATTCTCCATAAACTCATATCTCGTGGGCCTCAACCAACCAATGTCGCCAACTACCAAATAATGGTGTGATAATAATTTCTGGATATTCCCAGGACTTTTTCGTATATTTTGCAATTTCAAGAGATTTTCAGGAGCTCTAGGTAAATTGACAGGAGACCGCGGAAAATCTGTTATAAGTTATACATTGGTTTAATTTAATAATTTATAACCTAGAATAAGCACGGGTCCTATGAAAGTGCGGGGCCCACTGCGGTCGCATAAGTGCGGAGCCCACTGCGTCACCTAAGGCCGGCCCTGCAAAATAGTGGCGTATGCTACGCCGCCGGTCGACTAGTTTTAATATAATTTTAAAAAAGTAAAGCAGTTAAGCCTAACACTTGATGGCATCCTAGTCGTCTGTTATGCGCTCCGAAGTGTCGTTTTGATGGTCCGGGGCTCAACGTCTGCTCCCCCCCCCCACACCCTCCCCCAATTTTATAATGCACATTTGACAAGATAATCCATCTATGAGTAAAATTTGGTAACGGTGGATCTACAGACTGCTGTAAACAGAACTACATCATCAAGAAATATTTCCTAATTCTTAACCTAAGGGGCCCACGAGTATGTTCACACTAAATGACTTCTATACGACTATATTAAAAGTATATGAGGCAGAGAGGAATGTAAGGGGGATGACAGCTCGATAGACACCAAACTTTGTGTTTGTGGTAATACCTCGTCTGTTCCGAACACTTTTAGACAGTCTACTGCTTAGTGGATATATATACATAGTGAACAGTACTGGGCCTAGAACTGATCCTTGGGGTACTCCGTACTTCAAGAGTAAGCTTGTTGATTCTATCCCGTTAACAACGACACTTTGGGTGCGTTCAGTCAGGTAGGATCCAAGCCACTTTAGGACGATTCCTGCTAAACCAAAAGTGGCAGAGAATCTGACCATCATAATTTTATGGTCTAGCGTATCAAAGGCTGCGGACATGTCCAGCATGGAAAGAATTGATATGTGGCCAATGTCAGAATTGTGAAGTGAGTCGTTTAGTACCCTGACCACTGCTGTCTCTGTGCTACGGCACTTCCTATACGCAGATTGAAATTCTTCCAAGAGATAGTACTGTTCAATATGAGAAAGAATTTGCGCTAACACGATGCGCTCCAGAAGCTTTGACAGGAAGGAAAGATTTGATACCGGGTGATAGTTTTTTAGACATTCCGGGTCAAGACTGGATTTCTTTAATAAGGGCCTGACAAGTGCATGCTTAAATTGCTGTGGTACAATTCCTGAAGTCAGTGAAGAGTTCACAATGTTAGTAATTGTAGGTACAAGCTCACCTAAACATTCAAGGAGCAAGAAAGTTGGAATGGGATCAAGGTCACATGACTCATTTGGCATCTTTAGAATAGTACTTTTGACATAATCTTCAGATACACGCTGAAACTCGCAAAAAGGAGAATATTGAAAGATTGGAGAGTGGTCAAGCTGTGATGAGAGGGATGGCATGTCATTTCTGATCTGCTCAATCTTGCCAATGAAGAATCTGTTGAATGAATCAGAGAGTTCCGATACTGGGATAGATGACGGCAAACTTTCGTTGTTTGATCCCCCGAACATTTCAGCGGTGATCCTGAATAGCTCCTTTGAGGAATCAGAAGTTTTGATTTTTTGTCTGAATGCGCTGACCTAAGTGATACGCAGGTCGATTTCATCATCATCGTTTCCGTTTCAGGAGAGTGTTCTGCCAAGGGAGGTAAATCTGTCCACTGCATTTATTTCCAATCCATTTAGCTTAATGCTTGTATCCGAGTAGGCTTTCCCTGGAGCAGACAAATATAAAACTTCAGTCTTTTTGTGTGTTTATAGCAGTTTAATTGAATTCCCTCCGTAGTGCATGTCGCATACTATTATATAATGATATAGATGGGAGGCAATTATACTGAATAGACTTGTATGAAGTATAATATTAATAATAAGGTTTGTTTTCGAGTCCGAAGGTTAATGAGGAATGCCCATTTCCTGTAGCGACCTAGATATTTTGAATCTGATAAATGGAAAAGGTATAGATATTCGATGAAAAGGGAAGAAAAAAAGTGTGTTGATCCTTTACTTTATTGATCCTTTACTTTATTGAAGAAGTATGACAAAACAGTTCACGATAACACAGTACACACACACACACACAAGCTGACCTGGACACCAAGACATTTTGACTCATAAGAACAGATCAGTTCACAACACACAACAAGAACATAAATACACAACAAGCTTTCATCCAAATCACAAGAAAGATGATGCCTATTATGGGCTATACCGACAGGATCAGCGCCTGGTCCTTCGACTCGGGACTGGACGCAGTGGAGTGGAGCAACATATGTACCGGAAGTTCACAATTGGAACCGGTGAAATCTGCCCGTGTGGAATGTCACTAGAGAATGCTTACTTATATTCTCTTTTGAAGGAACATCTGCAATGATAAGATAAGATAAGATAGAATGGTCGTCACAACTCTTTTCTGGTTTTGTTGAATAAGTTTCGGCCATTCCTTTCGAAATAAAAATTTGCATCCTTCAGTGCAAACTTTCTTCAGTACGGTAGTGGATGAAGACGGTCAAGGATTGAACACGGTACTATCGTGACGACAGACCAAGCTCTAAGTCTAGCCACCTTCAATATTTCAGTTTAATCCAAGTTCTACCAAGAGAACTTAAAGAAACAACCCGCCCACATATGTTTGAAGTGTTTCTTTTTTTACTCCTTGCCTTTTTTTTCCAAACTATCTTTTCAAATATTCATAACACTTACAACCTTTTATATTCTTTATTTTTTTTCCTTCTCGTGTTGCTTTCTTTGTTTTGGAGTCTTTTCACATGACCACAAAGATCGTTGGAACAAAGCAACTGAAAACAGCCAATGAAGAGCCAAACAAAGAGGAAATGTTTGCTTAGTATAATATCGAAATATTTGACATGGCTTTTTTTTTTCTAGCGAGGGGCCTGTACTCTTGTTGAATGAACTTGTTCAAATGTTGAATGTCCTTTTCTTTAGCTACCTTGACATTAAGGGCCTTCAATGGGTTTATTTATAAGAATACCTTGGCATTAATGAGGTACATAGAGTGGTAGACTACGTGAAGAATTTTCTTTAATTTCAGTTCCATTGTTATCTTGTTATCCTAAACGCAATTAAGTTCTCAACATGCCTCTCTTAGTAGCATATACATTTATATATGTAAAATTAGTGAGAAGCTATAATAATCAAATATATAAACTAAAATGTAAGGAGTAGGTCTTTGTATGTATATATGTCCAACATAGAAATTAAAACAGTTTGGCCAATCTAGATAAAAGTTGGTATAAATGTTTCTTAGATCATGGCGGAGTGTATGTTTAATGTCCCAACCACAACCGGAAATTCTAAAAATTAAAAAAAAAAAATAACTAAATATATCTCTATTAAAGAACGAAACTTTAACTCTTTCTCTCCTAACTGACGATACCAACGTTGATTCCACCAGAATGTTTGTAAATAATTATAGAGAGAAAGAGTTAACAGATCGGGTAAACCCGTTTTCACAGTATTTTATATTTGATATGAATATGTCGGCTAAACTATTAAACCCATTTTCACACTCTATTTTCATTTTTGTTGCAAAAAAAAAAATAATGGAACATTTGCCGTGTTTGACATGGATCTAAATCTAATCCACTAGATCAGTAATGCCCAAACTAAGGCCCGCAGGCTGCGAGTCATATCCGGATATTATGCAGCATAATCACTGACTCCAGTCTATAGTGTCTCAAGAAGACTTTGACTCATGTCTATAATGTCTCAAGAAGACTTTGACTCCTGTCTATTGTGTCCTAAGAAGACTTTTGGCTGACTCCTGTCCATAGTGTCTCAAAGAGGCCTAGACTGACTCCTGTCCATAGTGTCTCAAAGAGGCCTAGACTGACTCTTGTCTATAGTGTCTCTAGGAGTCTTAGACTGACTCCTTCTTTAGTTAAATGGGAGAAACTTGCAGCTAGTGTGAACGAGCACTGTAGCTTATGGTATATAGGATACTCTCTTTGTTTTTAAAAGGGGGGGGGGCGTGGTGGTTGGGTCCCGAGTTCGAATCTTGTAGAAGACTTAGATTTAGAATTTTGGGATTTTTAGGACTCTCTTGAGTCCACCCAACTCTAATGGGTACCTAACATCTGTTTGGGAAACTAAAGGCGGTAGGAAGTGGTGCTGGTCACATGACACCCTCGTTATCTTAGAAACAAATGACTTTTAAAACATCTGCTCTACAGATCGCAAGGGAAGCATAACCTTTTTATTTAACCTTTGTATTAAGCATGCATTTTGTGTTTATTTAATTTTGTGGTCACACTTTGAATGTCGCTTGCTCTTTACTCATGAATCATTCAGACTAAGAATGCTTTATTGATCCTTATGGAAATTTGTTGTGGTTACAAGGACTCCCTTCTCAAATAAAGACAACACAACAAAACAGAATGCTCGTCTTCAATTAGTTTTAGTGACCACAGACCGTCTCGCTCCAGGCTAGGACAAATTTGTACAAATACTCCTTCTTCCCTAGTGCTATTAGAGCATGGAATGGGTTGCATGAGCTAGCCAGGAAAACCAGTGACTTGGCAGAATTTAAGTCATTGGTAATATGCATGACTAAATGCATAACGCGTAGGACGTAATCATCTTTTTTGAAGTAACGTCTGTATTATATAAGATAAGATAAGAAAGGCTTCCTTAGCTGGTGACTTTTGTGCGTTAGGAAAAAGATTCACCTACCTAAACCCTGGGGAAGTGAGACTGTTGATGGAATATTATATTGTATGAAAAGTTGTGCCCATGCACAGGGGAAACTACTCTAGTAATCAAGATGGCTGATTAAACTTGTTTGTGTTTACCTGAGATTGTTCTTATGTCAAGTGTATTTATATTTGAGTGTCCATCGTAACATGGTGGCAGCGGTTTACACATCTAATAAAGGTAAACGATAACCTAGAATATCTTGAGGAAAATAGAAGAAATCAGTTGCTAAAATGGCAACTGCTAACAGATATTTCCCATTACCGCAACTGCTATTGCAAACAGGCAATATGGCGGCCAATTGGAAAAGATTCAGAAGACACTGGGAAAACTATGTACAGTCCACGAAACTCACAACAGAGACAGAAGATATACGTGTAGCAACACTAATGACCATACTTGGAAGTGAGGCAGCAGCAGAACGTGTTTGAGTCATTGGGCAGGAGACAAAAATAAATGATATTTAAAAGAGTTTTGAAGAGTTTTATGTTGGGAGAACCAACCTGTGAGAGATATGTCTTCAAGACAAGAAGAGGACGAGAACATTGACTCGTACATAACTGCCCTGAAGAAACTGGCAAGCAGCTGCAATTTTGATAAACTAGAAGAGAGTCTGATTAGGGACCGAATTATCTTAGGGGTTAGAAGTGAACACTTGAAGATGAAACTGTTGCAAGACGATAAACTAACCCTACAGAAATACATAGATGTGTGTAGGAGATAGAGGAAAGGTCACAAGGTCAATTGAAGGTTATCAGAGAAGGACGAAACGAACTTTTGGACCCAGCAACTGATGGAAAGAATCTCAACATCTTCAGTCAGGCCCAAAATACAGAAAGGAATATCAACAGAGGGACAAGGGGCCAAGACAAAGGAAATCTTGTAAATTTTGCAAGGGCGACCATGAATACATAAAGGAAAAATGTCCGGCCTGGGGAAAATCATGTCACATTTGTGGAGGCAGGAATCATTTCGCCTCAGTCTGCAAAATGAAAATATATAGCATTACTCAAGCAAAGACACAGAGCAACATAGACTCAGACACAGAAGAAGAAGTTACACTCCAAACTAAGTGGGTAATGGCAATGAATGGCCCCAAAAAGCATAGGATGACGGCCGTCATGATGATCAACAACCAAAGAGTCAGATTTCAAGTGGACAGTGCCGCCGACGTCAATACCATAAACGAAAAATATGTGTGCCCAGACCAGATAGTACGGACGTCCCAGAGGTTAACTATGTGGAACAAGACGGTAATGGAGCCAAAAGGAAAAGCTCCGTTAGTAACCACCAATCTAAAGACCAATGAGAAATTCAATGTAGAGTATGTGGTAGTACCAAATGATCTAACATGCCTGCTAGGATTATCAACACTGAGGAAGATGGAACTCATTCACATTAATTAAGACCGATTTATTGCCAAAGTGGAAGCCACAGGAAACAAACATCAAAACATTGACACACTCGGTGACTTGGGAGAGGCTACATTGAAAATAGACAAGACAGTGAAGCCCAAAGTCCTACCATGTAGAAGAATTCCTATAGCATTAAAAGAGAAAGTCAGAGCCGAACTAAACTCATTAGTTCATCGAGGAATTCTGGAAAGAATAACTGAGCCCACAGAGTGGGTTAGTCAAATGGCATTGGTAGAGAAATCAGATGGCAGTATCAGAATCCTCAACCCTTGAACAAGGCACTACTGAGGGAGCACTACAACCTAACAATACTGAAAGACATTTTGGCTGAAATGGGTAACACCAAGATATTTAACAAAGTCGACATCCAGGAAGCTTTTTGGCATATCAAACTAGACCCGGACTCATTAGGTCTGACTGCAATGGCGACCCCATTCGGTAGATACAAATGGAATAGACTTCCTTTGGGTCTTAAAGTAAGCTCGGAAGTCTTTCAAAGACATTTGAATGATGCGTTGGAGGGACTAACAGGATGTTTTAATGTTGTGGATGATATAATGGTAATTGGAAAGGGGGACACAGTAGAAGAGGCTCGCAAAAATCATGAAAACCTATCAAAATTACTCAATAGGCTAAAAGAAAAGAACATCAGAATAAATGAAAGAAATCAGCATTCCGAAAGTCAGAAATTATGTTTTTGGGACACATTATTTCCCAGTCAGGAATAAAACCAGACCCAAACAAGGTGAGAGCCATAACAAATCTAAAAACCCCTGAAGACATTACATCGGTTCGTAGATTTTGTGGAATGATACAATATCTATCAAGATTCATCCCAGGTCTTTCAGCAGACCTACAACCAATAACAGAACTGACAAAGAAACACAAGCTATTCGTGTGGTCGAATGACTGCGAGAAAGCATTTAATAGTGTCAAACAGAAGATATCCAATCATGGAACCCTAAGTTATTTTGACCCGGAGAAGAAAGTAACTATTCAGGCGGACAGCAGTCAAAATGGCCTAGGAGCTGTACTACTACAAGATGACAAACCCATAGCATACACATCAAGATCACTCACAGAGCCTCAGAAAAAGTGGGCTCAAATCGAAAAGGAACTGTTGGCTGTATAAGTAGCTCTAGAAAACTTTGACCAGTACACGTACGGCAGAACAATAATTATACAGAATGATCATAAACCTTTGGAAAATATACTCAATAAACCCATCAGTTGTGCACCTAAAAGGCTTCAAAGCTTAATGATGCGCTTGTACAGATACGATGTTCAGTACCAGTATACCAAAGGAAACATATTACAGATTGCTGACACGCCAAGCAGAGACCCTTTGCCAGAACAGGAAGATTTTCCTGATACTTCTATCAACACTGTAGGACTGGCCCTCCCAGATATAATGTTAGATAAAGTTAAAGATGCAGTCAAAGTAGACAATGAGATGCAGATGTTGAAACAGTACATACTGAACGGTTGACAAGCATCATATTGTACCAGAACCCAAACAGTATTGGTCACTTGCAGATGTACTGACCTATGAGGATGGCCTTCTAATGAAAGGGGAGAGAATAATTATCCCAAGAGCATTAAGAAAAGAAGTTGAAACCAAACTACATGCAGCACATTTAGGGTATGATGCCATGATGAGAAGAGCAAGGGACGCAGTTTTCTGGCCGGGAATGGCGGCAAGAATAAAAGAAATAGCTAATGCATGCCAACCTTGTCAGCAAAGTAAACCTGCAAACCAGTAAGAAAGCTTAATACAGCATAATGAGGGTTCAAATCCCTGGACAAAGTTGGAATAGATTTGTTCCAAATATTTAACCAACAATACCTTGCCATAGTTGACTACTATTCAAATTTTATTGAAGTAGAACATTTGCACACGACAACAAGTCAAGCTGTTATAAGAAAACTAAAAAATTTGTTTGCCAGATATGGTGTCCCCAAAGTGTGCTTCAGTGATTTTGGACCTCAGTTTTCATCTGCTGAATTCACCGCATTTATGAAAGCGTGGGGTGTCCACCATTTAAAATCTTCACCAGGACACCATCAGTCAAACGGCAAGGCAGAGGCAGCAGTGAAAATATTAAAGAATCTGATGAAAAAATCCAAAGAAAGTAAAACAGATGCCTATGAAGCCCTATAAGAGTTTAGAAATACACCCAGGCAAGATACCACCTTAAGTCCGGCTCAGATGCTCTTTGGAAGGGCAACAAGAACGTTATTGCCAAGAAGAGAGCTTCCTGCAAGAATGTCACAACAAAAAGCCACGGCCAAACGGGAGAAGCGACAGCAAAGTGTCAGAAAACACTACAACAAAACAGCTCGTGACATGAAGCTTATAAATGTCGAAGAGAAAGTCTTCTATCAATCGCCAAACGATACTACCTGGAGACAAGGCAGAGTATGTCGGAAAGTGAACGAACGTGCCTACATTATAGAAGGGGACAATGGTTTCAAGTACCAATGAAACAGAAGACACCTACGACCTGACACCACTAACAACATAGACTTTTCTCCGGACAGAGAAAGTAATTGTACTGACATTTTCCCAGACGCAGAGAATGAGTGTATGAACAATCCGCCCAACGCCGAAAACACTCACCAGTACTCTCTGCGACCTAGGGCCACTCTCTAGAGACCGTCAAGATATGGAGACTATGTTTAAGAACTAAATGAATTAACTGTTTGAAATAGTTTTGTTGATCTGATTGTAGCTATTTAATTTGAAACATATTTACGGTTGTAAACAGTGTTGTCAAGTTGATTGTATAATTATTTTTTTCGTTATATTTTTTTCAACTTCCCTTTTTTTAATTTATTTTTTATTTTTTGGGAGGAGAGGGGATGTTGATGGAATGTTATATTTGTATGAAGAGTTGTGCCCATGCACAGGGGAAACTACTCTAGTAATCAAGATGGCTGATTAAACTTGTTGGTGTTTACCTGAGATTGTTCTTATGTCAAGTGTATTTATATTTGAGTGTCCATCGTAACAGAGACCAATCTTTATAGTAGGCCTCAACACTGACCTGCAACGTCGCAACCTGTAGGCAGAGGAGACCAATAACTAATTTCCAGACCTTGTGACTAGGCAACTAGCTAAGAGTCTCCACTGCCCACAGATTGTGACGTTGCAGGTCAGTGTTCAGGCTTTCTATGACGATTGGTCTCGGAGGAAGTCGTTTTTTTTTTCCAGGGCTTTATGAGTAAGTAGTGACAGCTCTTAACTCTGTCTCTCCTAACTGACGATGCCATCGTTGATTCGGCCCCATTAAACTAAATTGTTTTTTGGATTTATAAACTTTAATTTTTGTTTTGTGAAAAAGCATTATTCGATACCAAATAAAACATTTTCTGATAACAAACAAAAAAGTTATTAAAGTTTAATCATAACAGGGGAGTGAAATACAAATGAGCAAAATCAATAATTCTATCGGAAGGAGGAAAATAATTACGGAGAGAAAGAGTTAAAATGCGTGAAATATTTTTCGGTTTTCGCGGGTTCACTCAGATGTCTTTGAAATTCGCCGCCCATACGCGAATGAGACGTTCATTAAGACAAGTTCATTTGTGTTGTCAGCGCTAAAAAAACATTTTCTGTACAGCCACTAAAAATAAAATTGCCTGCACTTTTTAACCTCATTTCCGGCACTTGCTTCACGGCGCTGTTTGAATACACCTCCTGACGCCCTGCTGACATATGGGCAGATGTAAGGCAAAAGGTATACATTAATACCACTCGTCTCGTCAAGGGCGCCCCCCACCCCACCCCACATCGCTCTATTAAACGATGACGCCCAAATGAGTTAAACATTGCGCAACAATACATCTTGACGTCACTCGTCACGAGCGGCCGACCAAATGAAACCCCATGGCTCTGCTTCATTCGCTCATCTTTCATCTTTCAGAACAAACAAGGGAAGGTCTTGCTTCGCAGAGACTTGGTTCTTTTTTTTTTAAATACACTTCAATATGTATGTAGATATCAGCAAAGGAAAACTATGAAGTGGTGTAGGGGCGGGTTGTTATACTTTCAAACATGCCATCATCATTTGCAAGCTCCAGATTTTATTGTCTACCCTGAAAGATGTTTAACTACAAACTATGTTGGTGTTTTGTGAGCTACAAACCACCTTTTGGTATAAAAGTAAAGCTTGAATACGAGTCCGATTAAGAAGAAGTGCAAAATTCATTAAGCTAGGCAGACCCAGTCGTGACCTACATATTTTGTTACACTCCGTGCAGATAAAGCCAAAGTAGTAGTAGTCATAAATTGCAGGTAATATTTTTTTTTTTTGCTGTCTTAGGAAGCGCTAATTTTATCAGAATATGAAAGCACTACAGCTACAATTATGACATATAAAAACGTGGTGCATTAAAAGTATAATTTAATTATTTCATGGACTCAAGAAAAGTAACTCTACATTTAACAAAACAATATTCAACAAAACGAAACTAATGGCTTTAGCGATTTTACTGCACGACGAAATCGCCTAGTGAAAGCATCGCCGTGAAACTGTCATGATTTTTAGGTTCCATGGCAACATTTACACAACTTACGTCGGATCACGTGAGGGTGCTTTATCTGTATGGCAATCGGAGATGGTTAAGGTGGTCCAAGGAAATGCTTTAAATACCAGCTTAGGCGCCAGCCTGCTTTAACTGATACAGAAGAGAACACCTGGCTGCAGACGACTTCAGAACAAGACATCTGGAAAAAAACAAAGGCCGCAGGATAAACATTTGAGGACAAAAGTAAATCCGCTCCTGAAGACAGACTTAGACGGCGAAAAGATAATTTAAATCGATTACCAGGGTACAATGGCTATGTCTGAGTTGGTTGTGACAAAATATGTAAGTCGCAGTGCATGGTGTGGCCACTTAAAATTCTGACCTGCTTATGTGTGTTTTTGTGGGGTACTTAATGTATAGGAATATTGGAATATTTATTTAATGTAACTAGCCTGTGATTCTTACAATTAAACTTGGTTTGGTTTGTAACACTTAATGCCACATTACGATCTAAATTAATCGTGTAATAGATACATTTTTAGATGAAAATCTGGCGCACCACGAGCCCCCCCCCCCCCCCCCCCCTTTAAAATAAAAACTTCCACTTTTTATCGCAAATACCACTTTTCCGACAACAGAATTATGATTTTAAATTTTTATTGCATTGAAATTGCTCTAAGGAAGACAACTCTACAACTTTAAACTAGAAAAGATATATGTTTATTTTAATAACAAAAACAAAAGACGGCTGTTAAGCCATAGATTCACCACAGCGTATACTGGTCCTCCCTGTCAGCCCACGTTCCAGGCAACCCTCATCCGTACTGCACAAGAAAAACACTTCCCAGTTTTGCTCAAGGTCCACGGCGACATCCTTTTAACATTACAGTTTTCAGGAATGACGAAAGACGCCTCTTTAACTCTTTCTCTCCGTAATTATTTACCACATTATGGTGGAATCAACGCTGGTATAGTCAGTTAGGAGAGAAAGAGTTAAGGCTCTCTTTTTGTCGTTCTAAAGCACTAGACTGTAAAGAAACAGCTAAAAATGTTGTGTTTGTCCCATATTCAATAGCTCTCTAATCCGCCATAAATACCGAGGCTAGGGCAGAGTTAAAAAAAATATTTAGGGCTTTCTTTACTAGTCTAGGGATGACAGAATTCAGGATTTTGCGTGACTACGAAGACTTACTGTCTGCTCTGGGTTGTTTAAAGATTTCTTTTCAGAGTCTGCATTTTTCTTCGACGGTGACATTTTTTTGAGTTACAAACACATACATCGTTTTCTACATAAGACTTCTTCAGCTGCCTGCTAGACATCAGTTGCAGCCAGAAGTTCTGTAAGCCGCTAAGATAAAAATGGCGCCACTACTTCTTCGGAAAAGTTGACCGGGGAAAAAAAAAGATTTTCCGTAGCGTGTGATGCTACTGTAGATGACATTTAACCAAAGAAATTTATCGGCGCCCTCATCACAATATTTACCTTAAAACCCTCTAGGCACCCTTGGAAGGGAGTAGGGTAAACGGTAAACAGATCACCCCGATCCCTTGAGTTATAGAAAAGTGAATGCAGTCAAGAAATGTGTTTTGCGTTGTAAGCCATTAAACTTCAACACTTCCTAGTTATGTTTCTTGATGTTCTGAAATATCAAGGGAAATGTGAGAAAATCCTATTGATTACCTCTCTTTGTCTTTGCTTCTGTTTCTAAAGATTCCTTGTAACTAGTTCTACGTGTCTTTGCTGGCCTAACTACGGCTATCACTTGAAACATTTTTTAGAGGTAAACTTCTTCATGGGGCGTTAACTTCGCATTAAGACATGACAGAGTTGTTGTTCGTTAAAAGAAACACGACATAATGCGATACAGTGGCACTGACACATGGTTTGAATTAGAACGTCCTTGCGTTCACTTAAAAAAAAAATTTAAGATTTCATTTTCCAAACTGTTTTGCTGATAATAAAGGTAATGGAATTATTTTTATTGACTGTCACAAATGGACTTTAATGTAAAAGGGTTGTGATCATTCCATTTCTTTTTTTTTAGGGGAGGAAGGTTTTAGAAGTCTGGGGAGGAGGGTTGAGGAAGGTGTCAGAAGTCTGGGGAGGAGTGGGGGCGTTGTTGCTGAGAATAAACCTTTTTCTTTTTTAGAATAAATACGTGTTGGCCTTGAAATTTAAATAAATAAAGAATAAGTCGAGGCGCGGTGGATAAGCGGTAAAGCGCTTGGCTTCCGAACCGGGGACCGGGATTCGAATCCTGGTAAAGACTGGGATTTTTATTTCGGGATCTTCGGGCGCCTCTGAGTCCAGCCAGCTCCAATGGGTACCTGACATTAGTTAGGGAAAAGTAAAGGCGGTTGGTCGTTGTGCTGGCCACATGACACCCTCGTTAACCGTAGGCCACAGAAACAGATGACCTAACATCATCTGCCCTATAGACCACAAGGTCTGAAAGGGGAACTTTTTTTATATATTTATTTTCCTTTGTTTCAATTTCTCAATCAAATTCGATCATGTTTATTTAGGTTCACTTAACGTCACCGGTCTCTCTTTCATAACATGTATAACTTTTATCTTTATTTCAGAAGATTCCTGATGTAGCGGTCATGGAAGTTGATATCTTGCTCAAGACATTGTCCACTCTGGTCATTCTAATCAGCTCTGTACCAGAGACATGCTCCGGTTAGTCTTAATTAGTTTAGCATTACTCTTAAACAATCGTAATTACAAAGGGCCAAGAGCTGCCACCTCTTTCAGGGTGCAAAATATATCCTAGATAGGCGCCGCAACCAATCTCAGCCTCGCCATAACAAGGTTAAACCACTGCGGCGCCATAGTTACAGAGCAGCGGTCCTCAATCTGGGTGATGTGTACCTAAAGGGGTGCTTCAAATTACTTTTAGTCCTGCAAGCCAGCATTTTGAAAGTAAAACTTGACTTAGTGCGCGTCAGTGTGTTAGTACAGAAGTAGAATTAATTCATTTCTTCTTCTTTCTCATTCTTATTAGATCAGATTACTAGATCAGTATATAAGATGAACTGTGCCGTGGTTTCCTAATCAGGCAGCTCTCCATTTAGTTTTCTTTCTACAGTGCAGTGATGCTCAAAATACTGCCCGCGACATGGTTCCATCCGGCCCGCCGAAATATCGGCATAAAGTGTAGAAAATTCCCTCTTTCCAAAAACAACAAAAAAAAAATATTATTTTTACCCAAGTTAGGACCCTCAATTTTTCTCTGAGGGATTTGTACCAAGACCTTTAACATTTGTGTATTTATGAATCTACGGGAAAAATGAATGGATCTTTACTTTTTTGTGGAACATGATAATAAGGCAACGTATTTAATAAGTAACTATATCAAGTGTGGGCTTTTGTTAAAAATAAAGAATAGCATATAATCGGCATTATGAAACTAATATGGCGGTATTCTTGGTTTGAGCCACGAATAAAAGATTGTTAAACTACGCCTAGAAATTGGAAGATCGATGGGAATATTTAAAAAGATAAAAAGACAATCTTGAAATACCCCACTATTTGATGTAGGTACCGGATCAATGGGTTTCTAATCAAATAGTTTCAAGCCAAATTTCATTTCGTTTTCGTACCTATCCGTTGACGCGGCCCGCGACACGAGTATCGGAAATTAAAATGGCTTGCAGGTCGAATTAGGCTGGGCATCACTGTTCTATAGGGATGTTTTGGGGCCATTGTCTTGCTCAGGATTCTTGATAAATGCAATTTTGAAGGACATTCTGAATTCTCTATAGACACTCCACAAGGGCAGATTTCGCCAGTTCCAACTTTTATCTGATGAATGAGGAAAGGTGTTTGAAAATATACAGACATTTAGCTCCTGGAGACTATTCCTCTTTTATACTTCTGACCAACCTTTAATGTAACGATTACTTTGTTCTTATTAAATAATGAATGAAAGATTTAAAAAAAAATTAGAAACAATTTTTTACGAGCCTCAAGTCCCCCCCCTCCCCAATCCTAAAGCCGTTGTCGAGATCTGTGTCCAAGCAGATTTTGTTTTCTCTTCCCATTAAGCCACATTTCTCTTTCCATATGCTAGGACAAATGTGTACAAACACTCTTTCTTCCCTAGTGCTACTAGAGCATGGAACTGGTTACCTGAGCTAGCCAGGAAAACCAGTGACTTAGCAGAATTTAGGTCATTGGTTAATATGCAAGACTAGATGCATGACGGGTAGGACGTAGTCATCTTCTTTTTTGAAGTAACGTCTGTATTTTATAAGACAGATAAGAAAAGAATTTGCAAGCTGAATCGAGGAATCGTAAAAAGTGTCAGGGTGTGAGTGTGTTCAAATGCAAAGAATTTAATGGAGAAGTAAGTCTACGCCCTGAGAACCGCTAACAGTGGAATTGTTTCCATAATTATATGTTGCATTCATTAAAAGTGTCTGTGTGTGAGCGTGTGTGTGTGTGTGCTGTTTCCTATTTGGCACCTTGTGACGTAACGCATTCAACGATCGTATCCATCCTGCTGAAAGTCTTTAACTACAGATATTTGTAATCGATACCATCTGGTTCTCAATGATTTATCCATAAGCTGAATTCTGAGCAATTCGATTTCCCTTCATTTCAAAGTTATGTAGAGTAATAGCATCGTACGATGAGAGTCTGTGTATAGTATATTGATATTGATCACTTTAGTGATAGGTCAAACGGAAACACAGACAGACTGGCAAAACAAAGAGATAGATAGAGGGAGAAAGGAGAAACAAGTCTAAGAAATAGAGGCTAAGAGACAGGGGATTTTCGTATTTGTACTTTTTTACGTGAAGTACCAACAATATATTTTTTTAAAATTGTAAATTTACCCCTAAATCGCACAAATGCACCTTTTCAAATTCTGGTTATTTATTATATATCGTGTAGTGCTCCAAACATGCACAAATACACCTTTTCAAATTTTTGTTATTAAATTAAATATAGTATATTTATATGTCGCGTTGTTCAAATTCTGACTGCGGTGTCCCTTGTTTGTTTTTTATTTTAAAGAAAAGGTTTGTATCTCTCTGCATAACTTAGGACAACACAAAGCTAAGATAGTTTGGTCAGTGAGATTGACACACAAACACACATTGAAATTTAGACATTTTTGTCATGTTTACAAATTAGCGACCAGAGCTGTGGATGTCTGGTGTTTAAAAAGAGGGACGCGAAGAATTTAGTCACATTCTGAAAGAGTCAGTAAGACACGACAGTTCAACAGTTAATTATAGAACAGATAACTTTCCCTGGGCAGACAACTTTTAAGAAGACTCACACAAAAAAAAGTTAAAGTCAATTTTTAAAATTATTATTACTCTTTTGGTATTAGACAAATGTATGACTGTTTTTATTACTTTTTTTCCTGACCAAAAATACTAAATGGTATCCAAAATTACCAAAGACTTCTTTGAAATTTATTTACACTTACAGATGTCATTTCTTTTCAAAGTTTTTGTTACATTCTTGTTATTATTCAACTGCAAGCTAGCAACGTCATATTGTTAATCATAACATTAAAATTCTTTAAAAACTTTAAAATTAAAATTAATATTTCCCAATAGGAACTGCTGGTGATTTCAAAATGTTCTGCGCATCTCATATACTCCGCACAACTTTTTTTTATCTTAATAACGGCCCCCCATTGTTTTGAATCATTCAGCCGCAAACCAGACTTGAGTTTCAGCTTCAGTTCAGTGTAGATTCTCAAACTTCTAAATAACAATACCATACCGCAATTGAACAAAGCCTATATCTACTCTTTCTGTCTGTCTGTCTGTCTGGTACACAATAATTGAACACGTTTTTTCTCCCACTTCCCATTCTCGGATGAAGTTGAAACTTTGCACAATTATTTATTGTTATTAACAAAATATGAAACAATAAAAAAAATAGCAATTAGTAAATTAAATAGTTAGAAGTAGATATTTTGTTTGATATCAAGAGATTTTTATAACATTGAGAGACGAATATGTGGAGTTCTTCCCATTATATATTTTTTTATATTTTATTTGTTATTGTTGCTGTCAATGTGAATATATATTACCACGTCAATTGTTTGAATGAGAACTCTTTTTTTTTAAATTGATTATTTATAATGGCCTCAGCGTTATAGCGCAAGCCAAATCTAATTATCGAAGAATACATCGCTGACTTGGCTTGGGATTAGCAATAAAGTGTCGGTGTTATTGATTAGGAACAAAAGTTATCAATCAGAGGCTGGTACTGCTACAGACCTGCTCTAAAGGACGAACTTTTTTCTTGTTACACTGTTAGGGGAGGGGGTTGCCTGAATCAGCCAAGAAAACCAATAAGTTAGCAGGGTTTTAGTATCTAATATCTAAAACCAATAATTTAGCAGAGTTTAAGTATATAATATCTAAAACCAATAATTTAGCAGACTTTATGTATGTAATATCTAAAACCAATAATTTAGCAGAGTTTAAGTACATAATTAACTTGAATGATTAGATTAACCCCTAACCAGGGCCGGTCCTACAGATTGAGGGACACTATGCGAAACGGTTTGCCCGGGGCCTATTCTGCATGTTATTATGATAATAAGTGAAAATTAAGATTTTGTATTAGAAAATAAATTTGTCTTAGCATTGTACTTTTCTAAGTATAAATTCGCTTTCAAATTAGATTTACGAGCCATCTACAGTAGTTTTTGTTGTTGTTGTTGCTGAATACTGCTGAAAAAAAAAATCCTATAGCATGGCGTCTCACCTTCTAAGAACATCTAAAAATCCTGGGCACCAGCTGGGTTAAGTCTCTGAAAGTCACTATGACCAATCTCTGTTGAGAGAACCTGCCGCCTAATGCACCGAACTGAGCGAGAGCACCTAAGTCTAAGTCCTATTCCTAGTTACGCCTCGTACGTACGTCTTGTATTTACGTTGTGTCACTTACCTCCTCAGAACTTCTTGTGACCCCGTACCCTGCCCGCATCTACAAGAACGCTCCAAGAGATGTGCCAGTCTTGAAGGTCAAGTTCACTAGTAATTCAACAAGTGAGTAGGAAGTCTAGTGAGAACATTACTACAATACACTCTATACGATATACATGTTCAGTGTACGTAAAGTATTATATATATACGTCTATATCTATTTGCCTTCAGAGATTCCATACAAACACACACACACACACACACACAGAGATAAATCCAGCTCGCCCAAGTCTGAAAATGTCCGTTGAATGGTTGAGATTTTACAGAGTTGCCTACATAAATGTCTAGCGCTTAAAGGTTGTTTGAAGTAGGATGTGAGGCTGAGTGACATAGACTGCTTGGTTATCTATCAAGAGGGCTCCAGCTTGAATCCTGACATGCGCTAAGGGATTAAATTACAGCACGGAAGCCTTCCCCCAGAGACCCGCCAGATGCCCACATCGCACAGAGTTTAGAGCATTAAAGATACCCTATATAAAAGCAGTTTGTTTGTTTTTTAAGTTTTATACTAACTATTCGGCTGAGTCTTATTTAAGACCAAGCTGTACTCAAAACATATCAAAACTGAAAAAAAAAATGTGTCGTAGACAGTTACTTTAGTTGGGAGACACCAAAACTAATTGGTCTGTTTATTTTAAAAAGTAATGATCCTCTGTGGTCCTCACAGCTCTGTCCACTACAACGTTGGCTCTAGACAGGAAAAGTGACGCCCGGTATTTCCGGTTAGGACCGGATGGAGTTCTGTACACCAATGAAACCATCAACCTGCAGTCCGGGACTGTGCTCACCTTCTTTGTTTTCGCCATCTACAACAGCTCTGTAAGTATGATCTCTCTTTGATGGTGCATTCTCTTTCTCACGCTTTGCCGACTTAGAATCTGGGAAGGCATGAAACTATGGTTTTAATCAAGTGTTTGTTTTGAACTACTTAACTAAAAGAGTTATCTCATAGTGCGTGTTTTGAGGCCCAAATGTCCTTGTTTATTCATCCCTACATTTTAAGGTCGACCCGAGAGAGAGAGAGAGAGAGAGAGAAAGCATTTTATAAATGTGAAATTTTTTTTTTATAGCAACACTACACATGAACGCACGCACAAAAATGTTTCTAAGTGCTACAATTTATTAGAAATATTTTGTCTTGAATAGGAGTAGCTAGTCAAAAGTTATTTCAAGGAACTGTGAATGAGAACTTTATATCTGTTAACAGAAAATTGTTCTTCATTCCTAGAAGGTGCTTGGATTCTGACTTATTTGCTTCTTTGAAGCCTATATCCCTTTTAGCATTGAATGCTACGCATTCTAGATATTTAAAACCTTGTTCCTCATGCCCTCTGATTAGTATGTAGTACTGCTACTAATAAATTAACGACATTAAAGTCACATACATTAGTTCTTTTTTTTTGTTTTTTTGTTAATGTTAATCTTTTATTTCTGATTAGTTGAATGCAATAGGTGATGGCTTTCCAGTTTAACAATTGTGTGTTGAAATCATAGATGTATGCCTAGATTACACGCTTATCTAAGATTTTACGACATCAACTCTTTTAATATCGCAATTATAATTGTATTTTATTTTTTAAATTGCTGAAGTAGATTAATTTATGTGCTTTAAGCAAAAAAAAAAAAAATGTTTGTTGATAATATTCTGTTTTTAGGCCACCTTCACTGGAACTGATAATATCTCGTTAAAAGATCTGGTAAACAAATTATGTTGACATACGCTAGATGTATTTTTATATTTATTTACAAACACTTTGGCTGGACATTTGAGACTAATATAAATTTGTGTTGGTTTTGTGTTGGTTCAGTGAGTCATTCTCAGATTGTGTCATTCAGTTAATTACGTGCTGTAAGATATAAAAAAGAAAAAAGTGTAGGAGTCTTGGTATAAATTATCTATTTTAATTGGAATATGTTATAGCAAGTTTGTAACCATGAGAAAAACAGAACAACTTTTTGCTTTCTCACTACAAAAAAAAAAGATCCTCTATAGTCAATAATCGTTCATTGACTTGTTAATATTTATTCAATAAGAAAAGAAAAGAGAATAACTCTTAAAATTTAAAGAGAATTGTTTTTAAAAAAAAAACAGTAATGAAAGCTATATCTGACTGAGACTCCGGCATCTAAATACTAACCAGACCTTTGAATATTTTTGTGTTCAATTATTAAATGCTAGTGCGAAGCATTACAGTGTAATTAAATACCTGACTTGCTAATTGTCTGTACGAATGGACCTCATTCACCAATCGTAAATAAACACATTTTGCCACGTCATAATATTGATAAAACAATGAAAAATACGTATCACGTGACAGTCACGATGGATGACATACTTTGTATAGAAGATATAGAGAATCACGTGGCTAAATGTTTTTTGCTTACGATTGGTGAATGAGGTCTATTAAAAAAAAATAATGAAAGGCGCGAGATCAGTTTGTATCAATGTTCTGTGCCACATGGTTTCAGCATTTGGAAAGTAATTTAAGAATGTCTAATGCATTCACACACACACACACACAGTCTAGGCAAAATGGAAGACAGATTTTATGCTACCTGAGTAGTGTTGTTGTTGGTTTTTTTAAATAAGCTTTTATAATTTATACTTTTATGGACATGAATGTACCATACGATCTGGGGCGGACTGATTAGGTCCCTATCTAAATCGATCTCGGTAATTCCTTACAATTAGATGGACATATATTCATATCTGTTTTACATTATGTAAAAGATTGATAATGCATCGAAAATCGATCTGATGCATGGGTGGCTTTTTGCGTATTCTATTGTATTTCTAAATGTAGACAGGCGTATACTAAATGTAATCTCAATACCTACAAGTTGAACCTTCATTATTTTGAATTCGTTTATTTTCTTCAGATTCCCTGCACACTGACGTGATTTTATTTAAACTTACAAAACCTGTTAGGGAATTCATCTCTGAGTGACTTAAGTTCCAAAGAAGCAATCACAGAAATTAAATAAAACGCAATGTAGATTAATAGGCCTACTAATTTGTAAAGTCTGTACAAAATCTTTTATAATTGTGAATATAAATGTTACTGCAAGAGCCGTTCGCCATGGCTAATGGGCTCCTTTTTTAGGAAAACACATTTTTTTAGCATGTCTTATCTTAGAAATTACAGACGGTACTTCAAAAGACAAGATAATTATGGAGTTTACTGTAACTTCAAGCGGCTCTTTTGACGTCACCACAAGGCCCAATCTGGTGCCTGCTCACAGTATCAATAACACCTTGAGTAACAAACATGCTGAGAATTACTTCCCTTAGATCACGTGCAAGAAATCGGGCAGTGAGTCTTAGGGTCGCCTTGTCCTCTTACATGGACAGCCTCGTTGTCAAACATAGACCAGCTCTCTCTCTCTCTCTCTGTCTCTCTGTCTCGCTTTGTCTCTCTCTCTCTCTCTGTCTCTCTCTATGTCTCTCTCTCTCTGTCTCTCTCTCTCTGTCTCTCTCTCTCTGTCTCTGTCTCTCTCTGTCTCTCTCTCTCTGTCTCTCTGTCTGTCTCTTTCTCTCTCTCTGTCTCTGTTTCTCTGTCTGTCTCTGTCTCTCTCCCTGTCTCTCTCTCACTTTCTCTCTCTCGCCCTCGTCTCCTTGTTCTCCCCGTCCTTCGTGCCCAACGCGTCATCCAGAAAGAATGTGGTCCACTGTCTCGTCGTACTCTTATGCAGTGGCGTGTGTTGCAGTGCTCTCTAAGTCACCCCAATTAAGCACCAATTGGGCAGCGGCCGACACAGAACTGGATTAGGACGGCATTAAGTAGCCACCACGCATCCTTTCCGATCTAGTCTACTCCTCAGGTGCCTTGCCCCCACCTCCCTCTCTTTGCGATGTCTGCAAATAAAAGTTTCGTCTCCAGAAGGCCTTAAAAGTTTGAAGTCCCTATCGTTTTGACAAGACGTTTCGAACACACGAGCCTTGCTCTCCCTGTCACTGCGAAGTTTACATGGTGTAACTCTAGTCCGACTTGCAGAAATAAGAGTATCTTTCCATTACTTTTTTTATCGTGGTGTACCGCATATTTGGGCCACGATAAGAATTATATATATAGATGATCTTCCGTTGCCATGATTGGTGTGTGTGTGTGTGTGGCTGCTCTAGTAACAGATGTTTTTTTTTTCTTATTGACTTGTTCCAGGTCATCAATATGGCTTCTTTGTTGTTTATGTTTCAATAAGCATGTTTGTTTGAGCATGTTTGTTCTCTATGTTTACAAGGCAAACAAAAGACTGGCACGCATGACTGGTGCCGTAACAATACAGCATGAAAGCATGATCTTATGATGACATTTTCATGACTATTTCAGAAATAAGGAAGTTCTGTAGACTTCATGGCTACCACGTGGCTTGAATAGAGATCTATCTATCGGAAGAAACGATATGTTATCTTTCGATATCTTGACAGTATCATGACACGATCTTGATGTATCTTTCAATATCTTGACAATGTCCTGACGAAATCTTTATGTATCTTACAATATCTTGACAATGTCCTGACGAAATCTTTATGTATCTTACAATATCTTGACAATATCCTGACGAAATCTTGATGTATCTTTTAATATCTTGGCAATATCCTGACAAAATCTTGATGTATCTTTCAATATCTTGACAATATCCTGATGAAATCTTGATAAATCTTTCAATATCTTGACAATATCATGATGAAATCTTGATGCATCTTACAATATCTTGACAATATCATGATGAAATCTTGATGTATCTTTCAATATCTTGACAATATCCTGATGAAATTTTGATGTATCTTTCAATATCTTGACAATATCCTGATAAAATCTTGTATCTTTCAATATCTTGACAATATCCTGATGAAATCTTGTATCTTTCAATATCTTGACAATATCCTGATGAAATCTTGATGTATCTTACAATATCTTGACAATATAATGATGAAATCTTGATGTATCTTTCAATATCTTGACAATATCCTGATGAAATTTTGATGTATCTTTCAATATCTAGACAATATCCTGATTAAATCTTGATGTATCTTTTAATATCTTGGCAATATCCTGATGAAATCTTGTATCTTTCAATATCTTGACAATATCCTGATGAAATCTTGATGTATCTTACAATATCTTGACAATATAATGATGAAATCTTGATGTATCTTTCAATATCTTGACAATATCCTGATGAAATTTTGATGTATCTTTCAATATCTAGACAATATCCTGATTAAATCTTGATGTATCTTTTAATATCTTGGCAATATCCTGATGAAATCTTGTATCTTTCAATATCTTGACAATATCCTGATTAAATCTTGATGTATCTTTTAATATCTTGGCAATATCATGACAAAATCTTGTAATAGTTTTACGGCAATGCAAATCTTCTCATCGTGCCTGTTGATCTAAAGTCTCACCTTGACCTTGTCTTCAATTCTAAATTTTATCCTAACTGTATGTCATTAACATGTGCAATTATTATTAAATACAATTCTTCGTTTATAATAGATTATTTAATGTTACAAAATTATTTGATTTGTTTTAACAGTATATAGATGTTATTTGTAAGAAAATGAAAATAATTTGTATATAAGCTAATTTGCAGCACCAAGTCTATATCCATGAAATACTTAATTTATATTAATTTTTGGTCACCTTTTACTTACTGCATAGCAATCCCTAAATTTCACATTTGTTTTCAACATGGAATTCATTAAATTTCTAAATTATGATCCTTCAAATAAAACATGACCAAAATAATCATGATCCGTTTTCTGCGATTTTGTTTGTTATACTTTTATTAGCAAATCTTATATAAACTCCGTCTGTCTTGGACAATTTTTGTACACTTCCAATTTTCGGATCAATTAAAAAAAATTTAAACAATTACGGGTAATCAATTAATTTTGTTTTGAATAGTAAAATGGATTGCAAAATAGCAAAATATAAAGCTATATGGCGGTGATTTCGTGGGTCTTCCCCTTAACATAAGCTATGTTACGTCATTCTTTTTTAATTTGTATATATTAGCCTTGTTTCGTGTGGTCATTGCATGTGGCGCAGATTACCTCTAATATGCATAACAGGGATGAATTCAAAGCATGTTCTGTGTTGTATTTTTACGGTTTAAGGTCATGTCTATATGTTGGTGTACTGCAACCTGTAAATCATTATATCTACATATATATACATGCTAAATTGTAGTGATATGTCCCCGGAATTTTTATCCTGTTACATTCTTACTTAAATAGCTTATATGTAGTTTTTACAATGGAATCAGATTATTTGCATGTATTTCAAAAGTTAAATCTGATGATCCAAAGGTCAATGTCTGCTGAATATATTTACTTTAGATGAAAATATAAAATTCCGCTTAACGAAAAAAAAAATATTTTAATCTTTCAAGTAAAATCATTAATGATTTCACACACTATATAGACCTATCAATCAATGTTACGCATAATCCAAAATTCAATCATAAATTCAATGTATTAGACTTACCATGCAGTTTAAGACTTCTAACTAGACCAGTGGTCTACAACGGGGACGTTTTCAAGATTTTGGGGGGGGGGGGGGCGCTGGTAGCCAAAGGGGCGCTAGGGGGGCACTGGGCACAAAAGGGGGCGGTGAGGGGGCGCTGGGTTTAAAGGGGAAAAGAAGAAACTAAATGTGCACTGAAACAAAACAAGTTTAAAAATTCTTCAAAATTATAGTTAGCTTGCTTCTAATTTAAGAACAGAAACAAATTATTATATATATTTAAATAATTATTTATTTCAAAATTGTCTAGTTATGTAGCTTATGACGACCTATAGGGAACCATAAGTGGTTGGACGCTACTATGACTTAATAAGTAATATAGAATAAAGAACAGATCTATTTACTATTCACCTCGTCTGTTATGATACACAAGAAAAGTTTAGCCCGCAATGTCATTTCTATTTGAATCTAATTATAAAATTGTAAATAAAATACAAACCCATGCCGAAAATAATCTCAAATTTCAACAGTTTTGTGAAACAAATAATTAAAAAGATGTTAGTTATAAACTGAAGTTCGCTGGATTTCGAAAGGGGTTTGTTATTGCTTGTTTTCTTAAGCTTTTAAATAAAAAAAAATTTTTGAGAAACAGGAAGATTTAAAGTTTGGCGATGACTTAAAGCAGCTAAAAAAAAAATTGAATGAAACCAACCTCCAACTTGCTAGGAAAAAAAATTGACTTTCATTGATTAAATCATTTTTTATCGAGATACTAAATCTAGTTTAAAGAGTTTTACAATCTAACATAACTTGTTTGTTGACAAATGAATTACTGCCTAAGGACAGCGATATCTATGCAATTCACATAGCAATGCTCTATGAAGAGATTACGATTCGCCTCTAAAATTTAAAAAAAAATAAATAAATGACAATTCTTAAACATCTGTTACTGATGTTGAAATTGAGTTGAAGAAAAAAATAGATTTACAAAATTATGTCTTCAGTAAAAAAGAATCTAAACATTAAATTTAATTAAATATTACGCAAAATGCAGGGGCCCCCAAAAGAGGTCAAGCCCCCCTGGGCCCTAAACGATGGAAAATTTCTAGCTACGCACCTGGAGGCACAACAGAGATGTGGCGCTTTTTAATGTTTCAGTAAAATTCCAAAACTGTGGTCGAAAATGGAATTATGTTTTAGCTTTTCCATCAACATACATGGTTAACCTAGATTTAGTGCTTAACAAACTTAATGAATAAGCAAAGAAATAGACTGGATGAAGCGACTAGAGGAGACCTTTGCCTTGCTTTGGCTAATTTAAAGCTTGAATCTAATATTGTCAGACTGTAGGAGGCACAAGGTTCTCATTAGCCTAATTTCTTTTTGTAGTGAATTCAGCAATAATAATGTTTATATTATAAAATAAAACTAATTTACAATTAAACCTAAAAACAGTAGGCCCTAATATTCAAAAATTTAAAAGGGGACTATTCTTAGGATTTGAAAGAAAGATTAATTTTTGTGTGTAATCACTGCAAATTATTTGACATCATTTTTGTATAATGAAAATATAGGCTGATTTTGCCTTCAGTTCCAAAGATTAAGGCTGAGTGCAGTGTTTCATATAACTACGCACATCCACTTGCGACCTGCATATTTTCCCGAATTTTGTGCAGACAAAGTCGCTGTATGCTGGCTGTCTATTAAAGTTTTCATTCCGTCTTTTGCGCCTCTGTTCAATAATGGCTTTTCTTTGAGTCTCAAATGTTTGTTCCGCAGCTTTTGTGAGAGCTCTTCAACTGTCTCTCTCAGAGGCCATCTGCTGCCAGAGAATGGTGCCAGGTACTTTCCTCTATGCCAGTGAGGGCGAAATGGCGTTGAGTGGATCATTATGCGCTTGCGGAGGGGGGGGGGCACCTCTATAACTCCGTCCTCCTTTAAGCTCGCCAAAGAAGATCGCCTTTGACATGCGGTAGTCTCCCATGTGGGATAAGTGTTATTGACAGCTTAAAAATTAATAAATAAATGATATTTTGTTCAAATTTGCCTTCTCACGCTTCTTTATAAGTTTTTTTTGTTATAAGAGGGGGGGGGGGGTGGCGATGGCGGATTTTTTAAAAGAAAAAATACGAAGAGAGGGGCAGTAGGCCAAAAAAGGTTAAAGACCACTGGACTAGACAGACAGATTTGTGAAATTATTTATAAATACGCTTTCAAGCCGAAATCTTCAGAATTTACTTCTTTCATAAATGAATTATTTCCCTTTTATTTATTACTCCTCTTGTTTAGAAAGCCGAAGCTTGTAGAGGGAAGTGTGTAAAAATTAATAAATCCTTTTTACATTTCTGTGGCGTGACACGTTTACCAAGTTACAGAAGGTTTAATGGTGTTGGAAAAAAAATGTTACCATCAATTCAGCTTACATGTAAATGGTAGATAATATCAGTGGCGTCACTAGGGGGATGCGGGAGGTGCCGTCCGCACCGGGTGACACCCACCCCAGTGACGCCACTGGATACTATGCTATACTTGGTATATCACTACAAAAAGTAGACTGCTTTAACAAAACTAAAATTTATAATTAGATAATACTTCATTTGCCAAATGGGGCGTGATAGCTAAGTGCTTTGGCGCTTGCCTTCTCAGCGGTTATACATTCACCTAAAAACAATGGGATTTCGGCTTGACATGAAGCTTTAATGGATAACGGAAATTAGTTAGGACAAATAGTGGCGGTTGGTCTTGTGCTGGTCGCATGATACCCTTCATGACCTTTACAGTATCTATGGGTCTGAAAGGGGGTACTTTACTTTTTTTTATTACCCCATATCTCATAGTGTCCCATATGCTGATAGGACAAAGTAATAAAGTAATATAAGTCACAAACAACAATGCTTAGATGCATAGGCCTATACCTAACCGACCGTTTGGCAATTAAACACTTTATTATGATCAAACAAAATAAAATAGTCATTACCGCTATTGATACAAAAAGACGTGTAATCAGATCATCATTGAACTAGCGTAATTACTTTTTATCCACACGTCACAACGTGGAATTTAAAAGAGAGAGAGAGAGAGAGAAAAAAAAATCAATTATCGGCTATCGTTTTCTCAATCTTGTATCGATGTGTTCTTAATGGGATCCAGTGACATCTGGTTTCTATCTCGTGAACAATAGAGTCTACTTTTTAATTTACTGAGTTGGCAGGACACTAAGGGAAAGAACGACTTATATGATACAGTTACACAGACCACTAACACATTGCGTTTATGAGCCTGCATTTCTTGAGGACTATGAAAATCAGAGCCAGATTGAAGCACGTGGATGCCATGTGCAGTTTCTATGCGTATTTTGAAGGCTTTTCTGAAAATGCATTTTATTAATATAAGATGAACATAAAATTATTGACACTTTTAAAATTATCTCCCTTTTTTTTTTCTATGTTATATATATACTGTGCATCCGATGTGGAAAAATATGCAGGTCGCAACTGGGTTTGCCATGTGAAACATGACAATCTTTCTTAATTTTCAGAATCTCAGGCAACGCTATTATACATATTGTACATATTTGTTTTTTAAAGTTTTAGAAATTTAGAAGTTTTCATTTGTGCCTGCACCTCTGGCTGTGAGGGTTAAGCATTGGGCAGCTGCACAGTCTGAGCTTCCAATATCCGGCCCTGTAAAGGGTAGTTGCTTTGGGTCCGGATTTCTAAAGTTTCCACACCTCAGACATGTAAATGTGTATGACCATAAGCTATCGTCCCATTAAAGTAATAGGATTAATAAAGTTCATAACAAAGAACTTAAAATTTATTTTTTCATGATAAACATATAATTAAAAAAGTAAAAGTTTCCCTTTCAGACCTTGCGATCTATGGGGCAGATTATGTTAGACCTTGCGATCTATGGTGCAGATTATGTTAGACCTTGCGATCTATGGGGCAGATTATGTTAGACCTTGCGATCTATGGGGCAGATGATGTCAGACCTTGCCATCTATGGGGTAGATGATGTCAATGTCATCCGTTTTCTTTTGGCTAACTGTTAACGAGCAGGGTGTCATGTGACCAGCACAAAGACCAACCGCCTTTACTTTACCCAACTTAAGTCAGGTACCCATTAGAGTTGGGTGGACTCAGGGGCGCCCTAAAAATCCCGAAATTCCAACTCCCATTCCTCACCGAGTTTCGAAACCAGGACCCGAGGTTCGGAAGCAAAGCGCTTCAGCACTCAGCCACTACGTCCCCCTCAAAAAAAAATATTTTGATAAACTAGAACTATTTAAAGAAAAATTAATGGAAAGTTTTTTAAAAAAATTGAAAAGATGTTCGGAATGAAAGTATATGGAAATGTGGACAAAATATTCCATTATGAGGGACATCAAATAAATAATGAATTCCTTGTGTGGTTGTTGTAAGCTCTTTGGGATTTTGATTTGTGATGTATAGCAATTGTTAGAGTCTCGACTCTTTCTTATCTTATCTTATCTTAAATAATACAGACGTTACTTAAAAAAAGAAGATGATTACGTCCTACGCATTCAGTCATGCATATTAACCAATGACTTAAATTCTGCCAAGTCACTGGTTTTCCTGGCTAGCTCGGGCAACCCATTCCATGCTCTAATAGCACTAGGGAAGAAGGAGTATTTGTACAAATTTGTCCTAGCATATGGGGGATGAGCCATTTTAACTTATTCACGTCATGTTCATAAATTACATTCTTCAATCGAGTTAAAATTTCGCACATAGACTTGTGCTGGACGACAACCCTTCGTTAATTATTGATGTAATTTTTTATTTACCGCCTAAGCTCAAGTGTTCTTACTTTTGTGACTAAGGGAACTAATAATTATATTTTTTCTTAATGCTGAGAATGAGTAATATCCCTTTTGCATGTAGTCGCCCCCATGCAACGCTAAAACATAACCAATGTATCAAACGTACATTTCTGATCGTCAAGAAGGTATTGATTTTTTTTTTTTAATTTATAGTACTTATTTAAAAAACTAAAGCTTTGTATTTAAGGAAAAAAAAAATTATGACTGTGTTATACACTCTACACGACTCTATATCTATAGTGATTAGATCTCTAGACATATTCTCAATAGTCGCTCTGGCCCCTTTCTATTTTTCTACTTTGGTAGATTAAGCTTTTAAGGTATTAGTTCATTAAGTACCACACATTTACCATATTCTTGCAGGCGGACTACAAGCAGATCAGGATTATCGTATCCAATCTGAACAAATACGCTCCACAGTTCAACCAGAGCGCTTACACGTTTCCAGTGTACCGCTACGGAGCTGGAGACGTCATCGGACAGCTGACCGTGACAGACGAAGATGAAGATGACTATAATAGCCAGTTCACTATTTACGTACCAAATCTACCGGAAAATCAGGTAAACGCGGGTTATAGATCAATCTCTCTTTACTGGCTTAGATGAAATTCTTTATTGTTGATTTAAAAAATAAATGTTTGAAATTCTGTTTCGGTATAATTTATTGTTGGCAATTTTAGGAAGCTAAGCATGTGTTAACTCTAGTACTTATGCATAA
Source organism: Biomphalaria pfeifferi (assembly GCA_030265305.1). Classification (NCBI taxonomy): domain Eukaryota; kingdom Metazoa; phylum Mollusca; class Gastropoda; family Planorbidae; genus Biomphalaria; species Biomphalaria pfeifferi. The sequence continues at coordinate 365,894 of JASAOG010000176.1, read as the reverse complement.
TGCTACACACCATAAAATGTTACACATTAAATATTGTTAAAAATCCTAAAATGTTTCATCTTACAGTACATTGTACGCATGCAATGTTGAACATTAAACACTAACGTAATTATTGAAATTTGAAAGTTAAAAAATAATCCTTAATTCTGGACAATGTCCAAAATGTCAAGCTGACTTTGTGTCACCTGTATGAGAAAGCTCCACTGGTAATGTATCAGGGAGTTGGACACAGAACGGCAGACGATTAGGGAGTTGAGTGTTTGTTCTTTGTAATCATGTACACGTTTTTTTTCCCTTAATATAAACATGTTTCCAAGCAAGTTCAGAGAGGGAGGGAGAGAGTGAAGTGGGAGGAGACAGGAGAGTGAGAAAAATGAAAGGGGGAAAAAAGAAAGGAAGGAGAGAATGGAGTAAAGAACCTTGTGAAAAGAAAGAAAGACGAGCGCTCACACACACAAACACACAGACTCTCTCTCACACACACGCACAAAGAGACTCACTCACACACACAGAGAGACTCTCACACACACACAGACTCTCTCACACACACAGACTTTCTCACACACACACACTAGATGTTTCAAGTCAAGACAAGAAACAAAACAAAAGACGGAAGTTTACTTCAAGTGTCTGACAAGCGTGACGTCATGTCCATCTTTCAACCAAGACTTTCAAAATCCCAGAACCCAGTAAACTCGAGTGATCCATACGTGTCCTAAAACAAAGGCAGAATCTTACAATAAGTTGCTGGACTTTTCTCTCTTTACGCAATATATTAAATAGGACTTTTTTCAAGATGGCTTCCTTTGTAGATTATCTACAAAGTGTTAAGACCTTGTCCCTTGAGAACTTAAGCCGAAGGGAAAATTTTAACCCAGAGAAAAGAAATGGGAGATTGGCTTTGAATCGACTTCTCTAGCAAGGTCCGTCCTAAGCTAAATGACGTTTATTATGAGGTCACATCTTCTTGAGCCAAGCCAGGTTTATTTCCTTATGTCGAGACCATGATTGTATCCAGATCTGTTAATCTCTTGAAATTGTTAAAAAGCTCAAGTGCTTAACCTATATTTTCTAATTTTAAACAAAGTATAACATCAATTGAAGCTAGGATTTATAAACAGAAACCTGCTCGGTTATTCTTCGTAAAAATTTATTATTGCGCTATGAAGATATATGAACACAAGTGACATCTGTTGCTTCTTAGACAAGAGTATTACATTACGCCTTATCATTGGACAGCAATAAATTAGGTCTCTGAGACATTTATAAACTTTCAGGGCTTTAAAAATATAGGATACCACGTTAAGACAATTCAAACAGAATTCTCTAAATGATTTGTAACACATGTCACGTGACATCAGAGTGTGGGTCATTTATTATGTAGTTCATCCATTGTGATTCTCTGATGACCACTTTTATCATCCAAGGAGCTGAGGGCTTAAATTTAATGCTAAATTCGACCTATTTTAATTCAAATTGTTTTTCTTTATATTTTTCCCCCCAAAAAAATAATTCGCTTAACATAGTATAATGCTAGGACAAATTTGTACAAATGCTCCTTCTTCCCTAGTGCTATTAGAGCATGGAATGGGTTGCCTGAACTAGACAAGAAAACCAGTGACTTGGCAGAATTTAAGTCATTGGTTAATATGCACGACCAAATGCATGACGCATAGGACGTAATCATCTTCTTTTTTGAAGTAACGTCTGTATTATATAAGATAAGATAATTGTACTCACTTTTTTTGATTCACGGATTTAAGCTTGTTTATTACTGCCCCAACTGCTCCCTTTTCGTCCGGAGAACATCTAAATTATCAAACACTACTTCTTGAAACATAACGCCAGCTTCTTCCCCTCCTGACTTGGCATCAAGCATATCATGGCGCACATCTATGTCACAGCCCAGACTGAGTTTTTCTCTGATTTCATCTTTTTTTTCCCCCTGCTGTTCCACAGGAAGCCATCAAGCATGTCAGCGTCTCACCCACTGGCCAGATTTCACTGACGCAGAACGTTCCGGCCGACATCTCGGTGCTCAACTTTACCGTTGTGGCAGAGGACGCGGGATCTCCGCAACTGTCAAGCATAGCAGAAGTCAAGATAGACATCTTGATGGTGAAACGTGAGAACGATTGTCTCCCTTCTTTATATCTCGTCTGCTAAAGTCTAGATTTAGTCCGCTGTTTAGTTTTCAGTTTTAAAACTACATTTTTTCTTCCAAAGATGTTATTAATACAATATTTGAGTTCGCTAAACAAAACTATCAAATTAGTGATATCCTGCTTAGAGCAGCTTCTGACATGGAACAAAAGGAGGGATTTGGTTACGTGAAATGTCACAGCACCCCAAGACGTAAGAACAGAAGATGATAATGAATGCATTACCTAGAAACAGTTCTCGAATTAGAAAACATTTTTACAGGACAATAAGTAAATAGTAATGCCGCACTTGGATAATATTATAAATCACTGAAATTTTGAAATTCAGGATTTTTTGGACGCCCATGATTCCACCCAACTCTAATAGGTACCTAACATTAGCAGGGGAAATTAAAGGCGAATGGTGGTTACTTAAGCTGGCCACACGACGTCGTCTTTATTCACCCGCCATCGTCTTTATTCACCCGCCATAGACACAGATGACCTTTACATCATATGCCCAACAGATCAATAGGTCTGAAAGGGGAATTTTACTTTTTTTTAAAACTTTACTTAATGAATGTTAGCGAAAAAAAAATGTTGAAAAAAAAATCTACTTTGTTAATATGATCATAGGAAATAATAGCCAAACAAGTCTGACTTTGAAATGCCAAGTTTAAATCTACTGTCGTTGTCCGGGCTGTGGTCATAAAACTGAATATTTGTGTTCCTACAGAGCCAGACGTTTTCTGTATCTCAACCACCAGCAGCACCACCTCCCTGTGCTGGAAGAACCCGATGCCCGGTGTCCAGTTTGAAGGTTACGACATTATGGTGGAATCATCGTTCAAAGAGTAAGTAGCCACTTAGAGATACCCAGTAATGGTCAGTAACCTTATAGACGGTGAGTATAGGAACTATAGTTATGAATATTTTTGTCCTAAGTAGCCTATTAAAGAGACATCAGAACTTAATTTTTTTTTTTAATATCAGAACTTATTGTTAAGAAAAATCAGAAATCAGAACCCCCCAAAAAAATTCATTTGCCAAAATAAGAAATAACGTAAGCCAAAATACGAAAAATAAAATATTAAAATAAGAAAATTCAGAATACTAAATAATAATAATAATAAAACAATCCAATGGAAAGCTTTAAACGATTTAATGATCCATGCTTATGTTTCCTAACAAGAAAGAAGAAACTCGTGAACCTTGGTGGTATAGTTTTAAAAAAAGGTTCATAATCAAAACATTCAAGCAAAATCGGAAACAATCGATCTTAGACCTTGTGACCTCATAGTAGTATCTCGAAGCAAGCATAGAAAGTCCCAAAAAGAGAATTAAAAACAATTCCAGTATTTTTTTTTTTTTTTTTTATTATTTTTTTTTTACACTAAAGAATGAATGAAAGTTTGATTTTGCTAAGAAAAACTCTAACACTAAACGCATTCTGACTTGACAGGAATGTGTTCCTGCCTTCTGTGGAGCCCCTGGTCGAATCCTGCTTCATTCTAAACAACACCAGGATAGGGGGTCAGTACGTCTTTCACGTGAAGGTCAGATCGAATGATGTCTGGTATGGTGTTGAGTCTTACCTGGCCTTCAACAAGACTGCCACAGGTGAGTCTTAGCTTCAAGGATGAGAATAATTATAGTATTTGAAAAAGTCCAGCTAAACGAACCACATCAGGAGGCGATCCTAATATTGGCCCAAAATGACCAGATGGTCCAATTAACCGGATTTGACAGTATTAGGGATGTTATTCGGTACTTAAGGATTCCATCTGAATAAACGGTTGGTCTGATTAGCCGGAGTGGTGCGATTGTTGCGTCCAATAATACTTCTCATCTCTAGAGAACCATTATTAAACCAAATAACTTTTTTTAGTGCTCTAAAATATTGCTTGCATTACATATTTTGATAATTGGGTCAGCGTGGTGAAAACACCATCTTTCGGTTAAGTCAACTCTAGCTATAATTAATTTAGAATCGTCTCACGTTATTGACGGCAGTGATATTTAATTTTTTTAAATGTTAAATGTCTTTGCAAGAAGGTGTCGCAAAATGTTGTGTTTTTTTTTTAAAGAAAATGTTCACATTGAGAGGCTGATAGACAATTACCTTTCACGCGTTCTTAAAAGCTTTCAAATTGCATTGCACTGGAGTTTCAATTTCCTTGTTGGTTCAATCGCTAGCGTTAAGGACTTGAAGTGAGAACATGGCATTAGCAACAATAGTCTTGGTCCCCGAGAATTTTTCATGTGGTATTTATGTTTGATTTAAAATCTTGTGGACTAGAGGCAGGAACTAAGAGTGGCTGTCTGGTCGTGAAGTATGCGCATGCGCGTTGGATCGACGTTCGATTCTTTGGTCACGTGTTCATACCGCGCCATCCCCCGATCGTCCTTCGGGATGTTCAGACTAGGAAGTAAATTATCTTCAGCTCTGAAGCTACATCCGAAACATTTATAACATTTTACATCTATCTATATATATAATTCTCTTCGTCGCTTAAGAGTTTGGACGTGAAGAAGAAGTAAAGGAAAGATCGCTCTATTTCTGTGAATAGTCACCCCACGAAAAAACAAGAGGGGGGGGGGGGGAGAACAAGTATTCACCGGTCCATACGGATGGCTGCATGGTTATTTTATATTAAAATATACAACGAGTGCAAGTTTTGTGTACGTGGGTTATAAATGAGATCAATGTATAATTCTTTATGAATCTTTTAAGCTAACTTGACTTGAATGTGACCAGTTTTAGTTCCAAGTTTATTACATACATTTTTAGCATATACGGATTCGACATAATCACATTCACAAAGCCCGAGAAACATAAACTTTTACATTCAAGTATTAGCCAAATTCCACGCTCCCCCCCCCCCCCCCCCCCCAAAATAAGAAACACCAAAAAATTAAGATTCCGGGTGAAATGTATTTAAATATATTTCTACAGGCTTGAATTATGTGTAACAGCTTTCCCTACTTACACTCCCCCCTCCCACACACACACACAGACACGACCTCCACACTCGCTATGTTTCAGATTTGATGTGGAGATGTATCTGAATATTGCAAGAGTATCTACTGCCCATTGAAATATCATTCTTTAAGTTTAACTTCATGTCCCAATCAAACTAATTGGATCACATTGACCTGAAAATTTTTTAAAAATCTAAACCCAATGATCAAATTCATACTATTTTATCTATTTACTGAATCTTTATATTCTAAATAGCCATAACCACTTCTAAATAAGGTACGTTAATTACAAATGTTCGTACCTATTATTATTAATTAATGATCACAGAGGAACAGACGGAACTAATTAATATGGTATAAGCGAATTTCTGTGAACATAAGATTTTTTTTTCCCCAGGCTACACTTACGACTGCGTCAAAAATCAGTTCTTCGTCTGCAATTACAAAAACCCTTGCAATGGCAATGGCGCCTGTAACCCAATCACCACGCCAGACAGCTACTACTGTAACTGCTCGCCCGGCTGGCGGGGAGATAACTGTACAATCAAAGATTGGTGTGCTTACTCCCCTTGTAAAAATGGAACGTAAGTTTTTGTGTGTGTGTGTTGAACTAATCTTAAAGTAAATCTGAAACATTGAAACAAACACATTTTGAGGCTTTTTATGTATTTAGTTTTAATTTATAAAGAATGTTATATATGCCCGCCTACCCCATCCCAAGCCAATATTATAAAAGCTAAGCATGTAAAAAGTGGTTAATCCGTCATCTCGTCATTTTCATTCATAGCATTTTATAATTGTGTTCTGTACAGTTCTCCGACCCCTATTATATACACTTCCCCCCAAAAAAAATGACACAAGTGTTCTTTTAGTGTATGGCATCCCTATACATTAGGTCTACTCTGGGGTACTCGAGTCGTTTTTTGTAAGGAAGTCAAGCGTCTTCATCCCAACACTATTATTAAGAACCTTTTACATTTTTCTGTTACACTTAGCAATGAAATCCAATTAACATTGCAAGTCACAGAAGCGTTAATGACATCAATATTTCATTATAACTAATTGGATAGAAATGCAAATTTCAACTTGCAGGCAAACAAACAAATCATGGAGATGTTTGGCTAGACCTTTGTAGTGTCCTCTCAATCGGCAGATTACAGAGTCCCACCATAGAAGTATCGCCAATGATATGGGAGAACTTTAGCTTGCAATCTCTTCATGGGTTCAGGGATGGAATGGGTTAAAGGTTATTTTGAAAACGGCTTCAATTTTTTTTTCCTAGAAACTCGACAGTTAATTTATATCTTTTAAAAAAGCTAATTGGCTAGACAGTGAAAACTCCGGTTTGACCTTTTTAATTTTTCTAAACATAATCATTGTCAAAATTTTGGCTAAAGTCTTTTTACTTTAAACAGGACTTCGGAAGCCTTTCTTTGTATTGTATAGACATAGATTAGCATAACTATTCATCGAAACATATTGTTGTAAAAAGCTCATTGAAAAGACTTCTTGCAATAATGAAGCATTACAAATAGTAAATAGAATGGAAGATAAGCTCTCCAGGCATGCGATCACAATCATTTGCCCAAACCCACCCCATTTGGACAACTGTATCTTTCAGGAAGTGTTCACCCGTCACTAAATAGCGGCGTATGCTACGCCGCGGGTTGAATAGTGGAAGATTAATAGAATACTATCAGCTTCAAAAAGGAGGAATTGATTTTTCTAAAAAAAAATATGTTACAAGTTTTGTTTTTATGTATTCAGCTCTTCAAGAAGTTGCAAAGGGAAAAGATCGTCTCTCGAGACGTAAAATGCCACAGAATTGAGTTCTTATATGTTTATTCCTATAGAGTTCTGAACGTTGGGGGCTTGACTGAGAGTTTAGATATGGCCCTAATGTGAATATATATTTCTCTGTTCCCCCTTCTCCTAAGACTTTAAAGGTATCTCACCAAAATTCATCTTTCTATCCACAGGTGTACGTTCCTTGAACACAATAAATATGAGTGCTCTTGTTCCGAAGGTTTCTTTGGTAACAACTGTCAGTATTATAATGCATGTCTCGACGCACCGTGTGCAAACCAAGGCTCCTGTACTATCAACCAATATGGTGTTTATACATGCCAGTGCCTTCCAGGGTTCTCGGGCAAAGACTGTTTGGTAAGTGGCATCAGTGTTAAAACACTTGGGTAATTTACCCATTTTTGGGGTTTTTTATGCTTCTCAATTAAATAGTAAAGCCAAGTCAAGCTAGGTTGTTTGTCTAGTCAAGTCTAGTGCATTTATTAATTTATTTTAAATTATCATTGCAGACGGTTGACCCTTGTTTTCCGTCTCCATGCGCGGCCGGCAGGGGGAGCTGCAAGCGTCTCAGCAACACGGACTTTGACTGTCAGTGCTACAGCGGTTACTATGGCAACCTGTGCCAGTATGTAGATGCCTGCAGTGCAGAGAGTTCCCCGTGCATGTACTTCGGCACCTGCCTGTCGGTCAACGACACGTACTTTTGTGTGGTGAGTCATATACGTCTGCTGATCACGACATTTTGTAGAGTATAATATAGTTGTAAGGATCGTTTTAGTTAGTAACCAGCCTGAACATTTTGTTGGATTCAGTTTGGACAATTCTGGACGTCTACGGAAAGCTTCGAATAGCCATATCACTAATAGCCCTTAGTCCAGGGGTTCTCAACCTGTGGGTTGCGACCCCTTTGGGGGTCGATTGACGATTTGCCAGGGGTCGCCAAAAACCATCGAAAAAATGGATTGTTTCTGTCTATTCTTCTATTGCTGCGTGTGTTTGCCGGGGGGGGGGGGGTTCGCGGCAGAGTGGGGGATTGTAAAAAGGGGTCGCCGAGCATAAAAGGTTGAGAACCGCTGCCTTAGTCCAAAGTCCAGATTTAGTGTTCATACAAGTATGCCTATCACAGAGTGAACTCTTAATATAGTAGATCTAATGATAGTTCACCAATAAGTAGCCTCATTTCTAGCCATCCAACCGTGTCAGGCCTAAGGAGTTCATAACCCTGTCAATAAATCGCTTTAGAGATAAATGTATTGCTTCCCCTTAAAAATAATGGTATAGAAGAATCTACGCCTACTAAATATTATCATGGCCATGTTGTGGTCTCTCTGGGACTAGATGTATTACTTTTTGCTTTAGGAAATGTAGAAATGATAGTATCTTAATAGACACTATTTTAGTTTTCACTGAAGCTGCCAATAAGTTTTCTACACCCCGTACGTTGCATTGGACAGTGTGACTTTGTAGACATTTCCTATCAAATACAATTTCTTGCCCTTTGTGAATTTCATACGTTTGTTTACGAAGCAAAATAATAAATAGTAAACAATGTTTTTAAACACAACACTAAAAAGTAGGAAATTAAAAACAAGCAAAAGATAATTTTCTTTAATAAATAAAAATAAAGCTTATCCTAAAGGAAGGAACTCCGCATTTATAACTATATCTCTCAATAATGTAGAAGTTATTTCCCTTATTTGATATTAACAAAACAATTAATGAACAACAATTAATGGACAAATAATACATTTTTTTAAATTGGTTCATGTTTTGTTAGGTACAATACATAATTGTTTAAAGTCTCAACTTGATCCAAAGGGGTGTGGGAGTAATAGCGTGAACAATTATGTAATTGGACAAAACATTCATATTTAGCCCCATCTGTGAATACTGAAGGATTAATTTACCTTGTCAGTGTCAAACAAAATAATTAATTACCAGTAATTAATTGACTAATTGATTAATTTTTTTTATTAATTCATGTCTTGTCTATAGCAAATGAATAAATGTGCAAAGTTTCAACTTGATCCGAGAATGGATATGGGAGAAATAACGTGTATGAACTTTTTACCAAACAGACAGACAGACAGAATGAATTGATGAAGCTTTGTAAAAAATGAGTCGGGTGTGTTTCGTTTGAGCTAAAGGGAAATTAAAACATTTCAACTTAAATTTTTACAATCATTGTCGAACCACCGAACGTAACTGTTAGAAGGAAGGGATTTGAACCAAACCTTGAACTTACGTGTGTCACTCTTTGGCTTTACCATTCGCTAAGAGAATTCAAATAGGTGTGTAGTGTTTTTGATTACATACCACCCATGACTTATGTTCCCTTAGCTTAGATAGTACATTTTCTTTATAAAAACTAAATGAAATACGAATAATTGATTAATTATCTTTAACTAATTGGTTGATTTTTTAATTGATTCATTTTTATCATCAAGCTTGTATGCTAAATTTGATGACGATTAGATCAGCAGAAGGGGTCAAAAAATCAATTGTAAAAATGTAAATATCATATATTTATTTTTTAAAATTATCCTATAGATATCCTGATTTCAATTTTTTTTTTTTTTTTGTTCGAAAGGGGTTGTGAAGAATTTCCCTAGATTTTGACCCGCAGAAATGTATTCTTCTGATACCTGGAGCTCACTATTCATCCTAGTAAAAAAATCAAAACCTAAGTCAAGTTATGATTGGAAGGGGGCGTGTTTGGCTGATAATGTCAACATTCTATGGACATTGGATGTACACATAGAGCATGTATGTCTGTTACCGCCTAAGCATTATCTTCATGCTGAGCAAGTCGTTTTGTACGGGGTCTGTTTTTGTCACGCAAAAAAGTCGTAAACAGAAAGATGCACAGCATATCGGAGAAATTCGACCGCTATGACATGAGAAAGTCTCATAGAATCACCTAAGTGGAGACGCATTGAAAATGTCGTAAATTGGAGTCGATCTTGTTGCAGACGACTCTCGTGAAAACGGTTTACGTTCTGAAAGGTCCGAGCTAAAAGATGAAACAACGTTCCTTAATTATTTTTTTTTTACTTTGGGTAATTGTCATTTTTATTTGATAAATCTCAAAATATGGGTTTGTAATTAATAAACAAATAGTACAGATTTTTGTCTCTTGAGACAAGAGACTTAACGACTTACTCCCTAAGGGGAGCGCACTCCAGAGTTTCGGAGAACAAATTTGTCTTATATAATACAGACGTTACTTCAAAAAAGAAGATGATTACGTCCTACGCGTCATGCATTTAGTCATGCATATTAACCAATGACTTAAATTCTGCCAAGTCACTGGTTTTCCTGGCTAGCTCAGGCAACCCATTCCATGCTCTAATAGCACTAGGGAAGAAGGAGTATTTGTACAAAATTGTCCTAGCATATGGGACGAGGAATGGGCCTTTATCTTTGTGTCTTTCAGAGTATTTTATTAAATTTTGTATTTGAAGATTATGGTTCAGTGTTTTATGTATAATTGCTACTTTACTTTTGAGTCTTCTGTCCTGAAGGCTTTCTAAATTTAGTGATTTTACTATAGGTGTTACTCTAGTCAAATATGAATATTCATTTGTTATGAATCTCACTGCTCTATTTTGTGTCTGTTCCAGTTTCTTAATACTTAATGTTATCTTGAGTTGAGGGATCCCAAATTGAGGATGCATATACTATTATTGGCCTAACCAAGGTTAAATAACATTTAAGTTTTATGTTCTTATTTGATTTATAGAAATTTCTTTTAATAAATCCTAATGCTTTGTTTGATTTTTTTTATAGTTTCATCAATATGTGGATTCCATCACAGTTTTTCATATATTATAACACCTAGGTATTTTGCGTTTTTAGTCTGTGTTAATAGTTTGCCATGAATAAGATAAGTGGAATTAATTTGTTTTAGTTTTTTTGTTACTCTTAACAACTGACATTTTTCTGGGTGGAAAGACATGCTCCAATTTGATTCCCATTCCTGTAATTCATCTAATTCTCTTTGTAAAATATCTGTGTCATGTGTTGTTTTTATTGTTCTATATATTATGCAATCGTCTGCAAATAATCTGACTTTTGTTCCTGAAGTAATGCAATTTGGTAAATCATTTATGTAAATTAAGAATAGTAGTGGACCCAAGACTGTTCCTTGAGGTACACCTGAGTTTACTGTTATCGGTGTTGATTTAGAGCCATTTATTATTACAGTTTGTTCAATCATAAAGCCAAAGTGTCTTAAAAGAAATACAAATTAAACTTAATTTAATGTTTTTATTAAAGTCACTTTCCTTGTGCTCTACACGGGGCCGGCCTTTAGCCGATTTGACCAACTACTCCTAATTAAGCTCTGCGCCTGACAGAGACCCCCAGTTTACATTTAGGCCTATCATATCACTACCAGTCATGGCTCTTTTAACAGGCTTTTGAAGATGTATGACTTAGAGTTTCTTAAAGGTGTGACATATTCGGTGTATAATAATTACGATTGACGCAACTTTAGTTAAGCCATTGGCGCCTATAGGGCTTGAGTTGCTTCCTATGCACGTTGTATAATAAATGTTGTTATAATGATCTATATAAATAATAATAGTTGTAATGTAAAAACAATTAGAAGAGGGGCCTCGCAAGCATCCGTTACTTAACTTGGGTCCGCAATTCCTAAAGCCGGCCCTGACTAGACACTCCCAACCGCTCCCTGTCATTCACGTTTATGCGTGAAATCAAATAATTATGCCATATATACTAAAATATATATAAATAATAATAAGGCTTGTCTTTGAGTCCGAAGATTAATGAGGAATGCTACGCAACTCCAGCTGTGACCTATAGATACATATTTTGCCACATTAGTACAGGCATACCAAATAATAAGCCTACTATGAATAAAATACGTTTTATATTCATGCATTTACTATCTCTCAAAACTTCTACACTGTCATGTTGCAGTGCCCTGCAGGTACCTCTGGTCAACGCTGCGAGAAACAAGACCCTTGCTTCTTGCAGCCCTGTAAGAACAACGGTCAGTGCATCGCTGGGGACACTGGCTCCTTCACCTGTGATTGCCCGGAAGGCTACACAGGGAACGAATGTCAACACTACGACGCTTGTCATAATGTGAACTGCAGGAACGGAACCTGTAAACCTGTGACAGGGTCCCTATTCAAGTAAATACATGGTAGAATTGGTAGGACTAGATCTATATCCATGGAAAAAGTAGGTCTTGCGATACATAGATGAAGGGAAATTACTCCAATACATTAAAAAAGCAGAAAAACAAATAGGGCCTATCCGCCATTAAAACTTCACCCTCTTCTATTTCAAGTTCTAAGCACCCCAATTACAGATTTCGCTAGTAACGTCCTTCAGTCCCTGCGTGTGGTTGGTTATGTGATTTTGTTATAGTACTTTGCATTTGTAGCCTAATATGGCTTCTCTTTGAATTTTAAACCAAAATCAAACATATCAAAATAACAAGTTTTTGACAACTCAGTTCATCTACTAACACTCACAGTAATTTATTAACGCTCCCTAGCTGAGTGTCAATGTCCTTCTAAATATCAATGTTGTTATATGTTGCTTAATTTACCGAAAGTCTGCCTTCAACTGCCTTAGATTACTTGTGTGCCCTAATTCAGTCTTAATCTACATGTTGAAGTCTTGAAACATAAGGGGAATTAGATTAGCTGATGAGGTTGTTTACATATCATCTGTCTCTAAACCAGGGTTCTCAACCTGTGGATCACGACCCCCTTGGGGGTCGATTGACTATTTGCCAGGGGTCGCCTAAGACCATCGAAACTATGGACTGTTATTATCTATTCTTCTATTGCTGTATGTGTGTGTGGGGGGGGGGGGTCGCGGCATAGTGGGTTATTGTAAAAATGGTCGCCGAACTGAAAAGGTTGAGAACCGCTGCTCTAAACTCTTTAGTAAGCTATTCTAAGTCACCTCTTGTTTCAAGACAACACATTTTTTTGTCTACAATTCACACACTAAATCTAATGCTGTCACTACTTCTAGATCTTTGGGCTTGTTTTCTCACTGCCTAAGATTAAATTCATTTTTAAACCTAAATGTAACAATTATTTCTTGGTAAACTTCTGATTGGTAAAAAATATTTTCTCCAGAGAATGATTAATTATAGCCTATTATTTGTGTTTTTTTTTTTATTGGTTATTGTTTCCAACTGTGTGTGTGTGCTGTCTTCTACCACCAATGATCATGTGGCATATATGTTGATAATTTCATAAATTTATACAGTTGACTAGGATGTTGAATTACCCAAAATGTTGTTCTATTTATGATGATAAAGATATGTTCTTAGACTTTCAATGGTATAAAATAAACAAGAAAAAAATATTGATATAAAAATACTAATCATTTAGCTTTCACATACTATATTAAATTACAATTTAAGTCCACCTACATTTCTGAAAATACAAGTTTTAGGCCTACAGTTAGTACAGTATACATAGACATTAATTACAAAAATTTAACTAGGCGCCATGTTGAATTACTGTCTATCAAGAGTCCACTGTAATCATTCCATATTCCAATAGAAATAACTTGTGTGTGTCAGTCTATCAAGAGTCAACTGTAATCATTCCATATTCCAATAGAAATAACTTGTGTGTGTCAGTCTATCAAGAGTCCACTGTAATCATTCCATATTCCAATAGAAATAACTTGTGTGTGTCAGTCTATCAAGAGCCCACTGTAATCATTCCGTATTCCAATAGAAATAACTTGTGTGTGTCAGTCTATCAAGAGTCAACTGTAATCATTCCATATTCCAATAGAAATAACTTGTGTGTGTCAGTCTATCAAGAGTCCACTGTAATCATTCCATATTCCAATAGAAATAACTTGTGTGTGTCAGTCTATCAAGAGCCCACTGTAATCATTCCGTATTCCAATAGAAATAACTTGTGTGTGTCAGTCTATCAAGAGTCAACTGTAATGATTCCATATTCCAATAGAAATAACTTGTGTGTGTCAGTCTATCAAGAGTCAACTGTAATCATTCCATATTCCAATAGAGATAACGTGTTTTCCTATTCCACTTCTTCCACATGCTGCAATGAATTTTTAAAATAATTTTTTTTTAAAGTATTGTTTTTAATGTTATGTTTTTTAAAAGTTGCTCTTGTTTATCAACATTTAGATGTGAATGTAATGCCGGTTACTATGGAGACCCCTTCTGCACCAACTATGATGCCTGCTTGACCCTGCCATGCAAAAACAGAGGTCAATGCCTCAGTTTTGATGGCAACAACAGAACGGAAGATACGGACTATAAACCATTCTACAACTGCACATGTCTGCCTGGTTGGTACGGACAAAACTGTTCTTTTGTTGACCAGTGTGTGTCTCAGGTCAGTTCTGTTATAACTTTTACATTTAACAAAGTATTTGACTAAATAAAAACATCTAGATCTAGATTCTATAATATATCTCTAGATTCTAGATCTTTCTTCAAAATGAGTAAAAATATTCTGAAGGGGAAGGGGGGCTCCTTATCTGCAATAACTATTGCTCCTGTTGGCTATAGATAAATCCAGCACTGGACTGCTTTGCAAGTCTTATTCTTAACATTATTATTTTGATGAATAGAATTTAAATGTTTTTATTATCATGAACTAAGAATTCTACAAAAAATGTTTTCTAAAAAACTTATGCTTTTCCGTTAAAATAATTTAATCTAGCTTTACCCTAGTTCTAAACTTAACTGTTTTTTAGAAGCCAATTAATATCTTGATGCTTCTTGTAAGGGTTATGGTATTTCACATTTAGGCCTATTCTTGTTTCTTATTGTATTAGTTTAAAAATATGTTTCTTAGTACTTTTTACAAAGTTTATATCAACTCACCTTGTCTGTCTGTATGGTAAAAAGTTTGTACACATTATTTCTCCCACACCCAATCTCAGATTAAGCTGAAATTTTGCACTATTATTTTACCTGACAACACAAAGAAAATGAACCAATTATTAATTAACTATTGGTAAATAATTTTTTGTTTGGTATCTTGAACAAGGGAAAGAAATCATATTTGACAGATGTGGTGGTATAAGTTTAATTAGTCCCCTTGAGGACTCGTGAGCCCTGAGTGAACTTTTTTTAATGCCTTTAAAAAATGATAATCTAAACATTCACCAAGATACCACCTTCTTCCATCCCCCGTTCAGACAAGTGATAGGATCATAGCATCAAGAAAGCTAAAAGCTAAACAAAAACAATTGGTAAAAATATTTATATCACACAGATTTATAGTCTAGGTCAATCTTATATACTATTATGTGACTGATCAAAACTAATTGATCCAATTACAATTAATATAAGCTTTGCTTTTTAAAAAGTATTTTTTTTATTTTACTTATTTTCTTTCAAATTTGTCTTATTTAAACAATTTCTTATTTAATTTTCCCTTATTTTTATCTCTTTTTCTGTAGCCTTGTAAAAATGGAGGCAGTTGTAATCTTGAACCACCAAACGGCTACAACTGCGCATGCCGTCCAGGATACAGCCTGGACGATTGCTCCAAATTTGACTCTTGCTACAGCCAACCCTGCAAGAATGATGGCCAATGCTTACCTGGAAAACAAGAGACAAGCTACAGCTGCAAATGCAAGCCAGGCTATATATTATCAGACTGCTCGCAGGTTGACCCCTGCTACAGCTCAGGCAAGTGTAAGAATGGGGGCACTTGTGTGACCCAAAGTGACGGTGGTTACAGCTGTGACTGTCTGCCTGGGTATTCCTCACATGACTGTAGCCTGGTAGTTCCGTGCTATGTCAACGAGTGCCAGAATGGAGGGCTGTGCAAAAATCTGTCTCTCACAGAGTTCAAGTGTGACTGCCATGCAGAGTGGATGGGCTCCAGATGTGATATCAGTGCAACCTGCCTGGAAGATAAAGAAGGCTGTATCTGTGTAAATAAAAGATTGCAATGTCTTATGAGTAAGTAGTTTTTTATTGATAGGCTCAGTATATGTAAATTAATTTATTTCTGTGTAAAGTATCATAAATTTACAGTTTTGTTTAAATTACTTATAAATATTAGATTTATAAAAATTACATTTGTCGAGGAAAGACAAACAGCAGTTTAACTTTTCTGATCTTGTCCATAAAATGTTGCACTTGTCTGTAAATTATTTGTATATTGCTATTGTGTTTTTAAATATTTGTATTTCACATTCAACTTTGTTAATAATTATGGTACTGTACAATTTTTTATACTACATAATCAATTTGAAATATTTTTTTCACTAAATTTTCACTTTCATTACTATCATTTTGGATAAGCATCTGGTAACGTATCTCAGAGACTCAACAATCTTTTGGACCAGACGTCCGACCCATCCAAGTTGACAGCTAAGCAAGTCATGTTTTTCACAGAAGCATTGTGGGATCTGTATAACGAGACTGTTATAAATATCAGTGTGAGTCTGCATTAGAATACTTATTTTGTCTGCTGTCTTTGATGTACAATTTTCATGGGCTGAACTAAAATATCAGCCAGCTTCATGAGAAAAAAAGCAAGTTCCCCTTTTAGACCATGTGATGTTTAGGGCAGAGGATGTAAAGGTCATCTGTTTCTTTAGCTGATGTTTAACAAGGGTGTCATGTGATCTACACACTAACCTTTAATTTCCCGAACTAAGGTCAGTTACTCTGTTGGGTAGATGCAGAGGTGTCCTAAAAATGCTAAAAATCTCAATTCCAATCTTGACCGAGATATAAAAGTCAATCACTTTACTACTTAGATGCCATGTCCCCTATGAGGATTTGTATTTTGAGTCATTTCCATTTTTATCAACTAGGATGAAGAAATCCACAGGGAAACCAAATTTAGTTTAGCACTGTACTTACTAGTAACATTAGTTAATCTGCCTGGTCGTGCGGTTTGCGCGCTGGACTGTCGTTCAGATTTATCGATGGTCCCGGGTTCAAACCCTGCCCTCTCCCATCCCCCTTCGGGAGGTTTGGACTTCAACTCTGAAGGAACATCTGAAACATGTAAAACATTTTACAAAGCAAATTTTTACAAACACACAAAAAATCTATTTTTATTTTATCTATACCAAAATGTCCAAAAATTTATGAAATCTTCAGCCCATCCTTTAAAGATACTTTATAATAGTATCTACCACATTCTTTTCTCCTCCAGAATTGCGGCGTTATTTCTTTTCATTGTTCTTCCATCATATCTTCTGCTTCTGCCTCTCCAATTCTATTGCCTAAATCTGTCTTTCTGAAATGTCATGCCCTTTTTAAGTTTTGTCAAATGTCTAGTGCTATCTGGTCTTTAGAGCCAGGCTTATGAATGTTTCTGATTATACAAGTACAAATAAGAAATTTTACATTTATTATCATTTTTGTTTTGTCTAGTATGCCACCATTGCTTTTAATGTGATTGGAAACCTTGGACGTGTGAATACTTCTGTCAGCTATGAAGCAGAGAAAGTCAACAGTACAAACACAAAGTAAGAACTAGAGCTAAAAACTAGACTTCTAAAGCAATTTTCAGGCTTGTAAATTCACTTTTGTCTAGAAATTCTTTTGAATTTATATTACTTTCTTTTCAAGAGAGTTTGTTTATTATTTCCTAAACTAATAGGGTGTGAGACTAGACTATCATATGGCATCTTGCAGTTGCAATGGTACTATGAAACATCTCATAGAAAAGAGATGAATGCCTGGGCATTAGCCATGGTTAGAATGATGTCAACCAGACAGCAATTACCCATTCTCCACCCAGCTGATATATCCAAAGAAACAGCACTGTATTTCCTTGATATAGCATGTAGCTAATGATTTCAATTTATGCACCTCACTTATAGACTGTTCTGTAAAAATAAAATTGTAATAGATGATACAGATCTGAACACAGTTTTATATAGTATTTAGTGGCAGGGTCCTTTCATGAAAATTTCTCATTATGAGGCTTTAAGAAACAATAATGTGATTTCAACAATCCTTAAGATTCAGGGCATGGAAACATTATTTCATTCCTTCCTTACATCTAAAGCTTGAGTTGTAGCAAAGTGACAAAATATTTGTTTACAATGTTCATGGAGACTGTATAGTTAGTTAGTGGAAAGCAAATCATTCTGTCTACAATTTAAAAGTGTTTCTATATTTTAAAGAGACAAAAGTGTTTTTTGATAACTTGCTCTCTCTCTCTTGGACACTGCCCTTTCCTACTAATTAGGTCAATAAAAATCTTCATTTTCTGATTTTTTTTTTTTTTTATCAATGTAAAGGTTGAGAGTGTTTCTGGACAACTTTACTTCAGAGGTCAACCTGACTGAGAAAGGGGAGGTAACAATACCAACAAAAGATTTTGAACTGAAAGCAATGCTTCTTGAAACAGTTAAAGAGCATCAAAATTACACGTTTGAAGTTGAATTGAACTTTAACCAAACCGAGGCTACCCCTGCAGTAAGGAACTTTAACAGTCAATCATTTCATTCATGGAGTTAGTGAAATGTTTTCAGAAAATGCCATAACAATATAATACATCATTTTAATATCATTTTTGATTTTTCCTACATTTAAAAACAATGAGACATTTGATTATTTAGAATATATCTTATCTAATAAATTACAGACGCCACTTAAAAAAGATGATTACGTCTTACGCATCATTCATCTAGTCATGCGTATTAACCAACCACTTAAATTCTGCCAAGTCACTGGTTTTCCTGGCTAGCTCAGGCAACCATTCCATGCTCTAATAGCACTAGGGAAGAAAGAGCATTCATACAAATTTGTCCTAGCATATGGGACGAGAAATGTTCCTTTAACTTTGCGTCTTTCTAAGTATTTTATTACATTTTGTATTTGAAGATTATGGTTCAGTGTTTTATGTATAGTTGCTACTTTACTTTTAAGTCTTCTATCCTGAAGTGTTTCTAAATTTAGTGATTTTAGTTAAATGTGAATATTTACATGTGGAGACATATGCCTTTTGTGAAAATTATCATCTAGAAATCAGGTTCTAATGAAATGGATGGCTGTGTGAAATGTGTGAGTTTGAATCTGGCAAGCCAGCCAGCTGCTTGGATGTGCGGTATGCATGCTAGACAGTTGTTTGGTCATCTCAATGGTCCCGGGTTCATACGCTATGCACTGTGCACTGCCATCCCCTGTCATCCTGCGGGAGGTTTGGACACGGATGTAGATTCTTCAACTCTGAAGGAACATCCAGAACATGTTACAAAACATTTTACAAATTTATTCCAAAGAAAATCTGGTTGGAAAGCATAGAGAATTAGTTGTGAAGTTCTTTTTCTATGTTAGAATTGAACTGCATTTAAGTGGTCAGCCCTAAATACGTTAGTGTTGTGGTCAGCCCTAAATAAGTTAGTGTAGTGGTCACACCTAAAATTAGTGTTGTGGTCAGCCATAAATAAGTTAGTGTTGTGGACAGCCCTATATAGCAGTTACTGCTGTGGTCAACATAGTACTAAGTTCATCATCAGCATTTAGCCAAAGGAAAAACAAACATGCTACTGAATTTTTTCTTATTTCTAGCATAATGTCAGCATAGCACTTCCCACTTCTGCAGTTAGTGACAGCAACAACAGCTCCTCTGGGGACATCAGGTTACAGTTCATTGGCTACAAAAGATCTCAGTTGTTTGTTCCAATTGAAGGATTCGATCAAGTTGGTACCATAGCAAGTCAATATCTGGGGCATCAGAGAGTTATTTCTGCAACAGTCAAAGGGAGAGAACTGTACAATTTAACAGACCCTGTAATTATTCAATTACCAAAGATTCAGGTTTGTGTTTTTGTAACATTGAATACCTTTTGAAAATGTTTTTCCTTGGTTGCAGGGTAGTGTTAGTAGATTGACGTCATAATTTTGGTAACAGTGCTATAGACATAGCCAGATTTTTATAAGAACAAAATCTGTTTACCAACTTAAAAAAAAGAGCATTTACATAGATAGTGTTCTAACTAGTTTATATATATAATTAAAAACCCATTAAGTACTTTTTTTCAAAAACAAATTATAGTAGTGCGTATGGTCATATCCTATATATAGATATAGTTTATAGCCATGCTATCTTTAAAAAAACTATAAATAAATTTTAAAAAATAGGTATAGAATCTAGATGTAAATAAAAGTTGGTAAAGATGTGAGTGTGTAGGCTCAGGGACTCACCATTGTTAATTTTTTTTTAGACTGACTCACTCACAGACTTAACTTCTATCACCCATTATAAGGTACCTAGGTAATAAATGACACTCTCAAAACTGTATTGACTCTTTCATTATTCACTTATTTAACTCATATTAATAGTATACAATGTAAAAAGAAATTATCAAATGTGATGAAAAGAGAAAAAAAAAATATTATCCAAGCTGGCATCATCATTCAAACATCGTGGATGTCTTAAAATAAGTTTATACCAGAAGTAACTCGACTCACATTTTGGAGTTGAACGAAACTTATGCTTAGTTACCCATAGTGTTGGCAGTCCTGTATATATATAGTCTATGGATAAAACCAAGGTGGTTTAGAGTGTTTTAGCTATTACATATTTTGTTTTTTTCCACATAATTTAGATGACATTAAAATGCTGGTGAAAGATTTCATTTATTATATAAATCATTGTTTTTTTAGAAAACAGAACTACTTCACTTTTGACAATGTTAGACTGTACAAAGATACATTGGAAAAGCTTTGTTTTGGGTTGATTTTGAAGATTAATAGTTATAATTGCTCATAATTGTTCATTCCTTAGATATAGGTCTTACTTTTTCCTAATTATCATTTCAGGCTGGTGTGAACCACACTTGTGTGTTCTGGGATACTACTGGTAATGTTCATTTCTATGTGCATGTCTCTTATTGTTAATTTTCATGAATTCCTTTGGATGAATGGTCTTGACAAAGTTTTATGTAATAATATTTTTGAAATATTTAGATACTTCAATCAATTTGAATGAAATGAATTCATTAAAAGTATTTCTTAGTCCCAGTAAATTTTCTACAACTAGAGAACATTTATTTTAAAACATATTTATCGAAATCAAAGTTTCAATCTGAAAGAAAACAAAAGTGTTCATAAATATTTTTTTAAATTAACTCTTTCTCTCCTAATTGACGATACCATCGTTGATTTGACCTCTTTAAATTAAATTAATGTTTGATTTTATAAACTTTACTTTGTGTTGTATAAAAAGTGCATGCATTTCCCTTTAACTCTATACCAAATAAAACATTTTCTGATAACAAACAACAAAGTTATTGAAGCTTTATCCTAACAGGGAAGTGAAATACTAATGAGCAAAATGAAGAATTCCGTCGGAACGTGGAAAATAATTACAGAGAGAAAGAGTTAAGCATTGCCTTTAATTTCCAATGATTACAGGAGATGTGAGAAACTTACATGATTAATACTAATAATGTTTAATTATTTTTTTCTCTTAGCAAGCTCTTGGTCAACTGAAGGGGTAACACAATTTGAAGATGACTTAGATATGGTCATCTGTCACTCCAATCATCTCACTAGTTTTGCTGTGCTGATGGTCAGTTTAATAAGTTGTTTTTTTTTAATTTTATCTATTTACCAAATACCATAGTTATTTTAAGTAAATTGAATTTCAGCAAGCACATTTTGAATAACTAAAAGGGCTTTTGTGAAAACTCTATATTAAGGATGTAGCATCTGCATTCGATTTCCCTTCTTGATTTGATCAAGTTGAGAAAATAAAACTTGAATTAATTTTAACCTAATCAGTACGATTGTTAAGGAATTCATGTAGTTATTTAAGCTCAATTTTTAATAAAGGGATTCTATTATCTACTTTCATAAATTTATGGACTTTAAATAAAAAAAATAATATTTATTTTTATTAACATATTAAATAGGTATAAAAAGGTGATAAATTACCAAATTTGTTTAATATGTTTCTGTTGTTGTTTCTTCTAGTTTTTTAAGTATTTTTTTTTTTTGTAGGATACATCACCAGCTCAACGTTTCTCTAAAGTCCATGAGGAAGCCCTGACCTACATAACCTACATTGGATGCGGTATCTCTCTGGCATGTCTCTTCCTCACAGTCTTGACATATTGCCTTTTCAGGTTTGGCCACATTCCCAATTTATTCATAATGTTTTACAAGATTTCAAGTTTATCTTAAATACAATTTTAATTTAATTTAATGATTACTTTTTATTTTTACATCACAGATGTCTAAACAAAGAAAAGTCTGGTAAAATTCTGATCCAACTTGGCTTTTCTTTAATTTTTTTGAATATAATCTTTCTGGTTGGTTCTGTTGATGTCTCAGGCTATAGGTGAGTCAGATTTTTGAGATTTTAATTTTGCAATAAAATTCAGCTTGTAGTGCTAAAAAAAACAAAATAAAAATTTTTTGTTTGTTTATGTATGGAACATACCTATATGTATTAAACAAACATGTCCAACTTAAGTTATATTTAAAGATTTTTTTTAAGATATATGTCATGTTGTTGGGTTAAAACAATAAGTCAGCATTTTTTTTAAATATAAATTGTAGATTTTTGTATGTTATTATAATAAGGTTGCATGAAATCAAAGGTTTCTTGTAATGTATGGATTTTAAAAAAATTCCCCTTTTTTGTATGTATTTCATATTATTTTTATGTCTCATGTATTAATGGAAACAATTATATAATTTTATTAAGAAGAATCCTGCACATCATTTGACCATTTTTTGTTTGATGCAGTAATGTTGGCTGTGTGGTTGTGGCACTTCTACTGCACTATTTCATACTTGGAGCCTTCATGTGGATGTTAATTGAAGCCATTGAGATGTACCAGGCTCTTGTCACAGTCTTCTCAAAGTATGAAGGATACTACTTACTGAAGCGATGCATAGCAGCCTGGGGTAGGTATAAAGTAACTTAAGCCGTTGTTGTAGAAATATATTTTAACAGGCTTTGAGAGAAAGTTAAGTTGAACAAAACACAAACAATATTTATATTATACTTATTATTATTTATGATAATACAACTTGTTAATACTCAAGACTCTTCAAAAATAATCAGACATTCTCAGGGTTTTTTTTTATAAACACTTTAATGTTCTTATAAATAAAGAATCTAATCATAATATTGAAATCTCTGTTCATGTCCATATTTTATGGCTTCCTATTTTTTAAACCTCCCTTCCATCAATATCCACATTGCACCATTTGTCATTCACACCATGCTGCGCTATGACCGTAACAGTCATCTGTTGTAAAACTTTTCAGGTGTACCACTTTTGATAGTTGGCATCACCGCTGCAGTAGATATCTACAGCTATCACAATGATCAAGAGCCAAGAGAAATGTGAGTTGAAATAATTTTTGTAATTTTGTGTTTCACAAAAATTTTCAGCATACTGCTACCTACTTCTCCCATTTTTACAGGCAGTGTTAAATGTAAATTTTAGTTTTTAGATAGATGCCTGAATTTAAGTCCTTGGATTTAGCTTTCAAAATTAAAGGGTGGCTTTTAGTAAGTTTTACCTTTAAATTTCCATTTTATATCACTTGCCAAGTCTTACAACATGTTTGTGTTGAAAATTAAGATATGGCTCCTATACTTCAACCATTCTAAGTGTGCGCTTCAGCATCATCAGAAACCAAAAATATTTCTTTTCTTTTTTTTTTCACATTTCTACTTTTTGAAATTCTGCTTTAAGATAACAAAAAAGTGTGTCCACATTTTATTTACAGGCTTGCACAGAAAAGTTAATCCACTTCGTCTTGTTGATTAATAACCTTAGTATATATGGTCGACTCAATGCAAAGGACTTTTTTTTTTTTACTTTTACAGCTGTTTCCTTACCAGTCAAAATGCTGCTGCCTACTACAGTGCCCTGATTGCCCCTTGTTGCCTGATTATTCTTATTAACACTGTAGTGTTCATTATGGTATCAAGAGTCATTCTGAAGCCCAAATTTCAGGTAATTTTATTTTTATCAGAAAATATTTCTTGTTAAGTTTAATATTTATTGGTTGACTTCCCTTTAATTCTAAAATTTACAGATTAATTGAAAGCATTTTATAATATTTTTAAAAGATTTGAAATTTAATAAGAACTTTCACTATAATCAGCTGGATTTTTCTCCAACTTTTAATGACTTTTCTAATGACCCAAAGTATTTTAAAATGTTTACATTTTTTTTTTATGTGTTTTATTTAATTGAAGACACAAATGCCTTCCTCAAGCCTGCCCTAAAATTTAATATTTTTTAGTTAGATATTTAAATTTTAATTTTTTTAACAATTATTTTTTTTCAAACCACTATGGTATAACCATTACTGTTGTCTTGATGGTCTTGGGTTCAAACCCTACTTACTGCCAACCCCTTTTCTGTCCTACGGAAGTTTTGGGTTGGGGGTGTAATATAGTTTTTTATTCTAAAGAAACATCTGAAACATGTAAACAAAAAAGCACTAGTTTAAAACTGGATGAGTGTGTCTCTTATTATGTTCGGTGAATTTCACTTTTGACCTCTCCACAGCAGCAGTTGACCACTGAGACTGTCACCATCACACCAGCACAAATAAGAGGAGCCTTTACAGTGATGTTTCTGCTGGGAATCACGTGGGTGTTTGGGCCCCTGGCCATCAATGAAGCTAAACTGGTTTTCAGCTACATCTTCTGCATCTGCAATTCTTTGCAGGGCTTCCTGATCTTTGTCTTTCGCTGCCTGTTCAACCCAGAGGCCAAACTGGCATGGATACAGCTTTTCAAGACAGGGACACTCAAGCGAAGGCGTGGCCCATACAAATCAAGCAATTCAGACTACACATCCAAAGCAGTTGACAACAGGTTTCAAAGCAATAGCAATGGAAGTGGATTCAGTGGTCAGATGAGCACAAAAATGAGCTTAGCTATAAAAAGTGGCAATGGATGTCATCCGCACCCACATCAGCTTCATACAACCAGTAGTTGGCATGCAAACTTAAATGGAACCAAATCCGACAAAGTTGGCAACACCAGCCATGGTGCCAACTTTCCCTTAGGCAGTAAGAAAGACCGAAGAGAAAGCATGGATTATTCTGTTGATACCAAACGGGAGTCTATTCCCAATGACTCAATGTCAGAATTTCAGGATGAACTAACACATTTCTAAATGTTAGTCTCCTTTAAATCCTGTAAGATAATGTCAAAGTCTTTCTTTATAATAAATCCAAAAGAAAACTTTCTTGGCCAGTTCTTTGGTGCTGACACAGCATCATAAACTGTCTTGATGTGATGTTACATTAATAGTTATTACATTTGAACTGATGTTAATATACTTTTAATGTCACATTCAAACCTTTAATGTGCATCAAAAGTCCCATTGAACCATGTCATGTTCAAACTGATATTAGACCTACAGGAAAGGTCACATGTATAATGCCAACTTTCAAGTTTAAGTCGCATTTAAAGATTGTTGGCTCGAAAATTTCAATTTAAACAAGATCTCACTTTCAAAACATCCTTTTGTGTCAATTAAAGTTAGTGTTTCAACATAATCTCAATTTTAGCTAAAAGGAATTTTTTTAAACTAGAGCATATAATAATAAATCAACCCCTAGCAGCTAAATAAAGACTACGTCTGGACATTTTTATATAATTTTTTGAGATAATAATTTAGCACAGTAGATTAATAAATTTAAATTATAGCATACATGACACAAATGGGAAAATTTATCAGCTTTCTATATTTATGGAATCTACACAAAACAGAAGCAGCTATTTAATTTTTCATGTTTAAGTTAGACTATAGAAAAGTGTTCACTATTAATTAGCAGATTTTAAGTCTCTAATTATCATGTATGACTAAATTAACACTTATTACATGTATGACATTTAAGTTCTCTTATAATAATAATTGATAAGATAAGAACTACTCTAAATGGTATTACATGTTCATTGAAGATAAAAGTTACTCTTGTTATGAAAAAAACATTCTATACTCTATCCAGATCTAGCATATTTTTTTATTCTGTGAAGTGCATAGCAGAAAAAAAAGTTGTTCGTTTAAATATTCACTGTCTATTGTCTAGTCATGACCTAGTTATCAATTTACTATCTCATAGGAATACCTACACAAGTCAGAATGAACAGTATAGCTTTCATCAAAAGATATATTTTAAGGAATAGTCAACAATAGAGGTACTCCTGAAGATATATTCTAAGGAATAGTCAACAATAGAGGTACTCCTGCGTGGTTTTTACACACTTATTATGCATATAGTGTTACACCATTTCCTAGATTTCACTTTGGACAAAGAACAACTATATTACAGTTGTTTTATTGTGGTCTGCGTTGTGTACATTTTTTTTCTAGAAGAACATGTGATGACTTTGACCTCCTGTTGTGTTGACATCATTATCAGTGTTCTAAGTATTCATACTAAATCCCATTAGTTACTGTGCTGCTATTGAAGGATGAAACTTTACATACAAAATATTTATTTTTATAGAGATTATTATTTTTTTTTTGTCCAATGCATTACATTCTTTTTTTGTCGAATGAATTAAAATGTTATAAATATTGACTAAATGTATAGCCTTTTCAGTCTGTAAAACAGAATGATTGATTGTTATTTTGTTTAAAATGTTCCTTGAAAACTCTGATTATTTTTTCTTTCTGGTAACATTATTTTAGTTTAGTATGTCAGAAGAATAGTTCAAAACAATATTCATTGCTCTAAAATTTTTTAAAAAGTTTTTTTGTAAAGTTATGTTATAACTATTGTAAATCAAAACTGCACTTTTGGCCTTCTGATACCCCCTAAATGTAATAATTGAAATATAAACATAACTTGAGTTTTACTATCATTCATGTGTATTCAATTCTTTATAATTGTCCTAAAAGTTTAGTGTTTTTGGAACTCAGGGCCCACAAAAGCTCGCCTCCATCAACCTGTCTTTAAAAAAAAATGTTCCGTCTGGGAAGGATCTACACAGATGTAATTTTTTTGACATCCCTATTACTGATGGCGGCTTGTATTTCCTGTTGGTCTAATCATCTCCTTTAATGACCTCTTCCATCCAAGTGCCATAATGAGGCTGGGAAGCATTGCCAGGGTATTTAACTCTTGTCTTATGGGAAGCAAGGAGAAATAGTTACTACTTATATAATAAAAATAATAGTGATAAAAATGATAAATGGTGGAAGATTATCAACAGTTCATTAATTTTTGAATGGTAATAGAGTACTACTGTTTTACAAAGAGACATATTTTCTAACAATACCAATGCTATTATGTTGTTGTTCTGGTATTTTACAAAGAAATTATTATTCTTAATGTATCTTGCTGTCAGTGACAAAGGAAAAAATGTTTTTGAGGATTTAAAAACAATAGTGTTGATGACACTCCATATGTTCTATGCACTGGGCCCCAGTTAGATCCCAAACTTAAATATTGATGTTGATGACACTCCATATGTTCTAAGCACTGGGCCCCAGTTAGATCCCAAACTTAAATAATGATGTTGATGACACCTTCTCTATAAGTTCTATGCTATGGGTCCCAGCTGTGGCTAATAGAGTTCTACCCTGTGAAAACAAGCAAGTAGAGAACTGCTGTCTATGGTAGACTACCGTAAAGGGATTTAAAAACAAATTCAATCACAACCTTAGAGTTGATGCCTTTGTTCATGTTTTTGACTTGTTTTAAAAACCTGTGGTCTGATTGTGTATAGATCTGATCATGTGACATTGCAGAACAAATATCAATGTTTGTTTGTGACTATTTTTTTTTTTAGATACCAAACTTAATGAGATCATTGTTTTTCAATGATAAAAACTGAATGATTGTTTTTTGTGTATTAACTGATGATGATACATATATAATACATTGCTTTTGAAATGAGATTTAAGAAAAGTGCAGTATTTCACATGGCTATGAACACCTTGCTATGACTACAAATTTTGTCACCTCTAACACTGAAAAAGCAGATGTCTGTCAGGAGGGTTAGGTTTATAACACTTCCCTTTCTACTGCACTTATCTTCAGAGGTAGATTTCCATTGTCTCTCATATGTATAATAATGATAGATTTTTCACCTTGTGAATGAAATATTGTATTGCTCATATTATATCATCAATAATATTTTGAAATGTATGACTTAAAATGTAATTTTTTTCTTGTGCTAAAATATGTTCAATGACTTTTGTATTATATGATATTGAAATATTCTGTTTTCTTATACATTGAGATAAATATTTGTTCAATCGTGAAATTTTATTTTGACCTATGTATACATGTCCATTATTCTGTTACTGGAATGCAAATTATGAACCAGACACAGCCAGATAGTCAGTCTCGGACTTTGTAGTAGCTTAGAGTTTGTTTTTTTGTTCTACTTGTATAAAGATTTTCTAAACTATTAAAAATTGTGTCTACAAAATTTAAATCAAGAAAACATTTTAGTCAATTAGCCTACAAAAACAAATGTTTCAACTGTATGCCAAAGTTTATTGGTTAGCTAAGTTACAATAAAACTAAAACTAAATAGTGTCACTATGTTTTTTGTCATGAAATGTAATACATAAGCTATTTACTGACAGTTGCTGATATTTTTCAATGTTATTTATTTATATTTTTTGCATTAAATGTCAAAGGATAAATTTTTTTTGTCTTTTGTTTATTTTTCTTTGCTTGGTGCTTTTAAAAAAAAATAAACATGTTATGAATGAAATCCATTCAATAAATATTTAGTAACAATATCAGAATTTGTTTAAGTGCTTCTGTGTCTTTATTCTAGATCCTAACATTAAACTTAAGAAACTTGATGCACATTTTAAGACTGTCAAGACTGTTCATGAAACAGTGAAGGGCCAGTTGGACTTGATGATTTCAGGGGTGATTTGGACCATGCCTCTCCTGTATGAGCTGTATATGGCCAAGATAAAAAAAATATTGGGTATCTTTGATCTAGAGGTTTTTGGATTTTTTTGTTTTGGTGTGGCTGGTAGGATTTCTTTTTTAAAGGGATGAGTGGCTACCTAACCTTTTTTGTGCATGCATTTGTTTGAAATAGACAACACATTCGTCCAGGGAGCTGAAAACTAGATTTTAATTAAGAGCTTTATGATCAAATTTGTTTATGAAAAATAAGCAGGACATATTGAAACACTACAGAATTTGTCAAGACAGATTGTCATCACGTAATGTTGCCATTTGTATTATATGTTTAAGATTAATTTGGGTAATGGAAGACTGATTAAATGGCTTTTTTTTTGCAACTTGCAAAATATAAATAAATAAGTATTATTGTTTATGTTATGAACATAGTTTGACTAATGGAGTCTATTAGTTAGTTGAAATATAATCCAGTTACAACTGTTTATATGTTCAAGAAAAAAAAAAGCATAAACCAAAATTGCTTTGTAATGTTTTTCAGAGTCATAATTTATTCTATTTATGTTAGGCTTTAAATAACCCCACATCATAAAGTTGATTTAAAAACATAGAAAAATGTAAAAGCTTAACAAGACCAAACATTAAAAGCAGACCATACAAATACTAAAAACAAAGTTTATATAAAAGACATGGCAAAGTGCCAGAAAAAAAAAAAAAAAAAAAAAACTTTTTGATAAATAAAAATAATATAGGCTTAGGCTCTAGGCCTAATTTCTAAAAAATATTCAGGCTTATTTGAAAGTGTTTTATATCTTTTTAAAACATTTAAATAATATTTCTATTTATCTTTTCTTAAAGATTACAGACATTACTTAAGGAATTGGGTCAATAATGTTTTGCTTAAGATTATTTCTTTTTATTTCCAAAAATTTGACAATGAAGTAAAAGACAAAAAAGATATTTACAAGGAGAGAGAAAAGAACATTTTTAAAAATTTAATTATTGACTTGATTTACATTACAACATCTAGATCTACCACAGACATATATATAATTAGTACAGTAATAGGAAATTTTTTAAACATATTAAAATTTAAATAATGTTAATCGTTACTACTTAGTCCTACTAGAGTCATTATATTTATAATGATTATTAACCTAGAACCTATCTAAATGTACTGATCTTTTTGTTCAAAGCACATTCATGTTTCTGAATAGATGAGTAGAGTCGAAGAACTTTAGACGCTAAATTTTCTATGGCATGTGTGCGTAACCATAGAAGAAGTCTCTTATATCAATTTCACTTTTGACTTCATAAACCTTCGCCTTCTTCAATCTTAAAATTTTCTAACCTTGTTTGTCTGGAGAGCAGTTTGTCACTTTCGTCTCTCTTTTGTCTGAAGACTTCTTGATCGCTTAAACCTCGTAGAAATCCTGACCGTTTTTCAGTGTTCTTTTTGTTCTTATTGCTAGGTGGAATCAACTCATCTTCTGATCTTTTCTCTCTAGCTAGATTTGACTCGCTTTTGTCCTCTAATCGTTCCTGTCTGGATAAATCTGGCCCACTTTCCGTGTCTGTCCTTTTCTGTCTGAAGAGCTCAGTATTGGGATCAATTCTTTTCTGTCTAAACAGCTCAGTTCCGGCATTAACTCTTGTCTGTCTGGAAAGCTCTTCAAGGCCTTCTACGAGCTTATTGCGTTTCTGTCTAAAGATTTCAGAGTCGGAGATCACAAGTACTACCTGGAGAAGAAAAATAATTTAATGTCGATGACAACAATTAATTCGGACATTAACCTATCAGTTAATTAATTTATGGTAATCAATCAATTTTGTTTTATATAGAAGCAGGTAGATAAATCTTGCAGTATTGAGTGATATTGCAGTAATGCCCCCTCTTATCTAATATAATACAGATATTACTTCGAAAAAGAAGATGATTATGTCCTACGCGTCATGCATTTAGTCATGCATATTAATCAATGACTTAAAAGATTACGTCCTACGCGTCATGCATTTAGTTATGCATATTAATCAATGACTTAAATTCTGCCAAGTCACTGGTTTTCCTGGCTAGCCTTTATATAAGCTTTGTTAAACAGAATTCTTTTTTTATATTTTGCATGGGTTTTTTTCCATTATTTATATCAAATCGCAAGAACACAAAAGACAATTTAATTGCTCCCCGAAAAGACAAAGCGATTGTTCCTCACGGTTCACATTATTGAGCGATTGTTCATTACTTTTCACTTCGGTTTCAGACTTTATGTAACGCCCAATTCTAAATATATAACAAAATGAACTTCCCAGGAGTAGGCCTATAATGTCTTTGCATCACATTAGTGTAAGAGTGTTCGTTCTTGATCACTGATCATTTTATTATTTCTAAATAATATTTTATCATGTAAGTGCAAAGATTTATTTCTTATTAACATATAAAGAGAATAGATGCGACCAAACGTTTGAATTTTTAAGATTGAATTTCAGTGGTTAACTTTTTGTTGTTGTTGAAAATATGCATATAATTAAAAACATTTCTTTTCATTCAGTACATGTCATTAGTTAGGTTTAGTTAATATTGTTAACATAAATCTAGATTTTGTGGGCTAAAATATCTGCCAAAGAATTTAGGAATAGATAGGGGATTGTGGTATTTTTCATGTAATTTTCAATTGGTAAGTCTAAAACATACTGGCCTATAAAACATTTCAAGACATATTTTGTCCTCTTACGTTTCATGTGGAATAAATTGCAAGCAAATTTTGTTTTCACTATAATCATCAGCTATAGAAAGAAATAGTCAATACAGACAAGCAAACAAAAAAAAATGCAAGGACAGATCTAGCAATATGACTAAGAATGCAACTAATAGCCTATAATTACAACTTCTGCCTGTTCGTGTGGTTTGCGCTCTGGACTATCGTCCCAATGGTCCCGGGTTTTAACTCTACCCGCTGCTATCGTCATCCTGCACGAGATTTGGGCTTCTGCGTAATCATTTTCAAATCTGTGAAACAAAGAAAAATATCTAATTTTCTTAATTAACAGATGACAACATCTATATTATTATTCCAAACTTACCCGGCCCCGCCCCCCTACTCCCACTAAGTTCATTTTTTAAAAAGCGTTTAATTTATTGTTGCATCAGAACTTTAATGGTCTAAAATATTAAGATGTCGGATTTTCTCTATCTTTTCTAGTTTACGAGATCTAAACGGGACGGACGGACGGACAGACATTCCACACAAAACAAATAGCGTCTTTTCCCCTTTCGGGGGCCGCTAAAAATGACTAAATGTACAAAAAATAAAATAGAAATAATAATCGTTGGTAACACCTTTACAAAATATTTTTTAAAACGCAATTATTCAGTCAGTGTAAGCATGGCGAAGAGTGCAGTAGACTAAGGCTTACCACTGTCATCACTAGGCACCAAGTCCGTGAAATACCAGCACAAATTGCCATGACAATCAAAATACGATTTCCTGGATGATCAAATTAGGAAATAGTTAAAGCCTGTGCACTATGTCAACAATTAGGAGGAATACAACAACACAACGACACCAGCTGGTCAGCTGTCAAATAGACAAAAGTTAAAGGTAGATTTCACATACGTATATTGTGAGTGAGAGAGTGAGAAAGTTTGTGTGTGTGAGAGAGAGAGAGTGTTGGTCACCAAATCATAAAAAGGCAGTATCGATTGGGTCACGCCGAGTGGCGGCCATAAAATATCACATCA
This sequence comes from Biomphalaria pfeifferi, assembly GCA_030265305.1. NCBI lineage: Eukaryota > Metazoa > Mollusca > Gastropoda > Planorbidae > Biomphalaria > Biomphalaria pfeifferi. The sequence continues at coordinate 333,379 of JASAOG010000176.1, read as the reverse complement.
CAGGTGGGGGAGGGAGATAGGACCAGAATCCGTGCGTTGCCTGTAAAGTTAGAAAGCTTGGAATACAAGATAGCAGTTAAGTAAACACAGAAGAGTGAAATAATTTAAACAATTATATGTCTCGGATTCTCTTTTTCTTGCCAATTTCATTTTCTTTCTCTCTTCGTTTGCCGAATCCTTTTTCTAATTTATATCACTGTAACTCTCTATCTCGCTTTTTTATCCCTTCGACCACTGACAGACAGACAGATAGACAGACACAGACAGATAGATAGATAGATAGATAGATAGATAGATAGATAGATAGATAGATAGATAGATAGATAGATAGATAGATAGAATAATAGATAGATAGACTAGTTCAGGTGTTTAAAAAAATATTACTTAGGATAGGACACAAATAAAAACAATTTCGGAATAACAAAACAGCTTCTCACGAGTTTCCTTGTCTGAAGATAGACTGTACACTGTACACTTGGCTGTACACAGTTTAGGAATACACTTTAAAAAGAAAAGACTAACAAAAAACTAAACTTATCAAACAATAGCAAACAATAAACACCGCATTGACTTTTCAATGAGTCCGGATGTGACTATCTGTTTATGTATCTCTGTAGAAGCCTTTTGTCCTACCACGAAACTATCAATATCTAGTTTAACTTTTTAAACCTAAGAAGGACAATTTTATTTTATAAACTAAAAACTAAGACAGATGTTTTTTTTGTATTACAAGTTAGATACACATTACACACGATAAAACAAAGCACTCATACACAAACACACATGGTGTGTTTAACTTCTATAATTGAAGTCTGAACACACATTTGTCTGAAAGGTCACACGCCGAGTTTAGAAGCCGCGGATTCAAATTATAATAGTGAGTAGTTGACTCTAACATATGTTGACCCAGTTGGTACAATATTACACATATAGTTGGTACAATTACACAAATAGTTGGCATGCTAACATGTAGTTAGTACTATAATACTATTTCTTACATAGGTGGCATTCTTGACACATGTAGTTGGTACTCTTACGCATATAGTTGGCATTCTTACACATGTAGTTGCTAGGTTACAGGCACTTGTTGGATTCATGTCATGGTGATCTTTATTATAACTAAATCGTAAATCACTACCTTGTCTTTTGAGTCCGAGGATTAAGGATGAATTCAGTATTTCACGTGACGAATCCCCAGATGAGACCTACATATTATTTTCAAGTCACGCAGACAAACAGGAGGAACAACAGAGGATGACGGCATCAAATTGGTCTAAACTGCCCACAGGTTGCGACGTCACAAGTCAGTGTTGAGGCCTTCTGTAACGCTTGGTCTCGAGACTCCCGGGTACGCTGTTCTGCCTCATCGTGGCACCCGGGTGGAAACGACCTTTAGAGGAAGTGGTTAGGCTAAATGAATGGCGAAACAAAACCCCCAGTGAAAGTGTCCAAGGGTAGGCGAGAGCTTACCTATTGCACGGGTTGAGATAGAGCTCTCATGGTCCAGTCGATATTCCATGCGCCATTCCTCAAGGACCGTTACATTAATGGCGAGTTCCCCCATGGCTAGCTTGGTACGTCATAGGAAAATGGCGGAGGTTCCTGGTGCACTCGGCCTTCGGCCGTATTTAGCCCATGCGTTGGGGGCCAGATGCATCGGAAATAGCAATGCTTTGTATAGGCATTGACATGGGTCTCTTCCAGACAGAACTGTGTGTTCACACAGGTTGTTGTTTTTTTTTACTGTTTGACGCTCAAACAGGTTTTTTTTCAAGCTTAGAGCTCGAAGAGCCTTCGGCTCAGCTCTTAAGACGATCAAACGGTCTCGAGACTGGTCACAACCAAAGAGACAGTCTTTATCTACACATGTAAGTCGCCAAACAAACATTTGAGATTCAAAGGAAAGACCTTATTGAAGACAGGCGCAGAAGACGGAAAGAAAACTTAAATAGATCGCCAGTGGACAACTTTGCACGAGATGCGGGAAAATATACAGGTCGCAATTGGGTCTGTTTAATCATGTGAATCACTGCACTCATCGTTAATCTTCGGAATCGAAGACATTGCCATTAATTAATCAATAAATTCTGGGAGACGAACGTATGCCAAAAGCAGTCTTTTTTTTTGGTGAGCTAAAAGGTGGTCGACGTAACAGAGGCGCCCCACGGAAACAGGCGTCAACTTTCCTTGGCTGACATAGAAGAGAGCACCTGGTTGCATGCGGCCTCAGAACGAGACAGCTGGAGGTCACTCACGAAGGCTGCGTGATACACATTTGAGACCAAAAGAAAATCCGCTGCCGAGGACAAACGCAGACGGCGAAAAGAAAATCTTTATCGACCAACGGCGGACAATGGTAATGCTTGCCTTGGTTTGGCAAAATATGTAGGTCACAGCTGGGGGTGCGCAGCCACGGGAAATACTGGATTCCTCTCCAATCTTGGACTCCTAGACAAGCCTTATTATTATTAAAGTCTATAATTGTAATATACCCTAAGCGTTTTTTTTTTTCTTATTTACTATAAATTATTTTCGCCATTTCAGTCTGTAACTTTTACTATCATCCATGCATTGAAGTCATGGTGTCTAAGTTTGAATTATTTAACAGTATTTTTATAGAAGGGGATATGTAAAAACGTTAATTAAGAAAAATGTTAATTATCAAATTATCTGGCAGATGTTCCGTTCCTTTGGTCAAATCAGCTGCGTGGAGAGGGGCGAACTGCTGTGTGGGCGACATCTTTCTAAACAATGCCCAGGCTTTCATCTCGCGCTGAAATTATCAAAAACAATAGAAAGTTTTCTTTATGATGAATTAATATACATACAGTGTCAATAAAGAATATTGCTTGACAAACAACGTATTAGAATGAAGGTTTGTGACCCAAACTTTGAGTTTATGTGTTTCACACTCAGCGCCTTACCATTCGCCAAGAGAATTCACACCATGGTGCGTAGTGTTATTGTTTACCTACCGCTCCAGAGCTTAGTATATTTTCTATAAAAAACAAAATTAATTAATTTACGACTAATTGATTAATTAATTCTTTTTTTTTTATTCATGTGTTGTCATCGAGAAATAGCTTGTATACAAAATTTGATGACGCTTGGATGTGTAGAAGGGATTGAAAATCAATTGCGAAAATCATACAAGAAACATACAGTGTGAGTTAGTATAAGTGGTGTAAAAAGACAGCTTAAAAGTAGGCGTATTAATCTTACAAACACCCATGTTGGAGGCCGTTGGTCGCTTGAGACATATCTCTAATAACCTTAGATGAACTTTGTTCAGTAAGAGCTCCACAAGGCGCCAAAAAAAACATCACTTCCTTTTAATTCATAAGCACTGTTTATAATTGTAATTATAATTAGTATTATTATTTCAAAACGAACTAATAGTCATTCTCTGGCACTGCCAGGGTCGAGCTTTTTTGTACAGAAACAAAATTCATTGTAGTCCAATTTATAGTGTTCAACGAGAAACGTCCTGGTGATGTGGCAGCTCTGCGGCAGTACCGCCCTCTGACAGGCAACGAGAATCTTTTTGGGATGTTAAAGGCCTTAAAGGTATCTATGAGGTCAGCTGTCTTTATCCCCTCAATTGATATAACATCAGGATATATTGTTGTTTTAGACAACTTCTATAAACGCTTAACCTCAAAGCCTAGGTCCCCATATTTTCTTTGTTTTTCCATTTCGGTTTTCTGATATTATGGAGCGATGTCAATGATTGTAGCGTTTTTTGTTTTTTTTTTTGTTGTTGTTTTTTGGTTTTTGGCAATAATCAGCAGATCAGGACGATTAATAATCTACCGTTTTGTCAGTCAAAATAGGCCTAACCCAGTATAATAAGTAATCGGTTGACTCGAGAAGCTCTTATGACGAGAATTTGTATTAATTCATGAGGGTAATATTAATCAAATTACGTCAAAGAGAAGTATTGATGTATTAATTTTGCAACTTGATTATGGCGACCTAAGTAGGCAGAGTCTGTTAGGCTGAACATCCTGCCATTATTATTATTATTATAAAAGAGCGAATATTCATTCTCTGGCGAAGCCAGGGTCGAGTTTCGTTAAAGGGAAACAAAATTCATCGTATTATTATTATAGTGTAATCAAACTGTATCAATAAGTAAAAGACATTCTAAGAATTTATATTTATATACAAAGAAAATGATTTCTTCTTTTTTTATTTCGATATTGACAAAGTCAAACTGTAAACCTTAAAAAACCGTCATTATTCAGGATGTGGCGCAAAGCTTTATGGGACGATTAACTTCCGGTTAAGCCTATAATCGATTACGTACACACAATCACACGTATGCAAAAGAAAACTCATACCCAGACTTTTCCTGGTTTGGGCAGACGTCTGTCAGGTCTACAAACTATTTCATTTATTATTCATTTCGTTGGAGATCAATGATGGCGGTATATTTCTTTCATTCCTTTTATGTTTCAAAATTTCAATTTTGTTCCTTCATTCCTCACTCTTTAATCTCAATTTTTTATCTTAATCTACAATATGCTCAATCATTAATCACACAAATGAATCTCAACTTTTAATATTAATCGTTTATCCCAATCTTCAGTCTCAATGTTTAATATCAATCTTCAATTTTAATCTTCAATCAGCTTCTTAGTCTCAATCTTTAATCTCAAATTTCAATATCGCTATCCGTATTCTCAATCCGTAACCTCAATCTTTAATTTCAAAACTCAATCACAATCTCTCATTCGTTTTCCAATCCACTTGCCATAATCGACACGCAATCTAGTTGTGTCTCTAGATTCTCTCTCTGTCTCTCTCTCTGTCTCTCTCTCTCTGTCTCTCTCTCTCTGTCTCTCTCTCTCTGTCTCTCTCTCTCTCTGTCTCTCTCTCTCTGTCTCTCTCTCTTTCTTTGTTTCTGTCTCTCTCTCTTTCTTTCTTTCTTGTATTCCCTTTTTATCTATTTCTTTATCTTTATTGCTATTATAAATTTTTTAATGCTTTTTTCACTTTACAAATCTTTTTCATCTCAATCTCTTGCTTCTGTTCTCTGAGTCTCCCTCTGAGTGTCTTTGTTTTGTCTTCTTTCTTTTTTTCTTAATCTATTGTTGATGGAATTTTATATTTGTATGAAGAGTTGTGCCCATGAACAGGGGAAACTACTCTAGTAATCAAGATGGCTGATTAAACTTGTTTGTGTTTACCTGAGATTGTTCTTATGTTAAGTGTATTTATATTTGAGTGTCCATCGTAACATGGTGGCAGCGGTTTACACATCTAATAAAGGTAAACGATAACCTAGAATATCTTGAGGAAAATATAAGAAATCAGTTGCTAAAATGGCAACTGCTAACAGATATTTCCCAGTACCGCAACCGCTATTGCAAACAGGCAATATGGCGGCCAATTGGAAACGATTCAGAAGAGACTGGGATAACTATGAAAAGGCCACGAAACTCACAACAGAGACAGAAGATATACGTGTAGCAACACTAATGACCATAATTGGAAGTGAGGCTGCAGACGTGTTTGATTCATTTGGAAAAGGGCAGGAGACAAAAATAAATGAGATTTTAAAGAGTTTTGAAGAGTTCTATGTTGGGAGAACCAACGAAACCTATGAGAGATATGTCTTCAATACGAGAAGACAAGAAGAGGACGAGAACATTGACTCATACATAACTGCCCTGAAGAAACTGGCAAGCAGCTGCAATTTTGATAAACTAGAAGAGAGTCTGATTAGGGACCGAATTATCTTAGGGGTTAGAAGTGAACACTTAAAGATGAAGCTGTTGCAAGATGATAAACTAACCCTACAGAAATGCATAGATGTGTGTAAGATATATGAAAGTTCACAAAGGCAAATGAAGGATATCAGAGAAGGAAGAAATGAACCTTTGGACAAACCAACGATTGAAAGAATCTCAACATCTAAGTCAGGTCTGAAATACAGAAAGGAATATCAACAGAGTGACAAAGGGCCAAGACAAAGTAAAACTTGTAAATTTTGCAAGGGCAACCATGAATACATAAAGGAAAAATGTCCGGCCTGGGGAAAATCATGTCACATTTGTGGAGGCAGGAATCATTTTGCCTCAGTCTGCAAAAAGAAAATATATAGCATTACTCAAGCAAAGGCACAGAGCAACATAGACTCAGACACAGAAGAAGAAGAAGAAGTTACACTCCAAACTGAATGGGTAATGGCAATGAATGGCCCCAAAAAGCATAGGATGACGGCCGTCATGATGATCAACAACCAAAGAGTCAGATTTCAAGTGGACAGTGCCGCCGACGTCAATACCATAAACGAAAAGTATGTGTGCCCAGACCAGATAGTACCGACGTCTCAGAGATTAACAATGTGGAATAAGACGGTAATGGAGCCAAAAGGAAAAGCTACGTTGGTAACCACCAATCTAAAGACCAATGAGAAATTCAATGTAGAGTATGTGGTAGTACCAAATGATCTAACATGCCAAAGTGGAAGCCACAGGAAACAAACACCAAAACATTGACGCACTTGGTGATTTGGGCGTGGCTACATTGAAAATAGACAAGACAGTGAAGCCCAAAGTCCTACCATGTAGAAGAATTCCTATAGCATTAAAAGAGAAAGTCAGAGCCGAACTAAACTCATTAGTTCAACGAGGAATTCTGGAAAAAATAACTGAGCCCACAGAGTGGGTTAGTCAAATGGCATTGGTAGAGAAATCAGATGGCAGTATCAGAATCCTCAACCCTTGAACAAGGCACTTCTGAGGGAGCACTACAACCTAACAACACTAGAAGACATTTTGGCTGAAATGGGTAACGCCAAGATATTTAGCAAAGTCGACATCCAGGAAGCTTTTTGGCATATCAAACTAGACCCAGGCTCATCAGGTCTCACTGCAATGGCGACCCCATTCGGTAGATACAAATGGAATAGACTTCCTTTTGGTCTCAAAGTAAGCTCGGAAGTTTTTCAAAGACATTTGAATGATGCATTGGAGGGACTAACAGGATGTTTTAACGTGGTGGATGATATAATGGTAATTGGAAAGGGGGACACAGTAGAAGAGGCTCGCAAAAATCATGACGAAAACCTATCAAAATTACTCAATAGGCTAAAGGAAAAGAACATCAGACTAAATGAAAAGAAGTCAGCATTCCGAAAGTCAGAAATCGTGTTTTTGGGACACATTATTTCCCAGTCAGGAATAAAACCAGACCCAAACAAGGTGAGAGCCATAACAAATCTAAAAACCCCTGAAGACATTACATCGGTTCGTAGATTTTGTGGAATGATACAATATCTATCAAGATTCATCCCAGGTCTTTCAGCAGACCTACAACCAATAACAGAACTGACAAAGAAACACAAGCTATTCGTGTGGTCGAATGACTGTGAGAAAGCATTTAATAGTGTCAAACAGAAGATATCCAATCATGGAACCCTAAGTTATTTCGACCCGGAGAAGAAAGTAACTATTCAGGCGGACAGCAGTCAAAATGGCCTAGGAGCTGTACTACTACAAGATGACAAACCCATAGCATACACATCAAGATCACTCACAGAGCCTCAGAAAAAGTGGGCTCAAATCGAAAAAGAACTCTTGGCTGTATAAGTAGCTCTAGAAAAATTTGACCAGTACACGTACGGCAGAACAATAATAATGCAGAATGATCATAAACCTTTGGAAAATATACTCAATAAACCCCTCAGTTGTGCACCTAAAAGGCTTCAAAGCTTAATGATGCGCTTGTACCGATACGATGTTCAGTACCAGTATACCAAAGGAAACAGATTACAGATTGCTGACACGCTAAGCAGAGACCCTTTGCCAGAACAGGAAGATTTTCCTGACACGTCTATCAACACTGTAGGACTGGCTCTCCCAGATATAATGTTAGATAAAGTTAAAGATGCAGTCAAAATAGACAATGAGATGCAGATGTTGAAACAGTACATACTGAACGGTTGGCCAGACAAGCATCATATTGTACCAGAACTCAAACAGTATTGGTCACTTGCAGATGTACTGACCTATGAGGATGGCCTTCTAATGAAAGGGGAGAGAATAATTATCCCAAGAGCATTAAGAAAAGAAGTTGAAACCAAACTACATGCAGCACATTTAGGGTATGATGCCATGATGAGAAGAGCAAGGGACGCAGTTTTCTGGCCGGGAATGGCGGCAAGAATAAAAGAAATAGCTAATGCATGTCAACCTTGTCAGCAAAGTAAACCTGCAAACCAGAAAGAAAGCTTAATACAGCATAATGAGGGTTCAAATCCCTGGGATAAAGTTGGAATAGATTTGTTCCAAATATTTGACCAACAATACCTTGCCATAGTTGACTACTATTCAAATTTTATTGAAATAGAACATTTGCACACGACAACAAGTCAAGTTGTTATAAGAAAACTAAAAAATTTGTTTGCCAGATATGGTGTCCCCAAAGTTTGTATCAGTGATTTTGGACCTCAGTTTTCATCTGTTGAATTCACCGCATTTATGACAGCATGGGGTGTCCACCATTTAAAATCTTCACCAGGACATCATCAGTCAAACGGCAAGGCAGAGGCGGCAGTGAAAATATTAAAGAATCTGATGAAAAAATCCAAAGAAAGTAAATCAGATGCCTATGAAGCCCTATTAGAGTTCAGAAATACACCCAGGCAAGATACCAACTTAAGTCCGGCTCAGATGCTCTTTGGAAGGGCAACAAGAACGTTATTGCCAAGAAGAGAGCATCCTGCAAGAATGTCACAACAAGAAGCCACGGCCAAAAGGGAGAAGCGACAGCAAAGTGTCAGAAAACACTACAACAAAACAGCTCGTGACATGAAGCTTATAAACGTCGGACAGAAAGTGTTCTATCAATCGCCAAACGATACTACCTGGAGACAAGGCAGAGTATGTCGGAAAGTGAACGAACGTGCCTACATTATAGAAGGCGACAATGGTTTCATGTACCAAAGAAATAGAAGACACCTACGACCTGACACCACTAACAACATAGACTTTTCTCCAGATAGAGAAAGTAATAGTACGGACATTTTCCCAGACGCAGAGAACGAGTGTATTAACAATCCGCCCAACGCCGAAAACACTCACCAGTACTCTCTGAGACCTAGGGCCACTCTCCAGAAACCGTCAAGATATGGGGACTATGTCTAAGAACTGTGCATATGAACTGTTGTAAATAGTTTTGTTAATCTGACTATAGTTATTTAATGTGAAACATAGTGACGGCTGTAAACAGTGTTGTCAAGTTGATTGAATAATTATTTTTTTTTCGTTCTATTGTTTTTCAACTTTTTTTTTTTTTTTTATTATTTTTTTTTGGGGAGGAGAGGGGATGTTGATGGAATGTTATATTTGTATGAAGAGTTGTGCCCATGAACAGGGGAAACTACTCTAGTAATCAAGATGGCTGATTAAACTTGTTTGTGTTTACCTGAGATTGTTCTTATGTTAAGTGTATTTATATTTGAGTGTCCATCGTAACATCTATCACTTTTTTTCTTTCTCTCATTTCGATTATTCGCTCTGGGTATTTTTTTCTCTCCATCTCTTTATTTCTTTTGATGTCTTGATATTTACACTTTCTCTCTCCACATTTATCTCATTTTCTCTCTTTCTCTTTTTCTCTCTCTCTTTCTTTCTTTCTCTCTCCCTCTTTTTCTCTCTCTTTCTCTCTCTCTCTCTCTCTCTCTTTGTCTATCTTTCTTGTTATGCTTTTCTCTTTCTCCAAGTATTTTGAATGTCTGGTGTATGTCAATCAGTATATGTGATTGTATACGTCAACATAAAATACACAAACATGTTTTACGAATTTATTATTGATTTCAAGATATCATTTAAATTCCTTTGATTACATTACTTGTACAATGACCTACTTCAATGACCTACACAATGACCTACACAATGACCTACTTCAATGACCTACACAATGACCTACTTCAATGACCTACTTCAATGACATACACATTGACCTACTTCAATGACCTACAAAAGTACCTATATAACATGTAGAAATACAAAAACATTGTGTTCGTTTGCTGAATGCTAGACCAGCTGTGAATGTCATGTGACACAGAGGTCACGTTACCCCGTCACTCACTTCCTAAGGTCATTAGACAGTAATCTGCTCTGGTCTCCATTTTGGTCTGAGACTCATCTGGTTGTTGTTTTTTTATTATTATTAAGAGGAACACATCCCCTTTTAAATACGCACACACACACAAGTTGTTATACAGCTAACACGGCGACAAAAGCAAAACATGTACGAACTTTGTAACAGAAACACATTGTCTAAATAATATTAAAATAATGACTATGGCAATGACTAGACTTCTTACTAAGCCGCATACTCAATTGTTCATGTTCTTAAACTATGGATTAAGTCTGTCCTAGTAGACCACAAGTTTACATTCAATACTAGAAATAAAAAAAGATCTTTCTCGATAAAATATTAACCACCAATAGTATCAAGCACACAAATCGTACATGCCAGTATGAGTTGAGGTTTGATATCTACAACCTGGTACGGTAACACCAGCTCATGACGACTGATATTCATATTCGTAATTTCAACAATGTCTATATTTATACTGTTTTTCATGCATTGTATTTATAAAACCAAATCTTTTTTCACGATACACCATTACTGAAACTATCTTATCTTATCTTTGTGTGTATGAGTGCGTGTGTGTTTAGTAAATTAATACAGGCGCCAAGTTGACACCCTGATATTTACTTTTAAATTACTTCCTGAACCATGTCACTGATATATGTACCATCTGGGTACTTTCCATACGTATTGTCACTTATTTAGCCCATGACTGTACTATTTGATAGATGAATAGTACATGCGCAATGAAGGGTTGCCATGATGGCCACGAGCTCAAAACCTGCCCGTTTCTAACCGTCATCTCCCTTCTTAGGTTAGATTTAAGTGCCTGGGTAGAATTTAAGTCATTGACATGCATGACTAGATGCATGACTAGTTGTATGACGCGTAGGTAGATATGGAGAATTAAATTATATTGATTTGTATTATTACAAAGCTTATATCAACTCACTCTGTCCGTCTGTGTGTCTGTCTGTGTGCCTCTCTGACTGTGTGTTTGTTTGTCTTGTAAAAAGTTTGCACACGTTATTTCTCCGATACCCAATCTCAGATCAAGCTCAAATTTCGCAAAATTATTTCTTCTACCTGACAACACAAGAATGAATTAAAAAAAAACAACAATTAGTTAATTAACTAATGGTAATAAAGTAATTTGTTTGGTATCTCAAACAAGGGAAAGGAATATTACTTGACTGAAGTGGTGATATAAACTGAATTAGTCCTATAGATTGTCGTTTGAGACGTATTACTAACTTAATTACATGACTGATCCATGACATGATACACTTAATATAAGCTTTGTTTGTTTGTTTGTTTGTTTGTTTGTTTGTTTGTTTGTTTGTTTGTTTGTTTTTTAAGTATTTTTTTTTATTTCTTGCTTGTTAACGCTTGAAATAGTGTTCCTGACTCATACGTTTTACCTGAAGAAACTAGCGCTTGCTGTTCACTCCTAATATGAATTGAAATTTTAATGCGAAAAATCATTAATTTTGTGCATAAACTTGTGAAGAGTAAATGAAGAAATCACGCTGAGAACTTGAAATTGCCTTCTACTACAAACATCAACATACAAGTCTGGCTTACGTTTACTGTCCAAGGAAACGCAAGGCTATTGTTCATATTTGTGGAGATTTTGTAGTTCCTATATAAGGATAGTTGTTACATTATATAAGCTGCTATATTCTTAAAAGTAATCTTTATTTAAGTATGATAAAGGATGCCTGGCCATGCGGTATGAGCGCTGGACTGTCGCTCGGACTTCTCGATGGTCCCAGTTCATACCCTGCCCGCTGCTAAACCCCGTTGTCCTGCGGGACTAGGAACTAAATTATCTTAGACTGAAGGAACATCTGATACATTATACAAATATATATTACTAAGCTTTATGTAATGTACCTTTCAGCTAGCTGTAAGCGGATTTGTCCAGTCTGTGCGAACTATATAAATACGGATCCATTTATAGACCTAAGAAATTTAAATATGATAGTGTAACTGTTATCTTTCATCAACCTAGACATGTCAAAAAAGTTCAGTTCACATATTATAATCCTACATGTATTTATGTAACAGCGTCCGGGTAGAATCGAATACATAAGCTACCACAAGTTCTGAGCCTAAAAAAATGCACAGATCTGGGGTAAATATAGAAGTGAAGCCAGGTGCTGATACAAATGATCATTTATACATATTAAACACAGATCTGGGGTAAAATACTTGAAAGAGAAAATACTAATAATGTGTTGTTTCCACATGAAATGTTCCGAATCTTTCCAGGTCTCTGTATTTTTGTGAAAAAAAAAAAAGAAAAAGAAACTAATGTTTTAATCAATTATATTAAGATTTACAGCTTTAATGACTCACTTTCAATTTAGAAATAGATCTACAAAATAATAATAAGGCTTGTCTTCGAGTCCAAAGATGAATGAGAAATGCAGTATTCCATTGTCCGCCGGTGTTGGATTTAGATTTTCTTTTCGCCCTCTACGGAATCTTCAAAATGCGTTGAATATACAAGGACAAGCGAGTAGAAGTATCTCATAGTACTTCTATACAAATGTATCTACTAAAGCAGACTTTAAATTAAGAAAAAAAGACTTTTTGAATTAATTTCATTTTTTTTATTTTACATTTTACTCTGATGGGTGACTGGCATGGCAAGCGAAGTCTTACAGGTGTGTTCATTTTAAAGGGACATAATTTTAAAAATAGTATACAGTTGTGTAGTATATCGATTATCTCCCTCGAACTTGTTTTTGTGTTGTGTTCCGCTGTCTAGAGATTTTTAAAAAAATTATAGGAGGGGAGGGGAACAATAAGTTAACAATAGCATTTACATATTAACAATGACATTCACATATTAACAATAACATTTACATATTAACAATAACATTGACATATTAACAATAACATTCACATATTAACAATAACATTCACATATTTACAATAACATTCACATATTAACAATAACATTCACATATTAACAATAACATTCAGATATTAACAATAACATTCAGATATTAACAATTACATTCACATATTAACAATAACATTCACATATTAATAACATTCACATATTAACAATAACATTTAAATTTTCATTATTTTCTGCAACTTACACACAAAAATGAAATTCCTAAATGTTAACCTAAAAAACTACAGACTAAAATTATCCAGCTGTTATAATAAAGGGTAATATCAGTGGCGTAACTAAGGGGGGGAGAATTTTAAAATCCCCCCGGGCCCCCACGTAGGGGTCCCCGAATGGGTGTCCGAAATTTATTTGTAAATACATAAATTAATATATTTGATTGACAAATAGTGTCAACTGGTGTCTTTTTTTTTCAACATTTATGGATTAAATTTATCACAAAGACTAAACCTAGATCTAGGTCTATCAGTACGTTGACTTTGTTGACATTTTAAAAGTATTTTTTCCCACAGAGATCAAAGTTAGTTTTACATTTTAAACTTTGTTGCCACGAATAAAACTGCATGATATACAGCGAATTCCAGGTATCTTGTTACCTTTACTAATAATAGATCTAAATGGCGAGTATTTTATGGGTACAATAATTAACCTTGAAGCAAAATTTACAGAACTGAGTATAACAGATCCAAAAGTTATTCTTAATAATGCTAGAATAGTCCATTATTCGGGTTTGGCGTCTATAATTTCAGAATTAAACTTCACACTCGAGTTCTTACCCTTCTATTAATCTTTCCTCAATCCAATGGAAACTCCCTTTTTATTTCCATCTAATCCTTTTGCTTTCGCACAAAACATAAACACCTAACAATGACGTAATATCATATAATATTAGCACATCCATCCTTTTGAAGTTATTATCATACCCTTCCTTTTAAAGTTCTTAAGAGTGGTATCTACTAGCAGGGCCGGCCCTAGCATTTGCGGGGCCCTATGCGAAACGGATCGCGTGGGGCTTAGTATGGGTAGGGATGAGCATAATGTCATTATTATTTTTTTTAAATTAGAAAATAGGCCTACTTTCGTCTTTGCAATACATTTTTATCAAATGAAAGCTCGCAATGCCACTTTTTTATTTATAGGCACCCCAAAATGTCAATTTCGTCTATTCTTCAGGAGATTTGAATAAGTTCAAAAAAAGTTCAGGACTTTATCGTAAATTTTGCTTTTTCATGAGATTTCCTGGAGGCCCTGGAAAATCAGGAGGTCGCGAAAACCCTGTTATTTTATATACGTTATAATGGTTAAATTTAATAATGTACACTTAGAATTAGCGCGGGTCCTATGAAAGCGCTGGGCCCACTGCGACCGCATAGGCTGCGGTGGCCTAAGACCGGCCCTGTCTACTAGGAACTTTAACAATTCGCCCACTTCCGGTTGTCTTGACTGGCACAACAAGTTCTCTAGACGTTGGTCTGTAACTGTCTGTTTCGTTTGTTCCAAACAGTTTGTGTTAATTGTCTCCATCGGTATCATAGTACCCAGAGATGTCTTCATCAAACTCTTATTCAAAAAGCGTTGATTTCTTCTGTATGTTTTTCTTTTGGCTTTATGATGTAAGATCTGGGTGCTGAATGTTTTTTTTATGACAACTGCTTTCTGCCATGTTTGACCTAGACGAACTCTCCGACACAATAATCTTTAGGTAATCTAGCTTTTGCATTGCATTTCACTTTGCTTTTCATCTGTCGTTCGTTGAGTAATGTCTCTGCATTTTCAGCTACCGATGGTTTCAATAGTTTGGGATCAGTTGGAATGATTCCCTGAGTCTTCTACTCGTCCTCAGTTGTGATGGTGAATACGGCAGTCCACTTATCGGAGTATTTCTATACTCGAGCATAACGAGATATGGATCTTTCCCACTTTTGTATGCTCTGAATCATTTTGCACAAAACATAAACAACCAACAATGACGTAATACCATATAATATTAACACAGAATCTTCTTTATGCAGTGGAAAATTAAGAATTTTTTTTTGCCTATCTTGAATTCTGGTCAAAGCTCTTGCGCCCAATTAATATAGTTCAGAAGAAACTACAAAAGTCTGGACTGCATATACGGGAAGCTGCTAAAGAAATTAGTACCCTTTCATGCTTTCTGCAAAATGATGAGAAACTGCCAAAAACCCAATCCATCGAAAAAGCAAAAGAAGGTAGTGAATACTAAGGATTCCCTGTAATCAAAACAACCAGAAGAAAGAAAAGACTTGATGGGAAGTTGAGTTCTAATGTAGGACTGTAAATAGAACTGCAATTCAAACGTGTTGCGACAGAAGTGCTGGACAGATTTCATATGGAGATTAAGGGAAAATTTCAAAGGCTGGAAAGAAAATGGATACCTTTGGGTTTCTTCTTGAACCAAGACACCTGTTAGATGAAGACCCGCTTATGACAATCTGCGCTACTTTTCCTGTTTGCATGATGAAATTAATGGCAAATCGCTTTTTCAATGATGCCATTGATGCACGAGCACTTTTTATCAACAAACCAGTAATACAATCACCAATAGACATATTGCGGAAACAGGCTTCATATGGTAATTACGTGTAACCTTGCAACCTCTTCCGAATATCGCTTACTCAGGTCACTTCCATTACGTCATGTGAGAGATCATTCTCAAAGCTTAAGCTCATCAAAAGCTAAAAAGCTATCTCAGGAGCACAATGACACAAAAAGGCTTACCATGGCTTTAATGTCAGTGAAGTCACAAATACTAGAAAGTATCGATGTAGTGGATGTTATAGATGTCTTTGCTGCACAGAATGCACGACGTGAAGCGATATCAATTTAGATTTGTCACTTGTGCATTTTTTAACTAATAAGCAAAGGTATTACTCATTAAAAGAGTCTTCATGATTATTTTTTTGTTAAGTTTACTGATATACTGAACCAATTTGATTTGGGGCGTATATATTTTTGCGTACATTATCCCATGTCATTTGTCGAATGTCAAAATGCAAGGGGCCCCCAAAGAGGTCGATCCCCCGGGCCCCCAAATCCCTAGTTACGCCCCTGGGTAATATGGAATCACCATACCGATGAAATTATTTTAAAATATCAAATGCATTAGGGTTTATTAAATAAATTTTGTTACAAATCAAACAGGACTCCCGATTAGTTTTGTCAGCTCTTTAGGGCTGGATGACGTGCTGCTGTTAAGTGCTTGCAGAATGGACCGGGAGTCTGTACAGACAAAATGACGATTGTATTCCTTCATTGAAATTGTTTTTGACTGTCTCATTGCCTGCTCTGGTAATTGCCTCAATTTCGGCCTGGAAGTTTGAGCAGTAATTACCAAAGGGTGCACTTATATCAAAGTGTTTATTTTGGGGCAAGACCAGGAGGACACCAAGAGTCGATATAAAAAATATTAATTAATTACGACTAATTAATAAAATAACTGTGTGATTTTTTTTTTCACTGATTTACGTATTGTTATCAAAAATAAATATTTGTGCAAAGTTTCAACTTGATCCGAGAATGGGAAGTGGGAGACATAAAGTTTAAAAGATTTTCATCAAAAAAATTTAGGGAGATGTAGGGAGATATAGGGAGATATAGGGAGATATAGGGAAATATAGGGAGATATAGGGAGATATAGGGAGATATAGGGAAATATAGGGAGATATAGGGAGATATAGGGAAATATAGGGAGATATAGGGAAATATAGGGAGATATAGGGAAATATAGGGAGATATAGGGAGATATAGGGAGATATAGGGAAATATAGGGAAATATAGGGAGATATAGGGAGATATAGGGAAATATAGGGAAATATAGGGAGATATAGGGAGATATAGGGAAATATAGGGAGATGGTAAAAAGTAAAGGTCATGGAGTCTACATCTGCATGTCTTTGATCTGAAAATAATAACAGGTCGACAATGACGAAAATTAACAAGGTTAAAGGTCAATCTTTTGAAGAACAAAAAAAAAAAACGGCATTTTCAATGCTCAATAAAAAAAAAAATAAGATACAAAAGTGTGTATTGTGTGTAGGTTTTGTTTTTTAAATCACAAGGATCTCTGTCAGAAACATATCGTAAATTTACTAAATAGTTTGACCTCTTTCGGATTTGAAGATAATGTCATCCTAACCCAAACCCCCCGCAGAACTACGGGGATTGTGAAGCGCAGGGTTTGAACCCGAGACCACACGACACCCATGTCTCGCTGTTTAAAGAACTTGCATAACGTTTCCGCCATGTAGTTATGTACGTAAGGGGGGGGGGGGGGACGACGGGGAGGACGGTGGAGCCGCTAGCTGATAAGTAGTAGCTATGAATTTATACAAACAGGTTAGGTGGTGGGGGGAATGGGGGGGGGGGGGGCTCTTAACGCCGATATTTACTTCCAAATTATAACTTTTTTTTTTGTCATACAATAACTTTTCGCAATCACTTATAATTAAGGCATTTCAAATACATTAAAAAAAAAACACAAAAAATTATTGCAGAAGTCAGTGACCAGGTGAAGTAAAATAAAAATATTTGCATGTTGATAAATGTTATAGCAAAGACATCTATATTGACAATTAGGACTTAGGCTGTTGATTGCGCTGTTCTTGGTTTAAATTTGTGCTTCTTGTATCAGGTATTCTAATGGGTTTGTAGCTCTGTGACATATTACAACTGCGGTTGGATTCTATCTGCGCGAGCCAATTATCACTTTAAAAATATTTTGCGCAGGCTGGGGGAAATACAGTATTTTATATTATCAGCCCATAAATGATCTTAATCGACCACCGGCGGACAATTGTTATGTTTGCCATAGTTGTGGCAAAATATGTAGGTCACAGCTGGGGCTGCGTAGCCAAAAGGAAATAATGCAGTCCGCATCAATCTTCGCACTCGAAGCAAGCCTTATTATTATTATTAGATTCTGGAAAAGTTGTAAAATGTTGAGTTTCTCTAAATAATTGATTGCTCTATTTTAAGGATCGTCCGTTGGTCTATTGTAATCATTTAGTAACATGGATTTTGATACTATTTGATAACCACATTTCTTTTTCAGAAATTGTTCAAACTTGATAATCATTAGGTTATTTATTGTTCTCTGTTGTAGACACATGTACATGTGTCATACATGCCGAACAAACGAAGTCCTTGAACTTTGGGATTCTTTTGAAAGTAACTGTCTTTATTTTCCATGGAAGTCAAAAGTTCCTAGAAACATAGAGCTAAATGGTTTTGTTGGTGCGTTTACCAGCTGAAAAATCAGCATGAATTCCTATTGTAAATGTTTTTATGTCTAACTTAAAAGCTTATACTTAAAACTGGGCTAAGCAATGCAAACAGTGTCCCTGGACATCACTCAGTCATCATCACTTGTGTTCTGGGCCATTGATAGGTCCATGGGAACTTTATTAATATGACACCGGCTTTTTCTACATCATGAGTCGAGACACTTCCACAAGTCGACAGAACGACACCGGTTACCTGATGTTAACTTGTCATCGAACAAGGATTGAGGCTAAACATCATTATAGTGAGCTCATGAGGAATTTGGTGGACTAGTATGTCTGGTCTGGCGATGCTTTTTTCCCCATTGAGGCCTCCGGGACAACTATTCTCCACCGAGACACCGAGAGGTCCTGGAGTTCTGCTAGAATCACCACAGACTGAAAAGATAGAATAAAGTAACTGTGAGTAATCTTTTTTTGAAAATAGTGTCCAAGAACAAACAAAACTCCACGTGCCTCTCAAACCTTAATTATAAGTGTCACACAAAAAGTAATTTAAAATCACAATTAAAACCATGTATCGTCACTTTGATAATTTGTAAAAGAAACCTCAGACTTTGCGCCATTCATGTTTAGCTTTATCATCATCATTCTAAGTTAGAATTGGACATTCAAATCAAGTCTCAATACCATATCTTAAGGTATTTACAGATTTCTACAAACATTTTAATGTTCTGTAACAGGTAAACAGTAAGTAATTATAATATATATATATATATATATATATATATGTAATTCTCTTCTTCGCTCAAGAGTTTGGAAGAGAAGAAGTAAAGGAAAGATCACTCTCTTATTTCTGCAATTCTGACGAACTAGAGTTACGCCACAGATAATAAGTGAAATTTAAGAGTTTGTATTAAAAAATAAATTCGTCTTTGCATTTTATTCATTCTTTACTACGTACACATAGAGTTGAAGCTAGGTGCTGAAACAAATGATACATACATATATTAAACATAAATGAATAACAGCACCAGGGACCAAGTTTTTTAGAGAGAAAGTAGTGAATTAAAATGCTACGAAAATAAGGGCATGCGCCGACCGAGGCTCAGAACTACTTTACGAGCCTTGCGTGTAGCGAAGTCATACAGTATATCATAAAAATTCTATTTCCTACATAGATCACGCTCAATAGCAGGAATTAGCAAATGTTTCAATCTATCTACGAGAATTGTTAAACTAAAGTAATTCTTCATTAGTTTGAGGCGCGAGAAGCTTCTTTAACCAGATTCCAAAATTACGGGATAATGCCGTTTTTTTTTTAATCGCGCGTAGGTTTGGCATTTTCCATATTGAATGACACCCCAAAATGACAATTTGTGACTATATATTTCAGGAGATCTGTAAAGTTTTCTAAAGATTTTAATAATTTCCGGATATTTCCAGGACTTTTTCGTATATTTTGCAATTTCAGGAGATTTCCAGGAGCTCCTGGTAAATCGACAGAAGGCCGCGGGAAATCTGTTATAAGTTAAACAATGGTTTAATTTAATAATTTATACACTTTGAATTAGCGCGGGTCCTATCAAAGTGCAGGGCCCACTGCGGTCGCATAAGTGCGGAGCCCATTGCGGTCACCTAAGGCCGGCCCAGCAAAATAGCGGCGTATACTACGCCGCCTGTCGACTAGTGTGATTATATTCACATTATGTTTCACAGATAATGTTATAGAAATGTTAACGTCTACGGGAACTTAAAAACTATCAAAGTCGAATTCAACCTTTTAAATGGTTTAAATTGCCGACTTGCTATTCAAATTTTAAGTTATCCTAGGAGAAAAAAAACCCATATCTTCGAAAAAAAAGTGGTACATGATTTTTCCGCATTGTCAATATTTCCAAACTCTGCCTTTAGGTCAGAGAAGCTTATCATGTCGTTGTGTGCTGGTTGCGTGTTGTGGATTGAGAATCATTATCTAAAAAGACGACACTAGAAAACAGGTACCGGGAATGCTCAGTGATGGGGAAAAATCCATTTAGTGACAGTGTCTGTCCAGTTAATTGACATGACATGGAGGTATGAACATTAATAGATCACCGGCAGCGAAACGTATTTCTGGGTATTTAGTTACCCCTAGGTTTTATTCAAAAACAGAAAAAGTTGTTTGTTTGTTTGTTAGTTTTTATATATATATATGATTTATCAATCTATTTACTACATAATCCGCATATCCCATTCTTAATCTGGGATCAAGCTGAAATTTTACACTATTTTTTCTTTCACCTGACAACACAAGAATCAATAACATAAAAATTAATCAATTAGTTAATACTATTGTTAATAAATAAATAAATTTGTTAGGTATCTCAAACAAGGGAAATAAATAGTACTTGACTGAAGTGGTGGCATAAGCCGATTAAGTCCCTTTTAATTTAGGTTGCCGTCTTAGGCTTAATGAACACAAACCTGAAGTAGAAACAATAGATGTCTCGTGTCATTTCCGCTATTAGCTGTATAAACGCCTGCCAGTAAATCATGTGATTCAGGGTCAACCGTCAACTTAACTCTTATTTGGAAAAGAGGCTGTTGAACCGAATGACTGCGTCCTCACCAAAGCTGTATCTCTTATCTTATAAAATACAGACGATACTTCAAAGAAGAAGATGATTACGTCCTACGCGTTATGCATTTAGTCATACATATTCACCAATGACTTAAATTCTGCCAAGTCACTTGTTTTCCTGCTAGCTCAGGCAACCCATTCCATGCTCTAATAGCACTAAGGAAGAAGGAGCATTTGTACAAATTTGTTCTAGCATATGGAACGAGGAATGCGCCTTTACCTTTGTGCCTCATATGTCCATTATCTGGTGCTTTTGTACCACCTAGTATGTTGTAGAAACCTTAACGTTGGCTAGCATAATACGCATCTCGGAATTACGAAATTTGCGTGCTCCTGCATTCACAAAAGTTGTAACAAGACAGAATAAGTGTTGAAAGTGGGTGCAAAGAATGAATAATATATTCTTCCTTTAAGGTGAACAGAAAAGCTTCTTTTTAATCAGACATACTGTCACTGTCCGAAACATTAATCTTACAGATTGATCGAAAAAGAGCACTGGTCGTTCAACAGGGGATGTCGGCAGGGCCGGATTTAGAGACGCCCTGCTCCGGAGCAGGATTTTGTGGAGCCTACTTTTTTTTTAAAGCTTTAATAAAGATCTACGTATGAATGGTTATATCTAAAAGTTTGTTACATTTTAGAAGAGAGAAATAAGTTCTTGTAAATTTAATCTCACTTTCCTTTTTAAAAAAAATATTTAATATATATTTTATATTTTTAAAAAGTGTATTTTTTTAGTTAATGGATGGTAAGGCGCTAAGTAGACGCAAAGCCGTATATCCGGAGCATGCTATAAGCGTATACTTCTTATCACGACATTTTTGACAGCGGTAAAAAATGGTGCAAAAATGTTACCAAAAAAAAAAAAAACTTTAAAAGTTTCTGACGTTTCGAAAATTAAGATAATTTTTTGTATCTTCTTAGTGGAGTCCCTGGGGTTCTAGCCCAGCCTGCCCTCCCTTAAATCCGGCTCTGGATGTCGGCACATTGACATATAAAATGTACTCCTGTTCGAAGCATGCTTTGCACTGTTTTCCCTTCTCGTTCGCATGGCCTGGCCAATCCAGCCCCTATTGGCATCTTTTCATTTCCTGCTCTATTTGTAATAGACACACTCAAGCAACCAGAAGTCTCAACACATTTTGATTTCATTAGTCCTTTGTTTGTCTCTTCCCTCTAGCATCTTTTGTAAAAAATGTTTGACATGTTTCGGATGTTCCTTTCAGAGTTGAAAATAGTTTACTTCCTAGTCCAAACCTCCCGCAGGACGACGGGGGATGGCAGGGTTTGAACCCTCGACCGTCGATAAATCCGAACGACAGTCCAGCGCGCAAACCGCACGACCAGGCAGCCATCGAGTTATCCTCCTGACTCCCTTTACACAGCGTCCTCACTTACACACTTTCCATGCTGTTCACTCAACCATGTACAATGAAGATCAACTGGTCATTTCATACACAGGCACAGACACTGCACTACCGGCCACTCAAAACACATACACTTACTATCACACTATTGTTGTTTGCTGGGCTGTTTCCTACAGACTGTAGGAGATTTTGGTTGTCCATTTAGCACCTTTTATATATCAATAGCCTTTGCTGATGAATCCCCGAAGCTTGTCTGCATTGCTATTTGGTATTCTCCATGGCTCTTGCGCGAGGGCCCTCGGACCGCGTGGCTATGGGCGGTTGCCCACATCGCCGACGTCTAGTGCCGCCTCTGTGTTTAGTATATGAATACAGTAGGAATTGATTTTGTTTTGCAATGTTTTCTAATTGTTTTATTAATTATCTTCATGACTAATATTGTGTTAATCTGTAGATCTTTATGTAGAACACATGCTATAAATTACAGGTCTGAAGTAAACATTAAAAAAAAAATAATGTCAATATCGTATTTTACCGCAGACGCAGCCTTCGCTCCAGACACAGGTCGCGCTGTCATTCATAGTCTCCCCAAGATGACAGTAGCCAGGGGGAGAGGACTCTAGTCGTTTGATCGTGTCGCTCACGCCATGCCCCTGACAATGCTGGTAGCCTGCTCGTGGACAAAAAAACTGTTGAGTATTTAAAATGTCACCTGAACCTGATTTACGCATTTGGTTCCATGTAGTCAGAAGGGGGAGGGCCCCTCCGTTTATTTGCTGTTTATGTGTTTGTGTGGATTCTCTTTGAAATGTATGTGACAGTGTTGGATGTAGACTTTGTGACTGCTTTTTGGACAGAAAGGTAATGAAAGACTAATTTTGTTAACCTCACAACGATTGTGGAATGTTTATATGATCTAACTGTATCTTTAATGATTTGGTATGTATATAAGTTACGAGTTGACAATTTTAAGTATTCATTACCTTCCTACATATTATTTATTAAACGAGAAACATTATTTACAAGAAGACGGCTATAGTTGTAAATAATGAAGTTGATTATAAATGTGAACACTATTACATTAGTTGCCTATATGCAGCTATTGAAGATTTACACGATAAACTTAACCATGTCAAGGACGCTAAATGCTGCCAACTAAAAGCTACAAACAGAAGAGGTCAAAAAATGCGATTCTGTAGTGCTTTAAGCATGTGACTTAATGCTGAGTGTGACTTTTATGGATCAGTTGGAACACGCATGGTGGAGTGGTGGCCAAGTAAAGCGCTTGTTGAACCGAGGTGTCCAGGGTTCGAATCCCGGTGAAGACTGGGATTTCAAATTTCAAGATTTTAAGGGTGCCCCCGAGTCTATCCAAATCTAAAGGGTACTTGACATTAGTCGGGTAAAGTAAAGCGGTTGGTTTTTGTGCAGGCCATATGACACCCTAGTTAACCGTTGCGTATAGAAAAGATGACCTATACATCAATTGCCCTATAGATCACAAGGTCTAAAACGGGGTAAATTCTTTCTATTTGAACACACTGTTATGACCCTATTGGCGGCGCAAAAGGGTTAACTATAGGCTCAGTTGACACACACGAGAATCACTCAGGTCAGCGGGGACCATGGACAAGGGACAGTACTACGATTACATGATTACACGCAAATATGACCAATGTTATGGTCATGTGATCGAAAGCCTGCGTGTACGAGTGACACAGTGGATATAAAAAAGGGGGAGTTCAAGACCGGAGAGCGTCGAGACCAGCACAGTTAGTCGCCATGAAATCGGTCCTGGTTGAGTCCTGATGTGTTGATGTACAAGTCCAGAAAGAGAGACAGCAGAGTTCTTTAAGTTGGTGATGTACAGAGTGACATTTTAGTTGTTGATGTGTTTGACGCCAATTGTCTAGTATTGGCTGTTATCTACTTATTCACTCATTATTAAAGTACCAGATTATTTGGAGCCTTGTTGTCAAGTTCTTGATGTGTTGATGTATGGTGTTGTGTTTAGCAGTGTTTACAGAAGGTCAGAAAGGAGGGAGAATCGTAACTAAACTATGTCCCCGAAGAATGTTATTTTAGAAAGTCAAAAGATTGGACCTCGACTGATTCGATCTATTATTTTTCTATCTAGCTTTCGACTGTTCATTCGGTTTCAAGGCTTGAACTACAAACTCCTGCAATCCCACGCCTAGAGGATCTGCCTTAAACTAACTTATCTCAGTAATGCATTTTGATTTTTCCATATTTAAAGCAAATTTCGAAAGAATAACTAAACTCAAAGCATTGCATGTTCTGCTCACTCATGCCTAATTATATTTAATATTAAATTACGCAATCTTCCTTTCATGAATAGAAAATGAGATTATGTCTGTCTTTCTCCTGCCAAGACATATCAAATTAATATAGAACAGTTTCATTCTAGACATGACAGGATTAGACAAGATTAGATCTGACATGACTGGATCTGTGGAGATTATATGGAAGTTGAAAAACTCATAACAGTCTTAAAGTTATGCATTGATTAAAAATTGATGAAAATATTGTCACTAATGTTATTTCCATGTGGAAAGGCTACGGTGTTTGGAATGTTTTTATTTTTATTTTTGTGAACTGCAATCGGTTTAAAAAGGGTGGATTCAAAATGTTTATTAATTGCGTACAAATAAACTAAAAATGTTACTTTTTCTTTCTCCTCTTGTTTTGGAAATAAAAGGGAAATGCGCATTTGTTTGTCGCATACAGGAAGACTGCTTGGTCGTGCGATATGCGCTCTGGGCTGTCGTTTGGTCATCTCCATGGTCTTGGGTTCTAATCCTCTACTCCCGTCGTCCTGCGGGAGGTTTGGACCAGGAAGTAAATTATTTTCAACTTTGAATCCGACACAAGCAAGAAAGGGCTTGTTGTCGTTGCTTCGCCCCGAACCCTGCTGGATCAGCCAATGACGCATGCGTTAATATAGTTGTGCTTGTAAATTATAGACTTATAGTCTGCTAAGTCATTGGTTTTCCTTTGCTGAGTTAGGCAACCCGTGAAGATGGAGCTATTGTACGAATTCTTCACAGCATTTGAAATAAGAAATACGCATTTATCTTCGTACCTCTCTGAATATTTCATTAGTTGTTTTTTTTTATTATTATTTTTAAGTTATGGATCAGTATTTAATGCACTATTATTGCTACTTGAGAGAGTTCACTATCAGTTTAATCGAGCGACCAAAAAAACAACAAACTTGGGGGGATGGAGCTCAAAATTCGATGGAGAGACTTTATGTTTGTAGATCAACTTAAGATGTGTTTGTGGCTTTGAAACATCCCCCCAGCAACACCCACCATCACTGGTCCACGCCATCAATTACACCGGAGAGCACCAGCCATGTTACAGGGGCATGTAGACGCGCTTTACAAACAATCAATAATACTTTTCCAGCATCAAAATCCACATAAGTTTGTTTCGAGCAACTGTTAGCCGGCATTAAATTTTTTAATTAGCCAGTGTATAAAAGCTGTGGCGTTCGGCCTTCAAATTCTCTTCCATTAACTCTTGTTAGGGCTGTCTGTTGTGTTGAGACAGCTGGTCCAACTAAACCGTTTAGCTCCAGACAGCTGGTCCAACTAAACCGTCTAGCTCCAGACAGCTGGTCTAACTAAATCATTTAGCTCCAGACAGCTGGTCCAACTAAACCGTCTAGCTCCAGACAGCTGGTCCAACTAAACCGTTTAGCTCCAGACAGCTGGTCCAACTAAACCGTCTAGCTCCAGACAGCTGGTACAACTAAACCGTTTAGCTCCAGACAGCTGGTCCAACTAAACCGTCTAGCTCCAGACAGCTGGTACAACTAAACCGTTTAGCTCCAGACAGCTGGTCCAACTAAACCGTCTAGCTCCAGACAGCTGGTACAACTAAACCGTTTAGCTCCAGACAGCTGGTACAACTAACACGTGTAACTTCAGAGAGCTGATCCAATCAACCTGTGTAGCTCCAGACAGCTGAGCAACCTGAACACTACTTTGGAAGGGGACGCCGTGCAAATAACTCATTGCGGATTGACACAATGGAATGTATGGACATTTTAATCTTGTAGTATGTGCTATTTTAAACTTTTATTTAGAATCGGTTTTGATTTGTTTCTTATTCTTTTAAATACTTCCTCATGTTCAAAAAGTCAAGCGTATGAGACGCTCGCAAATAGTTCTCTTTTGTTTGTTTACACAGACTCACTTCTGTTTGATAGTTTCTTTTAATTATATCACATCAATATTTTATCAAACAGCAGAAACATTTGCTATGCACTTTAGAAACGTGGAAAAAATGATGTTGTGATCAACACTCATTATATATTTATCAAATCATGTAGTTTAATGTGATATTATACAAAATGTAATTAGCTTTTTTTTCCTTTTCATTAATACATCTTTAGAAAACATTTTATATCATTGAAAAAAAATTATACAATTTATGAATGTAAAAAAATTTTAAACTGCTAGACATCAGTTAAATACCATACTGGTAGGCTATTTGAATTACGGTAAATATACAAACATTCGCCCCTACCCGGTAATCTAAAAGTGTAAATCAGTGCTGACCTTTTTTACAACTTCACTCCCATTTATTTGACTTCACCGCTGAAGTCACTTGACTTCCCCGACGCCCTTTTGTCTCCCATGATAATCTTCAGCAAGATGCGCACTGTAGAATAGTTTTCAAAAGTTATTTTACTATATATGAAGCTTCTCTTCCAGTCCGTAATTTTGTGGCTACGCAGCAAAAAGCTGCATATTTTTTGTCACGTCCAACGCAGACATGACCATTGTCCGCCGGTGGTCGTTTAGACTTTCTTTTAGCCGTCTACATCTGTCCTCAGCGTTGGATTTTTTTTTTCTTTTCAACTTGTATCCCCGCGGTATTTGTAAGTGATCTCCAGCCATCTCGTTCTGAGGCCGCATGCAACCAGGTGCTCTCTTCTATGTTAGCTAAAGCACTTTGGCGCCTAAACTGGTCTTTAAAGCGTTTCTGTGGAGTATCTCTGTTAAGTCGACCATCTTTCAGCTTACCGAAAAAGACTGCCTTGGGGTACGTTTGTCCCCAATACGGGATACGTCTGTAAATGTGTCAATATTATCAAAAGTTTGGCTCTGACATCGATTTGAAAGTCGACATATTGGCTCTTTATTTTAAGGGCCCTTTTAAAGACCTCTTACTTTTTATGTTTCAGCGTATGAAATATTCAGAACTATATGGGAAATGTTCATTCCTAAGTCCGAAATTCGCTTCCGGACAGTCAAAGCTAAATATAAAAATAGACATAGATGATCTCTACATAATTGTGATCAACTATTTAATTAACAAGGGAGAAAATATTGCCATCATAATTTTCCCCCGAAATCATCATTGCTACAAAAAAAAAATGTGTCTCTGAGCCGGGCTCATACAATTATGCTTGTAGTTTCCCAAATCAAACCATTTCTTTTTTTATTTATGAGGGAGGGTGGGTCTTTGGTAGAATGGGAGGGAGGCGTCATTGTGATAACATTGTTCTCCCCTCCACATCCTACTATGTCCCCGCCACTGCTTATTGTATTTAAATACAAATACAAAGAAACATGATGATGTTATACGGAGGTATACTCCCCTGTAGAATTGGAGAGAAAAAAAAAGTTAATATAATGGAACCGAGCGTAGATTTTCTATTATAAAATCTATATTAGAATTGTCTACGCGAATAAAACATAATAAAAGACACAAAATAAACGGACGGATGGCATTGTTAGCAGCAGACAAATGCATTCTTAAAGTGGGGAAAATAGTTTATCGATTGGTTTCTTCTCTAAACTATCTTGCTTTTTCAATGTCTAGAAAACATATTTGTCCGTTTTAAAAAAAAATTAAAAAAATTAAAAATCCAGAAATAGATTTGAGCATTATGTATTGTGCATGATGTGGGCATTTCAGTGCCAGATGATGCCGGTTATACATAGCTTTTAAAATAATATTTCAATACTGAAGCTGAATGTTTTCAGAGGCGACCTTAGCAGATCGCGGGGCGAGTTTCACATGCGGGGCCCTGAGCCTATATAAACACTACTACAGCACGCTAACGGTCTCGTTGTAGGCTTTATATTTGCTACTAAACAGTACCTTACGTAGGTACTGTACTAAATGCCAAGGTGAACAGTTAAACAACGATAGCATCATAGAATGGACCGAAACTGAACGGTATTTGAAACCACAAATGTTACATTCTGAATTTTGTTTATAATTCTTATCAAATATATCCCGGGAGGCTTCCAAAAGTTTGAGTAAGAAGTCCTAGGTAATGAGAACTGATCGTGATTGCGAAGCTGAAGGTAACAGGGAAATCTACGAACGTGGTTGCCCCACCTGCCGCCCCCTAGGGCCGCTACTGCATGTTTTATACCACATAATTATAATATGAAAAATATAAATATAATTTAAAAAAATATAAATGAAAGAAAAACATGTTTAGCGTACATTGTGACATCATTTAGGTGGGAAGATACCTGCACGCCTTAACGAGGACAAAGAAGGACATTTTCACATTTTAGTCCAACGCCTATCAAACGGAGGACATAACCTAAAAAAAGGAGGATATATATTTTTTTTTGCCGGACGTCTGGCGTGGAGGCGAAATGCCCACAAGAGATCTGAATGGAGGGATCTGTTGAAGCAGGTCAGAGCCCTCCATTGGAATAGCGCCACTGGTATCGATGGATGGCCGTCTGGTAACCCTAATCATCATTTGGTGCTATACCACCTGATCGAGTCACGTGATCTCGTTTAACTAACACGAGTCTCTTTAATCCTGGTAGAAACTTTGCCACCAAACAATTTAGTTCATCGCTTCAAAATTTGATATCAGGGATGGTGTTTGTTTTCTTTGAGTTGATTCTCTAATCAATATGACATCAATTTGACTTGCGCAGCATGACTGCGCATCACGACCATGAGTATCCATTTATAGACACTGTATCGTATTTCTCTATGTCTAGTGCTAATGGTACACAAACTGCCTTACTTAACATTAGGAATATGCTGACCCAAAACAAACCGTGACCCAATCAAAGTACTGTTAATAGATAGCAGTCAAAAGTATCATTAAATTGCTGACATCACTGTCACATCCATCATTACTGTCATCTCCATCATTACTGACAACAGTTTAATCTTCATCATTACTGATATCATACAATCTCTGTCACCACAGCTACCTTTGTCATCACAGACATCACAAGCATCACTGACATCACTGTCATCTCCGTAATCACTGACATCACTGTCTTCTCCATAATCACTTTCACATCTGTCATCGCTGACATCAATGACATCTCTGTCATCTCCGTCCTCACTGACATCCTTAGCATCTTCGTAATCGCTGTCACATCTGTCATCACGGACATCACTGTCATTTCCATAATCACTGTCATTTCCATAATCACTGTCATTTCCATAATCACTGTCATTTCCATAATCACTGTCATTTCCATAATCACTGTCATTTCCATAATCGCTGTCATTTCCGTCATCAATGCCATCAATGGCTTCAATGCCATGTCCGTCATTACAAACATCACTAGCATCATCGCTACCTTTGTTTTCACTACCATCCCTACCATCACTACCATCTCTTCCATCACTCTCATCGCTCCGTTGAACTTAATTGCGCAGACATTTTTTTTAAACATTTTATTCACAACCAAATAAAGGACGTAACAATAAAATAATCACCAACGTTGTAACGGGAAGAAATGAGTTCAAAACCCTTAAGCTTTTTTTAAAAAATAAATGTTCAAAACCACTCATGTTTTTCTTCGGGTTGGTCTATAAAGAATTGTTTAAATGCTAGGATTTTTTCCTTTACTATTTTAAAAGATGACATGAGTCAAACAGACAAAACATAACTGATCTAACTTACTAAATGTGTTTCCGGTGAATAGATCACAACGTGATCTAACAGTAAATTTGATTGAGCTAAACCAGTTCATGTACATTGTTCCGTGTTCCAGTCAGGAAAGCCATCATCAGAAAGGCCTATCAGCCAAATCGGATTACTAAGATACTATCTTTTGACGTCATCGAAATTCAATATCACTAATTAAATTGGTACGCATCATACTCACTGTGGAAGAAAAAAATCATCGTATCTTATCTTATATAATACAGACGTTACTTTAAAAAAATATGATTACGTCCTAAGCGTCATCCATCTAGTCCTGCATGTTAACCAATGACTTAAATTCTGCCAAGTCACTTGTTTTCCTGGCTGGCTCAGGCAACCCATTCCATGCTCTAGTAGCACTAGGGAAGAAGGAGCATTTGTACAAATTTGTCCTAGCATATGGAACGAGGAATGTGCCTTAATCTTTGTAAGAAATGTAGATCTCTTCGGCCATAAAATGCTTTTAACATTTATTTTTACTGCATAATTTATTTGAAGTTCATAGATTAAAACTTAATAAAGATTTTTATATTCTATGGTGACAAAAAAGTGTTGGCTGCTGAAGACTTTATTGTTGTTTTTTTTCAGACGTAATATTTGATAACCTAAAGCCAGACCAATCGTTATAGCAGGCCTCAACACTGACCAGCGACGTGACGTCAGACCTGAGACATGGCAACGAGCTATCGGTCTAAAACTGTTCACAGGTTGAAGGTCAGTGTTGAAGCCTGCTATAAACGATCGGTCTAGTCAAAAGTTCAGTATATGCCGGGGGATTTATGTTTAGGAAGAGAAAGAACAGAATTACTCTTAACGCATTAAAATAGGAGGCGTTGGTTGTGGCAAAATATGTAGGTCAAGGCTGGGACTGTGTTGTCACGTGAAATACTGAACTCTTCATTAATCTTCGGACTCGAAAAGAAAAAAAAGCTTTATTATGATTACTATTAAGTTGTGTATATTAAGATTTTTTTGATTTTTTTTCATTATTCTCCTCTTCTGCTAAAAACATTGTTGACATATGCTTCAAGTGTACGCTGATACACTGAATTGTTTATAGGGACAACTGGTTTAAACATACTGAAACTCCTACAGACTGTTTTTGATTTTAAACTTATTGACAAAGTACACAGGTTGTTTGTTTGTTTTTCTTGGTTTATTGATTTGTTGATCTAGGCACTGGTGGTAGCTTTCAACTTTGGTTTATTCTGCTGTAAGCTAGCGATCTATTTTTTTTTTTTTTTTAATTTTGAGCTGTTAATTTTTATTGATTTGTTTAGTTTAATGTTTTGTTTTGTATTCATTTATTGTGTGCTTCACCGTATATTCCATTATGAGTACCGGGGTTTTACTCGGTTTGTTTGTTTTGCTTGTCTGTTTTGTTTTGCTTGTCTCTTTGTTTTGATTGTTTCTTTGTTTGGTTTGTCTCTTTGTTTTGATTGTTACCTTTTTGTTTTTGCTTTTCCTTTGTTTTGTTTGTTTCTTTGTTGTTGTTTTTTTGCTTGTCTCTTTGTTTTGCTTGTTTCTTTGTTTTGCTTGTTTCTTTGTTTTTTGCTTGTCTCTTTGTTTTGCTTGTTTCTATGATTTGCTTGTTTCTTTGTTTTGATGTCACTTTGTTTTGCTTGTTTCTTTGTTTTTGTTTGTTTCTTTGTTTTTGTTTGTTTCTTTGTTTTGATTGTTTCTTTGTTTTGCTTTTTTCTTTGTCTTTTGCTTGTCTCTTTGTTTTTGCTTGTTTCTTTGTTTTGCATGTTTCTATGCTTTGCTTGTTTCTTTGTTTGATGTCTCTTTGTTTTGTTTGTTTCTTTGTTTTTGTTTGTTTCTTTGTTTTTGCTTGTTTCTTTGTTTTTGCTTGTTTCTTTGTTTCTTTGTTTTGCTTATTTCTTTGTTTTGCTTGTTTTATTGTTTTGCTTGTTTCTTTGTTTTTGCTTGTTTCTATGTTTTGCTAGTTTCCTACTTTGACTTTTACCTTTGTAGGGATGATAAGAATATTACAAAAAGATAATATCGACACACCTATTTACTATTCCTCTATTCAGCTCGCTAATTCAAGAGATTTGCGGAAAACTTGGAAACGGCTCTAACGATTTTCCTAGAAAATTGACAGTTGTGAGTATTTTGGTAAAGGGCAACTTGCTAATTGGCCACACTGGGAAAACTCTAGCTTGACCGTTACAATTTTTAGAAATATTATCTTCTAAAATTAATTTTGGTCTTAAAAATCTTTTTATTGAACAGACGGGTCAGCGGGTATTCCCGTATGTAGACCCTATTCATTAAAGAGTTCCATAAACATACGGGAACATTTCACGCACCGTCTTCTGGATCATAGTTTGGATCTATAGACCGGGGAAGGGGGGGTGAGGTGTAATAAAAAATCGTTCCATTTTGTTAAAATCTATCTTTCATTTGTTATGAAGAGCAAAATAATTACAAAGGTTGGTCAGCTGTATAAAGGAGCAATGGTCTTGTTTTTTTGTTGGGTTTTTTTTTTACTTGTTGCTTTCATTGTGAGATCAATTATTGTTTTCTAAAGTCTGACAATTAGCCATGGCGATCTCTTCCCTCTATCTGTCTCACTCTCTCTACTCTCTCTTGTCTTTCTCACCTCTTTTCTCTCTCCCCTCTCTTTCTTTCTTCTCTCTCTCTCTCTCTCTCTCTCACACACACACACACATACACACGCACCTACACATACACTTTCTCGCTTTCTAATTCTCTTTTATTCTCCCAATATAGAAGATATGAAAATGTGTGGAGGAAAAAATGGAGTAGAATTTATTACTTTTCTTTTTCTTTACACAGTCGGTGAATTATCTGTTTTCTAATTAAAGAACATACCAGTTTGACTTAAACAAAACAATTTTGTTTCATTTTAAAAACAATAATAATTGAGTTAAAAACAATGCAAATTTAAAATGCGAAATTTTTTTTTTTAATGTATCGATCAGGAAGTTGACGTCTTCCATCAAAACGAAAGCAGAAAAAAAAAAATTATGTATGTTTGTTTCCGTTGGACTTTTCCTAACTTAGTCATTTGAAGTAGCTACGTAATTGGAAACTATTGCTTGGTTTTTTTTTTACCTCTTGTTCTAGTGTTTTCCGTCCTACCACTGCTGGCGCTAATTGTGTCTGCTATACGGGTGGATTTAATTGGACGATTTGGGAGAAAATTGAGATGGATTGTTGTGCCGGAAGTGGACCGTGGGTCACCGGTCCTGGTCTGACAATACAGATTGTAAACAGATTCTGGACAGTGTCTGTGTATGTCTTCGTGCTCCATCGGTTGGAGGAAGAAAAAAAAAGGTGGGGAGGGGAAGCGAAGTGGTTGTGTGCTGTTGTAAGGAAATGAAAACAGATACTCATTTCTTATGTTTATCACAACAGTGTATCTTATCTTATACAGACGTTACTTTAAAAAAAAAAAGATTATTACGTCCTACGCGTCATGCATCTAATCATGCATGTTAACCAATGACTTACATTCTGAGGGTCTGTCAAGGTTTAAGAAAATATAGGGAACATTTGATAAATGTTTGTAGGGTTGGTTTATCAAGAGCAGGCTGTGTAAGATTTGATATTGTGTGTGTGTTTGTATTAATTATTATTTGTGAGTTGCGCATTATGTTTTTAACACAGGTTTTTCGATAATAAATATAGCCAGTGGTCAGTTCATTATTTGGTGTACTGGTCTGGTCCTGGTCAGTACTGTATAATGGAGATGTATTTTCATGATCTTATGTGTTCTATTAGGGTAATGTCTAAGCTTTGGTGACGTAGTATGACTTAGACGTATGTTACCTGGTTCTATGCTGTGGTGCATTTATTAAATATATTAGCGCTATTATTGACATTATTCTATGTACGGTGCACATTTACAAAAAAAAGTCTTGTAAATAAATCCTGTGACTTACTTACTCATTGTTGCATTCTAGTATCTATTTTGCTCATACTAGACTACTATATAATGATCATCCTTGGTAACATCTTATTACTTATCTATTACTTATCTATTACTTATCTATTACTTCATTTATTTTTTATCTAAATCTTAATCAGTATTGAACTAAAACTGAGTTATGTATATGAATATATGTAAGTGTGGAATTAGGACATGTATTAGTGTGTTAGTATCTGTTACAGTTATAGGGTAGGGATTATTATTAATAAGTCTTGGTATTTTTAGAAGTTTGATCAGATGACGTAATAACTAATTGTATGCTGGAAGATCCTTGGTTAGATGAAGTAATAACAGAATTATAAAATGTTATCCTTAAAAGTAGACTAAACATGAAGCTTGAAACTTATTTGGCTGACCCTGCTTATTGTATTCCCTTGTTTTTATACTCTCAAAAAAAATTGGCTCGTCTAATAGACAGAAAACATCCAGGATCTTCGACTGAAACTCACTTGGATATTTTTAGTTTTATTGGAAGCTTACTGTTGTTTCTGGAAAGGAAAACGCGTTGTGTAATTTGTATACAGTCAAGACAACCTTGACACTTATTATCATCTGACAGGCGCCAATACACGATGATATTGAAGAACAAAGGCAACTAATATAACACCTTTAAGTCTTTATTGTTGTTTTCAGAAAGGAGGGAAACCAATGGATCAAGTCATTCTCTTTAAAAAAAAAATGTGTTTTTTTCAAATTGTGTCCAACAAGCTTTTATACTAATGCACTTTGATTTGTTTCGTATGCACTCAAATCTGCCTCTTTCTGACAACTTTAATCTGATTATTCAGCAGCTTCTAACTACAGATGCAAATTAGAATCCCCAGCCCCACCTATTTTTTTTTCCCGATTTTTAACTTACGGTTTAAAGGTGTAATCGATTGCTGCTTAAATGGACGGATCGAAATTTTTTTTTTTTCTGCCCCAGATCCTCTACTTTTTTTTTTTTTGGAACTGATCGTCAAATCTCTGACATTGCCTGATTATCTACCGTCGTCTTGTAATTATGTTGTTGTTGTTGTTTTTTACTTTTTACTTTCCAATACGTCCTCGTTCATTCTCGTATATTCTCGTACATTTTCGTACATTTCCGTACATCATCGTACATCCTTGTATATCTTCGTATGTTTTCGTACACTTGCTAACATTTCCATACATCATCGTACATCCTGGGTATATCCTCGTATATTTTTGTACTTCCTCGTTCGTTCTCGTAATTCCAAGTCGTTACTTGCATACACATCCAAGATCATGTAGTGATAATAATATTAATAATGTTAATAATATTTCTTTTTTATGTTTAATAAACTATTTGCACCTGTTTGTTCAACATAATTAAAACCTCTGGACCAGAACCACGACTCCTCCCTAGGCCTGAACTCTACGTTGATCTCACACGACATCTGGACATTTGATTGCTAAAGGAAACATTGAACGCGGTGACGAATTGAAAGTGTGCATCTCAGGACGCGTTGGCTGAATGATAAAGCTATTGGCTTCGAACCGTGGGGTCCTGGTTTGAATCTCGGTGAAGACTGGGATTTTGAATTTCAGGATTTTTAGGGTGCCCCTGAGTTCATCCAACTCTAATGGTTACCTGACTTTACTTAAGGTAATAAAGTAAAGGCGGTGGGTCGTTGTGCTGGCCACATGACACCATGACCGTTGGCCAAAGAAACAGATGACCTTAACATCACCAGCCCTATAGATCGCAAGGTCTGAAAGGGCAATTTTACTTTAACTTTTTTACATTCAAAGTGAAAGTTCGACAATGATGATTTCAGGTCAACTCCACATGCATGAATTTACATTGCAATTAGCATCGTTGAAATAGTTGGTTGCACAATTCTGTAATGCAGCGATGCAAAATCGTTTTGATTTCGGGGGCAAGTAAACTACCAATAGCACATTCACCGTCCACTTAACCACAAAAATCGCCAAGTCCGATGGACTTTTTTTGTGCATCGGGAAGAAGTTTCAGTGAAGCCGGATAGCGGATGCTAAGCTGGCCGAATGTGGCCCGCGTCTTGTAGTTTGGGAGTCACTGCTGCGTTGCAAATGGGTAAAATATAATTATGCAATTCATTTTTTTATGAATTAAAATTAAGACATATATTAATGTTTGCAATACCATATAGGTTTGTTGTCCAAAAATTATAAACCGTTTGGTTTATCAGTGAACCTTTGTATATTTACTAGTGGATGGGACGGGGGGGGGGGGGGGGGCGCGGTTATCTGGGAGAAGGCTTCCGTGCTGCCTTTTCAAAAGAATTTTTTTTAAAAATCAAACACGTTAAATGTAAAAAAAAAAAAAAAAACTTTTTAGAAACCCTTTTTATATTGAGTGAACTGTGCGTGATTATTGTCACGAGTCGCTCGCCGCCGATTAATGTCCACCGGTTGTGCTTATTTGTCAGGTCGCCATCTCATTATTGCAAGATTTATCTCCAGTTAGCTTAGTACATTTTCCAAATAAAATTCATTAGTGGTAATCCGTTGTGGTTCTCAACTAGTGATAATCAATTAGAGGTAATCTATTAGTGGTAATCCATTAGTGTTCATCCATTAGTGGTGATCAATTGATGGTAATCCATTAGTGGTGATCCATTAGTGGTAATCAATTAGTGGTTTTCAATTAGTGGTAATCAATTACTTTTGTTTTAAATTTAGAAATGCAAGCTTTCCCTTATACAAGTTTTGTATTTGTTTAAGAATCATTTTAAACTTTTTACTTGTTTAAACGTATACAATCCCAACGTGAATACTGTGATATGCCCTCTTGGTGTGGGAATAACACCATATATATATATATAAATATTTATATACAATATATGTGTGCGACAAATAACAGCACATGTTAATATATAGACATGTACTTGTATATAGAGCTTTTTCAGTAAATAGGTTTGGTCGACATTGAACATATACCATAGTTGTCTGGTGTTCATTAAAAATGTGTGTTCAGTTATTAAATAAACTCATTAGTCACAACAACAAAAAATAAACAATTAGTGAGTGGACAAACACCGAGAGCATTAATCTGAACAAATAAAGTTGTTGTTTTTTAAATACTTTTTTTAACAAGTTGTCAGTGAGAAGGGAGATAATCAAAGTTTTAAAAGAAAATTGAACAGCGAGCATTTCGTGTGTGTGTGTGTGTGGGTTTATGAGTGTTGTGTGTATTAGGGGAAGCAGCCTGTTATCTAAGAGAATGTTATCTAAGTCTCTGGAGACAGTCAGAGTTTGTTAGCAGACGGCATCAAATGTTTTGGCGTTATGTTTGTGTGTGTGTGTGTCTGTGCGTGGCGGTATTATCTTGTTAGTATTAAAGGTGAACTGTCTATTTTATCTCGCTAATTATGAATAGAGGTTTGTATTTTTACGTAAATTAAGAATAAATATTTATGTGTAATATTTGTGTACGGTTCCACCTGTCTCCCTGGCTTTGCCTCTCTATCTGTCTGTATATATTTCTGTTTCTCTTACGGAATCTGATACCTTGACCTATTTTATCATGAAAGACTCAGTTCTGCATGTATGTTTCTATTCAGGTATGCGATACCTTGATCTATTCTATCATGAAAGACTCCCTTCTGCATGTCTGTTTTTATTTTTGTGTGATATACCTTGACCAACTTTAGCGTAGGAGACTAATCTCCCTAACTTTGCCTCTCTGTCTGTCTTCATCTCTTTCTGTTTCTCTTTTGGTATCTGGTTTCATGAAAGACTCACTTTTGTATGTCTGTTTCTATTGACTGTCTCCCCTTTTTTCTGTTTTTCTGCAAGAATAATTGAAATAATTATCTCCCCTTTCCAATTGCATATGTATCTTTTTTGTAGAGTCAATTTTCTTTGAATATCCTATACTCTTAAGCGAGCAATTATTGTATGTATGTATGTATGTATGTTTGTATGTATGTATGTATATATTTAGATATATATATATAAATTTTATTTCGATAACGGCTCTAACGATTTTCTTTAAAATTTCACGGTATTTGCATAATAGTGAGAAAAAAATTCTCAACTCATTGGCCACATCGGGAAAACTCGAAGTCGACCATTATATCGGTTTGAAAATGGCTCATTATCAAAAAATTAATTTTGGCTTGAATAATTTATGAGTGAAATTTTCTATATGACGTCAATGGGAAAAAAACTTGACACCGCTTACGTCACTTGGCTCACAGCAGTACACTAGGACATTTCTTCGCAAACAACAAAAAGTTGTAATGATTCAATTGGCCTAATTAAACATTTGCGCACCATCTTATTGTACATTCATCCATTATAAAACTATGGAAGTAAAATAATGAAATTAAATATCTTTATGTATGTATGTACGCTTTATAAATTGTTTACACTTTAATTGAGTACACCCGTAGGTAGCTTTTACGTTGTTATTATTTTGCTGGTGAATTATTGCAATGTGTTTAAGCTTCGAAGTCTACTGTCCCATACCAAAATATAGGAAATGGTCATAACACAGCTTATCTATGCCTTACTTGCACAACCAGGGCCGGCCCTAACATTTGAGGGGCCCTATGTGAAATGGATTGCGCGTGGACCAGTAAGGGTAGGGATAAGGATAATAAGTGAAAATAAAAAAATTGTATTAGAAAATAAATTCGTATTTGCATTACATTTTTATTAAATGAAAGCTGACGATGCCGTTTTTTTATATCACGCGAAGGACTGGCGTTTATCATATTGATTGACACCCCAAAATGACAATATTGTCTTTTTAAGGACATTTTTATGAGTTTCAGGAGATTTCCAGGAGCTATTATAAATTTACACCTAGAATTAGCGCGGGGCTTTTGAATCTTGGGGGTCCACTGCGGCAGCATAGGCCTAAGGCATGCCCTGATGATATCCAGCTCGCGGTCAACGAATTTTCACCACGCTGCTGCTTTTTTTTTTTTTTTTTTTTTTGGTTTACCTATAAACCTCGGTAAAATTGAAGTCATATTCTAGAAGTCACCCAATAAAACTTACTCAGCCCAAAGATCACCACGCATAGACATCCCTTCAAGTGGTAGATAACTTCACATTATCTGGGAAGCATAGTATCAAATGATGCATTGCTTTCAAGAGAGGTTGATATGTGATCTGGGATAGTCATGCTTTTGGACGCCTCCAAGCGAGAGTGTGGCGAAATAAATCGCTCCGCATGTCTACAAAAATCAGTGTCGACCAGTGATTCTCTCAACCCTTCTATTTAGATCTTTTAGACCTGAGATATGAGTGCTTTATAGAAAGCAACAAAGACTTCTTGAACGACTTCACCAAAGACCGCAATACAATCAGCAATATTCTTATAATCCGACAGTCACGCTTTGCAAGGCACTTATTCCGTTTGGGGAACGAACATATTTTTGGCAATCTTTTTTTTTAGTAAGCTGAAAGGTTGTCGGAGTAACAGAGATGCCTCACATTAACGCTTCTTTAAAATACTAACTCGATGTTTTTAAGTCTCTTAGGAAAAAATGCGCGATTTTACTTTGTTACTAGGTGCACGTTTTACACTATAACGTAGAGATTTTGCATCACTTGATGATTCTTACTAAAGCCATAATAATAAGACTTGTCTTCGAGTCCGAAGATTAGTGAGGAATGCAGTATTTCCCGTGGCTGCGCAGCCCCAACTGTGACCTACATAATTTGCCACAAGGGCAAGCATAACCATTGTCCGCAGGTGGCCGATTTAGATTTTCTTTTCGCCGTCTGCGTTTTGTCCTCGGCAGCAGATTTTCTTTTGGTCTCAAATGTGTATCACGCAGCCTTCGTGAGTGACCTCCAGCTGTCTCGTTCTTGCATACAACCAGGTGCTCTCTTCTATATCAGCCAAGGAAAGTTGACGCCTAAGCTGGTCTTTGAAGCGTTTCCGTGGGGCGCCTCTGTTACGTCGACCACCTTTTAGCTCACCAAAAAAAGACTGCCTTTGGCATACGTTCGTCTTCCATACGGGATACGTGCCCTACCTAGTGCAACTGTCGGATCATAAGAAGTCCCTCTATACTGTCCATACCGGCGTTGGCAAGGACGTCGCTGTTTGTGGTGCGGTCCTGCAACCGTATGTCCATGATGGAGCGCAAGCATCTTTGGAGAAAGCACTCAAGAAGTCTTAGTTGTTTTCTATAAAGTGTCCATGTCTCAGAGCCATAATGAATATATTAATTGCAATATTAAATGTCAGAAAGTAACCATTTTAGAAGTTACACTGCAAAGACTTTCTTCCAAGCCTATAATAGCCCAATAGTTTGACGCGAAAGAAGCAATGTAAGACTTGAGCTGTACAATTACATTGAGAACTGACAGAACGAAAAAGCAACTCTTCGGATTGATAGTCTTTACCCGATCGTTCATTTTCGTAACTACAACAATATTCCTAAAATGACTTCGGGTATATATTCTTCCTTAACAAATTATTCATCCGAGCGAGGCTCGGTCACCTGATATTTATTAAAATATTATTCCACTATTGCAGTATGCATCTATGGCGGATAACATAACCGGCTAGGTATTTTGGTATTTCTGGTGTACCGAATAGAATACGTGTTGATAATTTATGTTGATAAGTTATGTTGTGTTTTAAAAGGTTATAGCCTCCTTGACATTATTTGCGGTGTCTATTGATTTCAAAATGTCTCCCAATCTTGTATTCTACAACACAGTCATGTGGTACGCGCTCCGAACTGTCGTCTCGATGGTTCCGGGTTCAAACCCTTCCAGCAGCCATCCCCCCGCCTGGAGATTTGGACTAAGATGCAATTAACATCTATCCTGAAGAAACTTCCTTAGTATGTAAAACATACAATACCTTATGTCGACCTCACATTTTTACATATCGCTTTCCCTTTTTTTTTTCCATGCCTTGTATTATCATATTGAAATACTTCAATCCAATTAGTAGAAATCAAACCATTACAAAGAGGGGATTACTGTATTTAAATTACCAAGTCTTCAGTTAAAACATCCTTTGTACTAAACCAATTGTTTTCTGTGACAATATTTATGTTTTCCCTATAAATACAAACACACACACACGCAAATGTTAAAATAAAACCCTAGATGTGCTTGATGTTGGTCGTACAAAAGAGTCCCAATGCCTGTAGACATAACTTCTAGCTCAAGGTTTTGCGTTTATTTTCGGACCTTATTGATCCGTGTATTTCCGATCGTTAACGAATTTCGCCACGGCAAAGGGCAGTAACTCGAACACGGACAGCAGTATTGCATTTCTCATTCCACACTTTGAAATGTCACTCGCCAGTTTGAAAAGTTTGTATAAAGATTTTTTTAACATTTTTCTATGCCCGGTGTTTGGGGGGGGGGGGGGGGTCAAAACTTAGAAAATTAATGCGATTTTTTAAAATGTGTCTCGTGTAAGGAAAAATGTGCATCAATAGAATAATTCTTTCTCATGAGTTTGGAATATGTGAGAATCAACCAGGACAGTATGTTGAGAATCAACCAGGACAGTATGTTGAGAATCAACCAGGACAGTATGTTGAGAATCAACCAGGACAGTATGTTGAGAATCAACCAGGATAGCATGTGAGAATCAGCAAGGACAATATGTAATTTAAGCAGTGGCGTAGCATCCACTCCGCGAGGAGGTTCCCATTACTTCTGGCCCGTGGGCCTTAGAAATATAGCCACTCATTACTTTGAAGAAGACATACATTGAATTGAGTATAATGCACACTTCATATGTCGTACGTGTGATAGGCGGTACTTACATTGAAGTCTTTTTGTAAATACAAGCCGGTTGACTCGATTGATGTTTGGAATAACTTTTCTTGAGGGAAAGGGGATCCAGTGAGGGATGCTATCGTATACTTGACCCATGGGTACCTTTCTAGCGCCCCTAGGCCAGGGCTGAATCTATTTATGTGTGAAAATGAGAAAAATACTTTAAAGTTTCTGACCCGTCGAAATTCCGCTAAATTTTTCTTTTTTATCGAGGCCACTTTCTTGGGGATTTCTCGGGGCTGAGGCCCCACCTGCCCTCCCTTATATCCGGCCTTGCCCTAGACTCTTCAATACCTTGCGGCTCCACTGAGATTACGATAAATAAATATTCATACTAACTCGAACCCGAATTGGTAAAACTCGAGAAGCCCTGTCTTAGCTGAAGAACATTAGGGGATCCAAGGACGTAAGCACCACCACCAAGGTCAGGATCTACAAGGCCATTGTTAAGCCAAAACTACTTTATGGAGCAAAGACCTGGAGAACCGCCATCACCACCATGAGAAAAAATATTCAATACCTCCCTCAGGAAGACTCGTATGGCCAGTCAAGATTTCGAATGCGGAATTTTTACCAAAAAAAAATAAAGCAGCAGCCTATTGTAGTGGATATCCTTTAGAGACGCTCGAGTTGGATCCACACTCATCGCAAGCTTTCAACCAACATTTAAAGACAAGCGCTCTTCTGGAACCACCAAGGAAAGAGGAATACATGGCGCCGAGATTTGGAAGCAGATGTCAAATAGATGGGCCAGACGTGAGGGCAGATGAGAGACTCGCCCAGAACCGAGACGCTTTGATGCAGCTAGTTGGTGGCCTATGCCACAGACGGGACCACAGGCAGAGATGAGATAAACTGACATGGATGGATATTAGGATGTACTATTTTTGAACAACTTCTGATAACTATAAGAAAAAGATCATTATATTTTAATATTGTGCAATTGAAGAATCGCAATCATAATAACGTCACTAATGAAGACATTTAAAAAAATGTAAAAAAAAGGTCTACAAAAAATCATTCAAGTGATTATTCCTATCATTCTATTATTATCATCATAACTGGAGAGTTTGAAAACTGGTTAGTTGATTTAACCATGCTCGAAACTATTTAATTTTTTAAAAAAATCGTCTAATTGTCTATTTATCTGTGATGATTTCCTTGCGGAAACTCTCACACTAATTTCAAGAGCTTAATTCAAAGGCTTTATTTCCGGGATAATCTTTCTATGAGAAAGGCCCGGATGCCAACGAAGCGTGATGCAGGAAGTGTTCATGCTTCGACTACTGAATGAGTATCGACTATTTATTAGCAGACGATAAAGACCTCGTTTGTTGTGCTTCGAGCCAAAGCAACAATACTAAAGAAAACATTAATTAATCTGCGAAATTTAAAATT
This sequence comes from Biomphalaria pfeifferi, assembly GCA_030265305.1. Classification (NCBI taxonomy): domain Eukaryota; kingdom Metazoa; phylum Mollusca; class Gastropoda; family Planorbidae; genus Biomphalaria; species Biomphalaria pfeifferi. The sequence continues at coordinate 290,039 of JASAOG010000176.1, read as the reverse complement.
AATGTGTAGATTATGGCACACACCAACACACACATGCTATTGTTATTAACTAACGTGAATCTATAAAGTCTTTTAAAACCTAGGCTACAAAGATTCAATATATAATTAGGGCAGTCTTTAAACAGTAAACACATTAAATTTAATTACTATTTTACGATGTCACTTAACGAAGGGGAGAGAATTGGACTGAAAGGGAGATAAACAGTAGCCTCCCCTTCAACTATCTTTCAGTCTGTTGTTTCGTCAATTGTCTTTCTTTATTCCAGTCTATCTTTTGCCTTGACTGGAATCTAGTTCAATTATAGGCCAGTCAATTCTTTGATGACTTCCCATCGCTTTCACTGTCTTCTTTTTCTCTTTTTTTCCTTGTACTGTTCCCTGAAGGAAGGTCTTTTCGGGCTCTGTGGGCCTTGTAATATGGCCATTTTTCAATTTAACGTTGTTGTTTTTTTGGCAGCGGTCAGCAGGTCATCCTGGAGCCCAACGGCTATTGTGATCCTTGTTTCTAATCTCCTTGTTTGTGATGCGGTCTTTGTAGATGCGCCTTTTTTTTTTTAGTAATCTCTTAGACTTGGACATCAAACGTTATGTTTATCTCGAAGTCTTTCAATGTGATGAGCTCTTGGTGTAAAAACAAACTGTAACAACAGCTTAAAACAAAGGGCTTGTGATGTTAAAATACTCTCTATAAACATTGTCCTTTATATAATGGCATCTGGTTTAAATCTGACTTTAATTATTCTACTTTACGATCTTTTTTTTTCCTTTCTTTTGGCATTCTGTTGTTGTTGTTTTTTAGTCGTGGTAAAGAGGCAGGGAGAGATGGGGGGGGGGGGCACAAACTACCCTTTGAAAGTTTAATTAATTCCAGCATAAATATATTTTCAAACATGCACTTTTATTATAAGGGTCAGTTTGGTCTCAAGTCCAGATACCAGAACGTAATGTTAATTATGCTGTAAACCTGGTTCTTAAAGGAGTTGGGGTATTATTAAATTGAAATTTAATGGAAGTCCCCGAGATATATATATATAAACTAGTATATTCTATAAACATGTAACATATCTGAGACTGTAGTACATGAAGCTATATTCACTAATAAACAGTAGTAACTTTATAAAATTCAAATACAAGTTTGTAATTGAAGACGTCTCCAAACATTTAATCAGCTTAGAAAAGATTGCTTTAATTTTAAATGTTAGTAGATCCTAAATGGCCAGACATCTAGCAATAATAGGCATTTAACTTTTAATTTAAGCTTCTGCTAACTTAATCTGCTATAGAATGTCTTCAATCTACTTAATAATTTCGTAAATCTACTAGGCTTAGTGCACTTTGTGCATGCATCCACCCAAGTCTCAAGGTGGAAGGTGATAAAGAAATGATAATCTTTTTCTTATCTTCTCAATTACAGACGGTGCTAGCAAAAAAGAAAACTACGTCCTACGAGATTATTATTTCCTTCAAACTATAACATCCCACAAGTGAATTACTTCCTATGAGATTACTATGTCTTTCTGGGTTATTACGTCATGCGAGACTACTGCGTCCTATAAGATTATCTCGTCATGCGAGATTAGTGCGTCCTGTAAGATTATTACGTCATGCGAGACTACTGCGTCCTATAAGATTTTCTCGTCATGCGAGATTAGTGCGTCCTGTAAGATTATTACGTCATGCGAGACTACTGCGTCCTATAAGATTATTTCGTCATGTGAGATTAGTGCGTCTTATAAGATTATTTCGTCATGCGAGATTAGTGCGTCCTATAAGTTTATTTCGTCATGTAAGATTAGTACGTCCTATAACATTATTTCGTCATGCGAGATTAGTGCGTCTTATAAGATTATTTCGTCATGCGAGATTAGTTCATCCTATAAGATTATTTCGTCATGCGAGATTAGTGCATTCTATAAGATTATTTCGTCATGCGAGATTAGTGCGTCCTATAAGATTATTTCGTCATGCGAGATTAGTGCATCCTATAAGATTATTTCGTCATGCGAGATTAGTGCATCCTATAAGATTATAGGAGAGATTTTTTCTACGTCACACCAGACTATTCTCTTAAAAGGAAATATTTTGGAGGGAAGGGGGTGATGAAGGGGAATTTCGCCGCCTTTTTACCCCCCCCCCCCCTCTCCTTTTCCCCTCAATCCAAAACGTACATAATTATCTTATCGTTATAAAAGAATTTTTGTTATGGTTCCATCATATGCATGTTTCAAAATTTTTTTTATCACGCGTCATAAATCTAATCAGCATCAAATTCAGACACACATTTTCCTTTGTTTTATCAGTTAAATTTATTATACATTCCCGTTATCCAGCAGAAAAGACGAAATCAAATACACTGACCTATGAAATCTGCAAACTTTTTCATTGATGTACGGGCCATAATCAGGTTTGAACTAGACAAATTTGGAGATCAAGAAGATGATCCAGTTAACACCCTCTGCAACTCGATTTTTTATCATTGATGTCAGAAGTGGGAATGCAAGTTTATTTTTTAAAATAGTTATGTGATGATTGTATTTATTGTGCTTGTACAAGGTGAAAGGAAAAAAAAGGGGGGGGGGAGGGAGAAAGGAGTGAGTGGGAATGACAGTGTATGTGCACGCGCATGTCTTTGTGTATCTTAGTGTCAGTGCATTCCAAACTACTTTCCGCGGAACCCTAGTGTTCCGCGAGACCTGAATAGGTGTTCCACGAACGAGTGGAATAATTAACTAGCAGGACGCCACGTGAATTAATCTCTAAAAAAAAATAAGCAAAGTGTTCCGCTAAATACTCAGAACGTGCGAAGTGTTCCGCAAAAAAATCCGAATGTGCGAAGTGATCCGTTGAGGAAAAAGTTTGGGAATGACTGAGTTAAAAGGACCCAGTCTCTGCAGTCACTTAAAATACTTCGCACTTTTATTTTTTAATAATCAGTACAAAAGACATTCGCTTTTTTAAAATATATTTTTATATTTTTTTTTCAAAAATGAGATTGCATGTTATCAATGATTCAATTAAATATGTTTTTTAAAAAAATAATCTAAATGTCCAGGATTTTTAAGTTTTTCATTTGTTTTTGTATAAGTTGCAGCATTTATTACATATAATTTAACTATTTGTTTGTTTTATTTAAGGATGATATCAAGATGAGTTGGCAACATTTCTTACATTTTCATACAGCAGGACGCGGGAGATTCACAGGTTTGAATTTTAAAATATACTTTCTGCTGGTACTAAAAGTGAGTGAAATATGTTGAAAAAAAAAAGTTTCCCTTTCAGACCTTGCGGTCTATATGACTGATGATGTAAAGGTCATCTGTTTCTTTGGCCTATGGTTCACGAGGATGTCATGTGGCCAGCACAACAACCAACCGCCTTTACTTTTTCCCCAACTAATGACAGGTACTCAATAGAGATGGCTGGACCAAAGAAATGAAGAATTCCGGGCATCACCAGGATTTGAACCCAGACCCCAATTTCGGAATCCAAACGCTGTACCGCTCAGCCACCTTGCCTCCAATGACATATGTTACTCGTGAGCTATAAATGGCCTGGCAGAACATGACACACGATTCTTAAATACATTTCTAAATGAACGACTCAGCACTGTCACTTAGGGCGCCGTTCTGAGCCTTGTAACTCGGGGCACTATTCTGAGCTGTGACACTTGGGGTCGCTGTTTCCACGAGTCATCGAAAGGCGCAGACAACGTGACAAATCCCTCACGACTGCCAACGCCAATCTGGTCATGACATGTCAACATACTGTCACCAAACGCGGAAGCTTATTTAACCAAGACGCATTCTTCATTCTGTAGGTCACGGGGAGGTCAAAAGAGACGTTAATGAAACATTTGTTTCCAAGCAGACGTAACCAATCGTTCCTCAATGGACCGGATGTATGTTTTCACACAGTTCTTAAATTTTACTTATCCATGTACAGCGTGAGCGTAGTAATTTATAACAAAAAATTAAAAAAAAAGTGTACATAAAACACAATTTTTTATTTTTTTTTATTTTTTAGAACCGTTTACCTACCAAAATTGTACTACAGAAATATATTATACAAACTGTATAATGTATTTTTGATAGAATCGAAGTCATTACTTGTTTAATTTTAATTAGCCTTTTTTTTTTTATTGAAAAAAAATTATCGAAATTTAAAAAACATATAAATATACAGTGCTTTTGTTGTAAAAAATTAGGTGCCGGTACTCGGTGAAGGATTGCCTAATTTTTAACTACTAATTAATTAATAATAAACGTTAAAATGAAAGAAAAGTGATATAATTTTTTTCCCACGTTGAAAAACATGCCGGTGCGCCGTACAAAAACAGCACTGTTTATATATATATATATATATACATACATATGCATTAATTATAATAATACACATTTTGAATTTTAATTTCAGATGCTATTTTCTCCAATGGAGATCCGGCTTTTTGTTGTTAAAATTGATAAAGATGGTCCTAAATTTTGGATACATTCAGTGCCTGAATGGACAGGAATTGAGTTTACAACATTTAAGATTTCGTTCATATGCCAGTGCATTTAGATACATTACAATATGCAAAACGTGACCCTGGGTAACCATGGTAACGTTTGGAAAAACGCGCCCTTAGAAGAGCCGTCCAATGAAACCTTTGTATTCTCTCTCGTCCTGTGGACTTTAACCATCGCTGTTGGAGTGCCTGGAAATGCTTTAATGACAGCGACCATTGGCTACACGGCGTCTCTGAGAACTGCCATGAACACGTACTTGATGAGTATAGGGGTAGTGGACTTCCTGACATGCGCACTGCTGCTTCCCTTAAGACTCTATGCTAACCACATTGAACGAACTGAAAAAGGTAAATAGAAATTCATCCTTTGGAAATGTGTCTTTTATAATTTATATTATTTAAAAATGATGTAGGCAAGTGCACGGGAGTAACAAAAATGTAAATAATTGTTTTAATAGGTCTATATACAAATAATGACCTTTAAATAAATTGACGCCTAAACCAATTAGTTTCCAGCAGTACGGGCTTGTCTTCGGCTAGGTTATGACCTATAAATAACTCCCTACTAGATAGCGCCTTTCAGATGACCCTCTAAATAAGCCTCCTACTAAAAAAAACTCCTTGTAGGTGACATTTCTAAATAGCGTACATTGGGAAATCTTTCCAAATAAAGTCCTCTAGAATACTCTAGGTGGTAATTTCAAAAAAAAAAGGCCTTAAAATTAAGCCCTACAAGTCCATCTAGAATATATTCTCGACATGATACCTATCTTGATTAAACTCGAGGTCTGTACTGCACTTACACGAGTGCCTATAGACTACACAACCCTCACGCGCAAGCTAATAAGCCGCACAATCTCACACACGCCAATGGGCTGCACGAAGACACACATGTACGCTAATAAGCCGCACATCCCCCACACTTACACACAAACACACATGTACGTCAATAGGCCGCACACACACACACACAGAAATAGTTCTGAATCCATTTTGTTTTTATCAACGTATGTATTCATTAAAGTAATGATGCGACGAATTTTCAACTTCAATCAAAATCAATACGTTTGGAATCAATATTTAGATCTAAACCTGTTAGTAGTAAACAGACCTGGCCAAAAAAAAAATGTTTTACTACATGAAGTAACATTTTCAATAACGGTAACGCTTCAGTAAAAGCGAATGTGTCGGGACTACTAATTAATGCTACAGATGTAACAAAATGTTCCACTCTGGTTGGGCGGAAGATGTATTTTAGTTTCAGTATTGATAGTATTGAAGGGTGGTAACGTTTACACTTGTCATTCGTATGCCTATATTTACATTTACATTCATCCTTTTTTTTAGTTTGGTCTAGTTCGTATTAGTTGTTAGGCCTACTTAGCTATTTTAAAAAGAATAAATATCTATTATTTTACTAGTTTCAACTCAGAATTAGCAATAGTATATATTTAAAATACATTATTCATTAAAAACAAATAAACAAAAAGCAAAGCTAGAGAAGAGTGTTTCAGAATGTGTAATAAGTGATTGCCATCTAGCGGTGGATTAAAGGGAGATAAATAACTGACGACTACAAGTTATAGAAAAGTTAGACATCAAGGGTTACTTCCCATTTTCTTTAAATGGGGAAACGTTAACAGGAATGTCTATGAAAAGGTCATTTGCACGCAAAGATCTTATTTGTCAGTGCATAATTCAATTGAGACACTTTGAAGTGGCACTGTCTATGACAAGATGAGTTGTGGTAATTCAGATTTGATCATTTGTATTGAGAATCTAATCGTTATTCGTTTACCTAATGGGGAGTACATTATATTTATGATGTGATATGACACTCGGTCTGCGGGTCCTAGTGTGGGTATTACTTCTCCCTCTTCCTCGTTCTCATTATTATGTTGGAGCGTTCAGATGACTAGACCAATATATGAGATGAACTGTTGGAGCGTTCAGATGACTAGACCAATGTATGAGATGAACTGTTGGAGCGTTCAGATGACTAGACCAATGTATGAGATGAACTGTTGGAGCGTTCAGATGACTAGACCAATGTATGAGATGAACTGTTGGAGCGTTCAGATGACTAGACCAATGTATGAGATGAACTGTTGGAGCGTTCAGATGACTAGACCAATGTATGAGATGAACTGTTGGAGCGTTCAGATGACTAGACCAATGTATGAGATGAACTGTTGGAGCGTTCAGATGACTAGATCAATATATGAGATGAACTGTTGGAGCGTTCAGATGACTAGACCAATGTATGAGATGAACTGTTGGAGCGTTCAGATGACTAGACCAATGTATGAGATGAACTGTTGGAGCGTTCAGATGACTAGACCAATGTATGAGATGAACTGTTGGAGCGTTCAGATGACTAGACCAATGTATGAGATGAACTGTTGGAGCGTTCAGATGACTAGACCAATGTATGAGATGAACTGTTGGAGCGTTCAGATGACTAGACCAATGTATGAGATGAACTGTTGGAGCGTTCAGATGACTAGATCAATATATGAGATGAACTGTTGGAGCGTTCAGATGACTAGACCAATGTATGAGATGAACTGTTGGAGCATTCAGATGACTAGACCAATATATGACATGAACTGCGCAGTGGTTTCCAAATCAGGGAGCTCTCCATGTAGTTTTCTTTCTATTGGGGTGTTTTGGGGCCAGTGTTTTGTTCGGGCCTCATGGTAAAGAGAATAGTTTTGAAAGACATGGTCAGCATTCTCTGGGTTTTACAAATCTGATACTGATCTACTGGATTAATTTAGATATTTGTCAAACATGTTCCTTCCCATTTTTTAAAAAATATATTTAGCTTAGAAAATACAAGATTACAAAGACAGTTTGTGTGGAAACACAAACTCAAAATCGGCCCCCGAAGTGGTCCACCCAGGCAGGCTTCAAAATTTTCAGAAAGAACATCCAAATGAAATTATATCAAAGACAAATGAGAGATAAGAATGGAGAAAGAAGGTTGATAGATCTTGTGCAGTGTCCCAACGGTACAGCAGATCAAAGGATAGATGCAAGTGAATGCAAAGTTAGATGTGAACCTGGCCTAACTAGTTCCCCTTTCAGACCTTGTGGTCTATAGGGCAGGTGATGTAAGTTTCATCTGTTTTTGTGGCCTACGGTTAACGAGGGTGTCATGTAGCCAGCACAACGACCAACCGCCTTTACATTTCCCCAACTAATATCAGGTACCCATTGGAGCTGGGTGGACTCAGAGGCGCCTAAGGATTCCGAAGTTGAAAATCCCAGTCTTCACCTGGATTCGAACCCGGGGCCCCGGTTCGGAAGCCAAGCGCTTTAGCGCCCAGCTACCGCGCCTCTCCTGGCCTAACTGAAGTCTTATAATTGATGTAATTGTTTTGAAAAGGCTCAATCTCTTATTCGAATAGTGAAAAAAAAAATACAAATAAATTCCGTATGGTGTATAACATTAGTTCATGAAAATTAAATTTACAAGATTACTATTCGTTTTAATTTAGGTCTAACTTATAATGCATACTAATTAGCTTTTTCTCTTTAAAAAATGCTTGCATAACTGATTTTAAAAATTAGATTTTTCGCTTTCAGAAAAAAAAGTAGCCGTTGGATCAGAACTTTGAATGGTCTAAAATATTGTGATGTCGGATTTTCCATATCTTTTGTAGTTTACGAGATCTAAACGGGACGGACGGACAAACGGACAGACATTTCGCACAAAACTAATAGCGTCTTTTCCCCTTTCGGGGGCCGCTAAAAAGTTTATGAAAATGGGTTTACCCGTTCAGCCGAGGCACATGAGTTTCCAGTACTAGAGTTTTCCCCTATCAGCTTTTGAGATATATTTGCTAGTTCCTAATTCTTCTATCTTAGTTATCGAATTGAATTAGTTTATTCGCTCATTAGCTCGATAGATTTGTAAATTTTAAAATATATTCTATAGAATGACTAGACATTTGCACTTTTGCACTATGATGGAGACCAATCCATAAATTACAAGTATTTTTACAAACCCTATAATATTGTGTTACCAAACAGCGCAATTGTGTGTCGCTCTCTGTTTTTCCTCAGTTATCCACCATTATTTCCACAATGTGGAGCTGTTTGTCAGGACGTCGACTGAGGCGGCACGACTTCTGCTCATGCTGGGTTTGAGTGTGGAGCGATACCAGGCCATCGCCAAGCCATTCTCCGTGTCCAAAGTTCAGGCCAGCTGGAGAGCGCTGATTTTTTGCGGTGTCACCTGCGGAGTTGTCATCTTGCTGAGCGCTATATCCATCAAGTAAGAGGGAAAAAAAATTGGAGCGTGAAAACAAAATGTAACAAAAAAAATCATTTTTAAAATCTATTTTTTTTATAAGACGATGCCTCCATCACTAAATTTCAAATAAAATCAAATCGAAACCTGGTGAAGACTGGAATTTTTAATGTGGAACCTTTGGGCCGCCTCTGAGTCCACCCAGCTCTAATCGGTACCTGACATTAGTTGGGGGAAAAGTAAAGGCGGTTGGTCGTTGTTTGTGCTGGCTAAATCTGCCCTATGGAGCATGGTATGAGAGATAATTTAATTAATGTAGGTTATTAAAAAGTACAAAGACACACTAAACCTAATTGATAATTTACTACCTATTCGAGATATTTACAATTATAGTCGGTTTATCGGAACAGCGTTTTATTGGGATCAAGTCTATCGCATCCAGATAATAGGATTTGTTTGGGTAAAGATTGGGTCAAAAAAGCAGCTTGTCCGATTAGCCGATAGGTCGAATAACCAAATTGAACTGGCTTTGTATACTTTCAAATGCCATTTTACTATCTGCAAGTACTCCAGTTGCTTGTTTAATTTCTTCATTGTCCCCGTCAGACTTGGCGAGTCAAAGCTTGAAGAGCTGGACAAGTTCACGGACCTTGGCAGCATCATAGCAAATGATGGAGATGCCTACCATGATGTAGCGTGCAGAACAGGAAAGGCAGGGAGCATTTTCCAAAGGCTGCAGCCTATTTGGACTAGCCAAGCTATTGGACTCGAGACAAAAATACACCTTCTCAACACAATCGTCATTCCGACTGCTACATAAGCATGTGAGACATGGAAGTCATCTGTCAAAATTGAGAAAAGACTGAATGTGGCCTCAACAAAAATGGCTGAGACGGATTTTGGGAGTCAGTTACACAGATCGGGTCTCAAACACTTAAGCGCAAACAGGGACGTCCTCGTATTACTTGGCAACACACCTTCATGGGGGACATCAGAACAGTGGACACCAGGTGGGAGGAGGCTTCAGACATTGCCAATGACAGATCTTTATGCCAGTGACAGATCTTTATGGAGACAGCTTGCCGCCCAATGCGCCGTACGGCGCGAGAGGGCCTAAGTCTAAGTAAGTCTATGGTGCTAGTCAATACAATTTGAACTTCAGGCAAATGTGGTCAATGAGTTATCGTTCTTTCTGTATACATCTGTTTGGAGGATTCCCGTAGCTTCATCGTGTGACTCCTTGGAAACGTCTAGTAGTGAAACTAGATAAACTAATGACGGGTAACGAACCAGGCCTCTTGAACCATGTCTTCTGAACCAGACCTCCTGAACCAGGCCTCTTGAACCAGGACTTCTGAACCAGGACTTCTGAACCAGGCCTCCCGAATCAGGCCTTCGTGTGGTTACCTTTGGCGAATTTTTTTTTATCTCACTCGTGATGAGAATGGAACAGTCCCTGCAAAATATGACCGTTATGTTTTACAAAGGGGCCCTTAAAGTACTTGGCATCTGGATTTGCGGTCCTTCACGGTTATACAGTATAGAAATAGGAAGAAACTCCCCGTGGTTAGCGCTGCCCTTGGCCACTTGTAGCGGCGCACCACGCTTATGACACGACCAAATGCATTTATAGTCACTGCCATTACGGACATTTCAAACAGGACATGGGGTGAAGAGTTCCCTGTCCACGCCCGGCCGTTGGATAAAATCCTTTCAAATGTACAATCGGGATAAAGGCGCCCTACTGGACTGTATTGAACTATACATGTGCTAGTAACCCTCGAGGTCCTGTGAAGTCTCGCAATTTGCATATTTTTTTATCTGTAGATATAGATAGATAGATAGATAGATAGATAGATAGATAGATAGATAGATAGATAGATAGATAGATAGATAGATAGATAGATAGATAGATAGATAGATAGACAGATAGACAGATAGACGGACGGACGGACAGACAGACAGACAGACAGATAGATATATAGATAGATAGATAGACATCAGACAGACAAACTTTAAGCTTCATGCCAGCTCACTTCTATTCAACACATTTGTTCCCCTTCACTATAGATCTAATAATTTTCTTCAAACGAGGTCGCGGAGTTTGGATTAGTGACGTAGTGGGAATTGGACTTCATGGCATGACCGTAATTTGCCGTCTATTATTAGCCGTCAATAATGGGAAGAAACTACGCATGTTTTCATGTCATCTGATTGTCCATTTTGAAAGAGTTGTTCGCCCTGGTCAGTCATGACGCTACAACAAAAAGAAATCGCTAAAAATAACAAAAATTGGTCAGTTACATTGGCGGTGATTTAGCAATGGAACAATATAAGTTCTTAAATAGAAAAAGATAGTTGTTGTTTTTTTTTGTTTTGTTTGGTTTTTATTTATTTCTATTAGTATCTTCGGATTCTGAACACGTTTATTCCGTTGCTGTTATGTTCCATCTATTGTTCCGCCTATGACTTTCATTAACATATGCACTTTCCAGTAAGCACTTTTCGAGAACGTGTGCATTCGAAGAAAGAACTGCGAGAACCTAAAATGATTCCCATATTTCTACAAACAAGCTTGTTATTGTGACAGCTTGGAAAATATTGATGATAAGATTGGAGCATGTTCTGGTAGTGGAAAGGTCTACGTGACGTACTTGGGTGACGAGATATTTAACTGCAGAAAAGTGTACTCGTGCCAGGGAGGACAATCACATCAATAGTTTAATTTGTGTGAGTCGCTTTCATTGACCATTATCTGGAACTGTATGGCCCTGTCTTATGGTATGGCCCTATCATATTGCATGGCCCTGTCGTATTGTATGCCCCCCCCCCCCACCACGGTGTATGGTTCTGTCTTAGTGTATGGGTCAACCATTTTGAAAGTGTGCACATAAAATTTGTATACTATAGAAGTAAATTAAAAATGAGAGTTTTGTCAATTTAAATTTAAACAAGAAACACTACAGTGGTAGATTTACGCAAAAAAGACTACAATGGTAGAATTACATTTAAAAAAGCACTACCATGATAGATTTACATAAAAAAGACTACAATGGTAGATATTCATAAAGAAAGACTACAATGGTTTATACATTTACCTAAAGAAAGTCTTCAATGGTAGATTCGTGTTGTCTGGAATGTTTTCGGTAAGGCCTTACTTTAAACTTTATCATCGCATAATATGAGGCGTTCAAAGTACTGGTATACAGTATACACCGCCTAAAAAACCAATCGGAGCCAAAAAGAAGCGACACGAGTTTAATCCATCCTAAAAACCGGGTTTGAAATAACACACAACCTGTATCTTATAATACCTAAGACCTGTAAAATATTTATTCTACTGGATTTTAAAACCTACAAAATGTAAATTATTCTAGACCTATAACCTATACAGTTTTTATTCCACACTTCTAAATGCAATACAAACAATACATACCACACGACTTACATACCACACGACCTGCATACCGCACGACATACATACCACACGACTCGCATACCACACGACTTACATACCACACGACCCTAAAACCTACTAACTTAGATTTTAATTCGATCAGTCTTCCATTTTCATGCCAAATTAATTTCTTTTTTTTTTTTTAACTTTGTCATAATTCCCGGTATTGTCTGTCATTCTTTAAAAAAAAAAAAAAGAGAACTCCATCAATGTTTTATTGAACGTAAAGTTTTTAATGTAAGTGTGTGCTTAGTTTCTTTCTTTATGTTTGAATCTATTTCATTCAGAAGATGAACTTGTTGTTGTGGTGGGCGCTGTTTTACATGTTTATTGCGTTTTAGACTACATTTACGTCTTGTTCTCTTGAGACATTTTTACTCTTGTGTTCCCAGATATGAAGTCATATTTAAACATTGTGATTTAATAGGAATCATGGCACTGAAAATGATAGGAAAAAAAATATAATAATAAGGTTTGTCTTCGAGTCCGAAGATTGGTGAGGAATGCAGTATTTCCCGTGGCTGCGCAGTCCCAGCTGTGACCTACATATTTTGCCACATCCAGTGCAAGCATAACCATTGTCCGCAGGTGGTCGATTTAGATTTTCTTTTCGCCGTCTGCGTTTGTCCACGGCAGCAGTTTTTTTTTGGTCTCAAATGTGTATCCCGCGGCCTTCGTGAGTGACCTCCAGCTGTCTCGTTCTGAGGCCGCATGCAACCAGGTGCTCTCTTCTATATCAGCCAAGGAAAGTTGACGCCTAAGCTGGTATTTGAAGCGTTTCCGTGGGGCGCCTCTGTTGATAGAAACAATATATAGTTATTGTTTTACAAAGGGGACTCTTTTTACAAAAATGATACTTGTCAAGCATTCGTTAATGTTAACTTAAGTGGGTATTAGCGAAGAAATAGTCTATATCCAGCAGTCTCGAAACTAGAGACATCAATGATGTTATGGTACTTAACGTGGAGAGTCTACGTACTCTAGCTCTCCTATCTCAGGGGCTAGCCAGAGTTGACAACAAACATAATGCTGCCAAACTAGTCAATATACTAAGCCTTTTGACAATATTGGCCTCTTTAGTGAGACGGTTAAAGGGCAACGTCTTTTGAGAGATACCACACGACATATGCGAAACACACTTTGCTCGATCTGCCAATGGGCTTAGTTCCAGACCAAATGTTGTAGTCAGCCTAAACAAAAACCTGCGACGTGGCGACGAGCTATTGGCCTCCACTGACCAGAGGTTGCCATGTCACAGGTCTGTTTTCAGGGCTCTGAAAACTATTGCACCAAGTTTCGAAAGTAAAACAGTAGAACTCAAATTCTGGTTTTCGAGTCTAACTTCCGATACACTAGCATGATGGCCACCAGGCACAAAGCAGTTAAAAATACATGTCTCCGTAGTTTTCCAGAGGCGTATAGGTGGTAGGTGGTGGGGGGCCAGAAACTCTATATGTATGTTCGCTACGCCACTGACCTTTCCACTTAGTTTCAACAACAAGAACTAACGGCTTTCATGTTTGTTATGCTATCTTTAATTAGGTCATGATTCTGGACAATGCGAGTCATTGTACTCAACTGATTCTTTCAAATAATAGATCTAATATTTTTCTTAAAACGAGCTCGCGGAGTATGGATTAGTGACATAGTGGGAATCAGTGGCGTCACTAGGGTCGGTGTCACCCGATGACGCCACTGGTGGGAATTATACTTTATGGCATGACAGTAATTTGTCGTCTATTACATGGTCATTACATGTCCTTTATTGTTTTATGTACTATAGGTTACGCCACTGGTGGGAATTATACTTTATGGCATGACAGTAATTTGCCGTCTATTACATGTCATTACATGTCCTTTATTGTGTTATGTACAATGGCTACTTTGCTTTTTATTCTTCTGTCCTGAAGTGTCTCTAGTGATTTTACTAATGTTGTTACTCTAATCAAATTGGAATATTCCTTTGTTATAAATCTCACTGCTCTATTTCGTATTTAGTCTAGTTTCTTTATGTTTTCTTAACTCTTTCTCTCCTAACTGACGATACCAGCGTTGATTCCACCAGAATGTGGTAAATAATTACGGAGAGAAAGAGTTAAGTTGAGGAATCCCAAACAGAGGATGCATATTCTAATATTGGCCTAACTAAAGGTAAATAGCATTATAGTTTTATGTTCATTTTTTATTTGTAAAATCTAGCACATTCTAAACCCGAATCGGCCATAATCGTGACCACTTGTTGACTTAACTAATGGCTCTTCTTCTAGGTGCAATTACACTGAGTTCAACAAGACAAGACTTAATGAAACTCAAAGCAGGTCTGCTAATGAATACTCGTGAATGTAACCATTAAAAATTTATTATCAACAGGGCGTCAATTAAATATTGTTTCTTTTCTTTAGAGCGTTTCGTATTTTGATTTTCCGTTGCATCAAATTTCGAATTATAAATGTGTTTAGCTTTTGTTTCTATTGCATTGTGGGATGTGAATTTAGATTGTTTAAATTTGCATATTTTTTTTAGTTTTCTTGTGCATGTCTATGGTAAACCAGTTCTGCTTTGGCACGTGGCACATAAAAGATTTTTAGAAATCAGTTTTGTCTAATATTATCAAAACACGTGACATGAAGTGAAAGATGGTTGGCTTAGTTGACGTGTGATTGGCAGCTAAGCCTAAGGGCCTGGGATCCTCACCAGTCTGGCTGCAGTCGGGGATGTGTGCAGGGTACTAGAAAGTGGGCGAGTCTGTCCAACTCGTTCAACGTTCGTCGCTTGAATTATTTAATTATTGGAAATATAATTAGGAACCAATTCTTGGCCACCATAACTAGATTTCAATGCACCGTTTGGTAAAGGAAAAAGAAATGAAATAGAAATATAGATTCATACTTTAGAATGTACGACTGACGGGAAAGTTACGACAGACTAAGAGTCCTTTACATTGAAGTCTGCAGAGACTGCTACACTTTAGAAATAGAATATACGACTAACGTGAATCGGACGACGAAAGTCTAGCCCAGTGATTCCCAAAGTGGTCTATATAGACAGGTCTATATAGATATATATACTTCCAGGGAGTCTTCGAGTCAAGCAAGTTTGGGAACCATTGGTCTAGCTATTCAAGTGTTCACTCAGAACTTACTCAGAAGAAAAAAAATAAGGTACCGATGCTTCAGAATTTACAACCATAAGTGGTATTGGCATCGTCTAGTCGTATCGTATATATATATGGCAGTGATTGTGTGGTGCTTTCCCGTAAATAATCTTTATTGCTGTTTTTTTAAAGCATTCTTTTTTTTTTTGGCTTGTTTAACATGGCAAAGTTATTGCGATAAATTCTCTAATAAATTCACTTATAAAATAACATAAAAAGAATATACATCGTAATAGATAGGCTACTTTTTGTATTAATGTTATTGCTTTTCATTTATTTTTATTTTTTTTTACCATTTATTCAGCAACTTTTTAAGACGCTTTTTTTTGTTTGTTTGTAAAGTTCAATTTGTATAAATAGAAAGCGTAAAGGGAGGCTAACGAGGAATGAGTGAAAGAAAAGTAGGTCAGTTGGGTTGAGAGAAAGAATTAATTGAAAAGTAAAATGAGCCACAAGGATTTCTGCTAGGGAAATAGTGTTGTTTTATTTAATAACGTAGTGGGTTGTTTAGTTGTTGTTGTTTTTTTATATCCTGTGTGATCCCGTGATCAAAGATTACGCTAATGTCAGGCCAGTTCGTATAGAAATCCCTTGATGTGGTGGTAAGAGGAATATAGCCTCTCGGACAGAGGAATAGCGCCTCTCGGACAAAGAGGGATATAGACTCTCGGACAAAGAGGAATATAGCCTCTCGGACAAAGAGGAATAGAGCCTCTCGGACAAAGAGGAATAGAGATTCTAGCACAAAGAGAAACAGAGCCTCTCGGACAAAGAGGAATAGAGCCTCTCGGGCAAAGAGGAATAGAGCCTCTCGGACAAAGAGGAATAGAGCCTCTCGGACAAAGAGGAATAGAGATTCTAGGACAAAGAGGAATAGAGCCTCTCGGACAAAGAGGAATAAGCCTCTGGGTCAAAGAGGAATAGAGCCTCTCGGACAAAGAGGAATAAGCCTCTGGGACAAAGAGGAATATAGCCTCTCGAACAAAGAGGAATAGAGCCTCTCGAACAAAGAGGAATAGAGATTCTAGCACAAAGAGAAACAGAGCCTCTCGGACAAAGAGGAATACAGCCTCTCGGACAAAGAGGAATAGAGCCTCTCGGACAATTCCACTTCGATTACTATATTATGTATAGAGGCGTGGTGGTTAAAGGGTTAAGCTTGGCTTCGGAACCGAGAGGTTTTGGGTTCGAACCATGGTGAAAACTGGGATTTTGAGCTTCGGGATTTTGTTTTAGAAGACGCGAGTTGAGGAAAGTAAAAGGTGGTTAGACAAAGGAAACGATGTGTCTTGTGCTATCTGCACTGATAGATTATTTTTTAAATTGTTTTTATATAATGTATCCTTCTTGCGCAGTGGTCCAATCTCTTTTTGTAGATCAATTAGGAGGTGGGGGGGGGGGGGGGGATCTGGGAGAAGGTTTCTGTGCTGTCTATAGCAAACACAACTCTGCAGGGGTCGGGTTTTGAACTAGAGCCCCTTTGTTGGATGGCCAAGCCGAAGTCAGGATGTTTCGGTCTCTCAGCCATGCATCCATTCTTTACTTTTATAACTTAAATATTTATCTATCTATATCAATAGATTATTATATACCCTTTTTTGTGTGCGTATATGTGTATTTAATACTTGCATTTGTATGCATTTTTTGTGCGTTTTGTATTTGTTCAAGATTAGTCGCTACACTTTGGTTTCATGTACTTTTTTTTGTACTTCGTCCAGCTATCTGTGTGACAGTACTCTGTACTTGCACTGTCTACATGAAGATACCGAAATACCAACCAAGTGGGGAGCCTTGGAACTCTACCTGGAGCTTCCACTGACCACCATCTCCGTCATCGCCATTGCCCTGAGCTACAGCCTCATCGTGCTGGTCCTGAGGCAGCAGAGCAGAAAGATGCGGCATCACTCGAGGGCCAAGGTGAAGCCCTCGCAAGTCGTGCCAGTGACCAGCTGTGAGGCGGACGTTTCCAAGACGACGAAAGACAACGCGAAGTACTTCCTCGCACAGGAGAGCAAGCACGCTGCCAACGATGAGGTCAGTAGACAAACTGAGAGGACGGACAGCAGGGTCTCGTGTTCGCATAATAGCCCACACCAAACAGAGGAAGTGCCTTGTCCTGCTGGTATGATTCTGGTTGGAGAATGCAAAGACTTGAAAATGAACTTGAATATACAACATTATGAAGCACATGCAGAGAACATTCATCAACTCTGCAAGCAGGACCTTGAAGTCATTGCTGAAAATGCGTCAGCAGTAGAGATGAATAGGAGCGAATATTGTGACAGGAAGCCATCTCTGGACAACGCTATTAGTAAGGAGAAGACAATCAAAAGAGATGCAGGTTTCGAAGAATGTAAATCCGTTTCTACAAAAAATCTCCAGACTGGAGTCTATCTCAATGAAACAGGGCCAGGTTTGAGTTGTTTAGCCAGACCTGATTCACCGTTCATCTCACACGTCATACATCACACATCATCCTCCTCGCGTTTCTCATCGTATACCCTCAAATATCCACCTCTTCATTCATTCCAACACTGGCCTTCATCTAGACGAGCTAGCTATCACGGATTCATAAACAATGAATGCATCAATGAGCTTCCAAATAAAACTCGCAATATTACCTCAAGGAACGATTCCACTAGCAATCTTTGCTGCCGTTCTCAACTCAAAGATGAAAACAAAAGCAGTCAAAATCCATTTAGTCGAGCCATGTCTGAATTTAGTATTTTATTGCGTCCTTCTATCAACTATTCAAAGTTCGATTCGCCTAGAGAAATACTTTTCCTTGAGAATATGCAGAAACGTTTAGATGAGGTTCACGTCACACCTTCCAATTTTAGAAACGGTTTTCATTCTACTACACTTACGGCTGCTGATACTCACAGCCGGGGCGCTTCGGATGTCTGTGGTCACGTGACATGCTCTGAGGTCATCCATAGACACACTTCTACATCGGAAGATGAAGTTATCCAATCAAAAGAACGCAGGTCAAACCCTAAAACATCGACTTTAAACGAGGCTTCCGGAAACGATAAAGTCGTTACTAACGTAAACGACATCGAGTCTGAGCATGGCACAACCAAGAACTCATCTGTTCAGACTCTGGGAAATGTAGACAATAACTTCGATTTAAAGACAGTATCTATTGAAACAAAACGTGTGCCTGCAGACTTCACAAATAATGTTATTCTACGGGATACTTTATCCTCAGCTAGTGAGAAGAAAGGCATCTCATTGAATGGGTCTAAAGAAGAAACTTTCAAAAACTCTAGTTGTGTTACCCCTAAACATGCCCCCAACGCAGAATTAGACCAATCGGGTCTGATCTCTAATACTGACCTAAGTTTACATAAAGACAAAAAGAATATAATGAAAAATATTAGCATAGTCCATGCCAGGGATAACGCCAGTGCAGCTGCCGGGGCACTAACAGACGGGAAAACAATAAACGGGAAAATAGAGGACGGGAAAATGATCGAGGTGGTAGAGATGGACGGCACCGTGCATGTCACGGTTCAGACAGAAGCCTCTGTCGGTCAGATTGATGGCGCTGTGTGCCTCATGAACCCTAAAAACAAAGAGCAGGGGCGTCGCCGCGTTGAACTCAAAGCTGCTCTCAAGGTGGGTCTCCTGTTTTGCTCCTGTGTCTGCTTATGGGCGCCCCTGCCTGCGCTCGTGGTGTATATGAGAGAGACCTCTGGCTGGAGAGATAAACTGAAAGTTGATCTTCTGGTCATCTTCTCGGCCCTGGCTACCAGTACGGCCGCAATGGACCCTATCGTGTACGGACTACTGAACAGACAAATTAGAATTGCAGCCTTTGCTGCTGGTAGAAAATTACGAAAAAAGATCAGAGAAAAGTTTAGAAATGAACTCTAAGAAAGTATAATAAAAAAAGATAGGGTCTGTATTGAAAGGAAATCGAAGAATGTATATTTAAAGAACTTTTAATATAGGTCTGCAAAATAAAAAAAACAACAATTTTAACTGTGACTAAGGAATACTATGCAATTAATTGACGTTGTCCATCTAATTGATTGTGACTCCTTTCTGAACTGTCCATCTGAAACTGTAGCCCACATATGAAAATTTTCATTAGAAATAGTAGGGGGGGGGGTATTATTTTTTCGTCTAAAACTGTAGGCCACTTAATAAAATATTCATTTGAGACAGAAAGCCACTTAATAAAATGTTCATTTGAAACTGAAGGCCACTTAATTAATAAAATGTTCATTTGAAACTGATGGCCTCTTAATAAAATGTTAATTTGAAACTGTAGGTCACTTAATAAAATGTTCATTTGAAATTGTTAGCCACTTAATAAAATGTTCATTTGAAACGATGAATCACTTTTTAGATGTCCCTTGAAAAACTGTAGGCCACTATTTTTTTTAATGTGTATCTAAAACTAAGGGACACTATTTAAACTTCGCTTCTTAAGGCAAAAAAAAAAAAAAGTGTGCAGTTTGCTTATCACAAGTATAACAATTAGTGCTAATCACAAGTATAACAATTAGTGCTAATCACAAGTATAACAATTTGTGCTAATCATATGTCACGAGATGTCAACCTAATCACGTGCAAGATATCTGGCATTTAACTTCAAATGTTTAAGAACATGTTCTGTCACAAAGTGTGATAACTGAGCTGAAGAGTACATACAATTTATTTGAAAGTACAATTCTCAGCCATCATAATCTAATTATCAGTTTATTAATTATTGTTATTGTAGAAATTAATTAATTTTCATTTTTTTTGCACGGCCAGGGTCAAGCTTCCTTAAAAGGAAACAAAATTTATTGCAGTCCCTCGACAGTGTCCACTTAGGAATTTTTTGTGCCGTAGCAGGTCTGCAGCACTACTGCCCTCTGGCAGGCAACGAGAATCTTCTTAACTCTTTCTCTCCGTAATTATTTACCACATTCTGGTGGAATCAAAGTTGGTATCGTCAGTTAGGAGAGAAAGAGTTAAGGGATTTTTAAGACCTTGAATATGTTAACGAGGGCAATTGTTACTATCCTATTATATAGTATATATTACTATTTTTAGAATTTGTTGTTTTCATTATCAGTTTTTCTTATATTATGAGATGGTGGTACAATGATGCAATGTACATTGCAGATTTTTACTTATTTATTTTTTCGGTAATAAAGAGTAAATCTGGTCAATCAAAATCCACCTTCTTGTCAGTTAAAATAGGTCTATCTACAGTAGATAATAGGTTGACTCGAGAACCTCCTTTGGTATTTGTAGTAAGTGGACATATTTACTCCAATCATAGTGTTATTATTTTTTTATTATTGTTATTGTTTTCAATAGGAATAAATAATAAAAAATATGTATAAATATATTTGTTGTTAATTTTCTTGTGGGGAAAAGGAAAAGCGGTTGGTCGTTGTACTGGCCACATGACACCCTCGTTAACAGTTGGCCACAGAAACAGATTACCTTTACATCATCTAGCCTATAGATCGCCAGGTATGAAAGGGGTTGCGTTACTTCTAGTAGTAGTGTTCTGTTTCTGATGATGATAGTTAGTACTTCACATGTATTGTTTCTCCATTGTGCAATTTGCAATGATGATTCGTTGATTCTCAATGTTTGTGTTTTAAAATTTTATAACTTTATTCATGTCAGCTAAGATCTAAACTTCTTTCATGCAAAAGAAGAAATTGTGTAACCGTTACGGGAAGGGACGTGGTTTGAATCCAGTGAATATGAGAGATAGACGTCCCAACTCTAATGGATAGCTAGAATTAATTGGGGAAAGCATTGCGGCTTGTCAATGTGTTGGTCCCTTGGCACCCTCCATAAAAACGGAAGATCTTCACATTATTGTCCCTATAGATAGAAAAGTCTGAAAGGAAAAACTTGATCTTTATTCTTCCATGATGATGACGTTTTGTTTGTAGTTATCAGAATGATAACAGCTTTCTCTAGGCCTCTTAATAAATGTAAAATTTGTATATCTCAAGATTACAAAAAGAGCTCGTGTTATCAAGCAAACTCTGAGGAGGTCCCCTATAGTTCCTCCTATGAAGTCTCGAATGGGTTCTTTATAAATTTCAAATTATTTTTTAAAATATAAATCTTTAAAACAAAATGTTCAGTGTCTATAAATACAAGCTTGTTTTTACTAATCACTGTAAACTTTAGAACATTATGTCAGCCTGGTTAAAAAAAAAAAGAAATACCATTTAATTTAAGTTGTGGGGCTGAATGGCATAAACCTATCAAGAGTTCCAATCCTTGCGTTTGCTTGGCACCTAAAAAGCTTAGACATTACAAGATTTATTGTCATGGACACCGATGAGTACTGAGCAACCTCGACCAAGACACACGTTATAAAATCAAATAAATAGATAATAGGATGTCGCTAGAATTTAACTGTCTCTCAGTTACATTTTGTCCAACGATCTAATTGCCAATGGAAAAAAAAAATGTTTGTGTCTCTTCGTTTTTGTGTCTCTTTGTTTTTGTGGCTGTTTTGTTTTTGTGTCTGATTTTTTTTTATTTGTTTTTGTGTCTGTTTTTGTGTCTATTTGTTTTTGTGTCTATTTGTTTTGTGTCTATTTTTTTTTGTCTATTTGTTTTTGTGTCTGTTTTGGTGTCTGTTTTTGTGTCTATTTGTTTTGGTGTCTGTTTGGTTTTTGTGTCTGTTTGTTTTTGTGTCTATTTGTTTTTTGTGTCTGTTTGTTTTTGTGTCTGTTTTTTGTGTCTATTTGTTTTTGTGTCTATTTTTTTGTCTATTTGTATTGTGTCTATTTGTTTTTGTGTCTCTTTGTCTTTGTGTCTCTTTGTTTTTGTATCTATTTGTTTTTGTTTTTGTGTCTTTTTGTTTTTGTGTCTATGTGTTTTTGTGTCTATTTGTTTTTGTGTCTCTTTGTTTTTGTGTCTATTTGTTTTTGTGTCTCTTTGTTTTTGTATCTATTTGTTTTGTGTCTCTTTGTTTTTGTGTCTATTTGTTTTTGTGTCTATGTGTTTTTGTGTCTGTTTGTTATTGCGTCTATTTGTTGTTGTGTCTGTTTTTGTGTCTGTTTTTTTGTGTCTATTTGTTTTTGTGTCTGTTTGTTTTGTGTCTATTTGTTTTTGTGTCTGTTTGTTTTTTGTGTCTGTTTTTGTGTCTATTTATTTTTGTCTATTTGTTTTTGTGTCTATTTTTTTGTCTATTTGCATTGTGTCTATTTTTTTTTGTGTCTATTTGTTTTTGTGTCTCTTTGTTTTTGTGTCTGTTTTTGTATCTATTTCTTTTTGTGTCTCTTTGTTTTTGTATCTATTTGTTGTTTTTTTGTGTCTATTTGTTTTTGTGTCTATGTGTTTTTGTGTCGATTTGTTTTTGTGTCTCTTTTTTTTTGTGTTTCTTTGTTTTTGTGTCTCTTTGTTTTTGTATCTATTTGTTTTGTGTCTCTTTGCTTTTGTGTCTATTTGTTTTTGTGTCTATGTGTTTTTTGTGTCTGTTTGTTATTGTGTCTATTTGTTGTTGTGTCTGTTTTTGTGTCTGTTTTTTTTTGTGTCTTTTTTTTTGTGATCGGTGTCTTATATCTTCTTTGTGATGATAAAATGTTAAAATGACATAGGAATGGAGAAAAATGGTCTCATGTGTGGTGCCCCCACGTTTCAACAAACTAAAGGAAAGATGAGGCCCGATGCCCTCGGTTTTGCTGTGCCAGTGATCTGCCTTCACCCTTTCCCTTGTTAGTAACTCAAATTAGAATCAGCTTAATGGTTTAGTGAAGGTGTGACCAAATACTGAATTAATTATGAGAAGGGAGGTAACAAAACTCATCCTAGACAAATACACTAAGAATAATGAAGGTGTGAAAAGAGCATTAAAAAATTGCCTCCCTTAATTTTTTTTTCTCAAAGGAAATAAATCTTACTCTTCTTTCCTTACTAGTAGAACTCGGTTAAAAGCCCGTCTTTTTTGTAAAACTTTTTTTCCGTAGAGGGTTGTTCAGTTGAAACCCATGAACTGTACAAATAGAAGGCGTTTGTATCTCACGGGCTTGCAATTCTATACGTTACATACACCAATGTCAATATTTAAAAGCTCATAGATTATTCACTACGTAAATGGTTTAGTTACAAGTTTAAGGTGTTTGTATCTCACGGACTTACAGAGAAGTAATCCGGGACACCCACTACATAAGTAGTAACCAATATTTTAATTACATAGATTATTCAGGAAGTAAATTTAGTAACAGATTTTTCTTTTCAAACTTTAAAAACCAAAAGTTCTAATTAGCCCTTCTCATTTATCATATTTAAATTTTAAAAAAAAAATGAAAGCAGACAAAAAAATAAATGATTTTTTTTTCCTGGAGGTAATTGGGCAAATCGGTTATTCGCTGTCCATTAATAGATCTCAGTTCTTCAGTTCTGCTGAAAATATCAACAGTTATAGGCCTTGCTTTTTTTTTAACGAGTTAGGAGTACACACAGTTACGTGACGTAATGTACTTTAGAGTACACACAGTTACGTGACGTAACGCAGGGACTTTATTTACTCTTCAGTGTTTGCTTTCTGCTGCTAGGGGAACAAGAGAATAATAAAAGAATGCAGATAGGGAAGCGGGAAATGTGGATGGATTGTTGTGGAAAAACAATCAGCAGCGGTGCCCCAACATATCGTGGTAACTTCGGGAAATGTGGATGGATTGTTGTGGAAAAACAATCAGCAGCGGTGCCCCAACATATCGTGGTAACTTGACAACTGTCACCTCATAATTTTTGGCATTTAGTGAACCCCGAATTGTAGTCATTTTAGTGATAGTGAATTTAGTGTTTTAGTATTAACAGCAAACATGTGCAACGAACTCTGCTGACCCTGTCTAAGGTTGATTAGTTATTCGCTTGCCACTCAGTCAGTATTGTTTAAAGTAGGTAGTAGCCAGTTGTGTACTCGTATAAGGCAGTAAATAACCTGTTGTTCGGAATGGGCAGTATGATAAGTTTCGGTAGATTAGAATCGTAGGTTGTATTGTGCATGGAACTCATCGATTGTGCCAATTAATTCTACATTCATCGATAGTAACTTGTGTGTCGTATTCATTCTAATCCTGTGGTGTCAGAAGATATATTTATTGAACAAAACGTATCATGTCCGCTACGAGGAAGTTTCTCTTATTCATTTACAGTAAACTGTCTAAATGTTTCTGAAGAATGAGTTCTGCTGAAACGGCAATAATCCTGACATGATGTGACGACGGCATTAAACAAAGAACCCATTGTCACGCTAACCCATGCGGTGACAATAACCAAATTTATATGATGAAATTATCAATTCATGAGAATGATTGTCGTACTTATTCATGAGTGTTCTTTCTTGTAAGGCCATGAAGCCGTTTACATTTCCAACAGGTTTCCTGGACCGCAAAGAGGAAGGGCGGGGGGGGGGGGCGAGATAAAGAGTCTTTTGATACCATCAGCCCATCCTGCCGATTTGAGTAACCCTGATATGACATTCGCCCAGGGTACCGCGCACTGCTAAGGCCGCCTCTGCCTCCCGTGGAATATTTCGAAAGAGATACCAACATTTGCAATTAAGTCCACTCTTTACATTTACTTTTAATTTTCGTTAGTTGAAATCTGAACTTAACATTTCAGGTTTTTTTTTCATTTATAGACTCACTTTAAAGATACTTCTAAACTAGGCCCACCCTATGAAACAAACAATCATCCAACAAGAACAAACTTTAATAAGCCCTGTGACAATTTTTTGGATTTTGAACTCGTAGATTTAGTATTTTTATTATTAAAATTTGCATTTTATAATTTACTTATAGTCATGTTATTGACTGCGAGAAGAGCAACATACACTTAAGCGTGGTAGCTGGTGACCGGGAAAAGTAGAGAGCTCTTGCTGCTCAACTTGTCAAAACGCTCCCACGATGACAGTCAAGGGACAGGTCACGGATAGAGATATCTTTCTGTGTCACCATCTCTTTCCATATGGTGCGGTCGAGGACTATGTACGCTGCTCTGATGAACGATTTGATGACGTCCAAATAAAGAAAATTGAGGCGACCAATTTTTCATCTTTCAGTGGCAAGTGACCGTAGATAGTTCGTTACGTCGTTCATACGACGTTACCTGAAAAACGCATACCAACAAATTTCTAGAATTAGTAATTTTTTTTTTTTTTTTTTTAAAGGATCCAAGGGAAATAATTCATTTTTTTGTAAACATAGACATGCATTACTTCTCCTAATGTAGATTAGGCAACATGACCTTTTTCAAAATACTATCTAATCTATGCATCTCAGCTGTGATATCGTGTTAACACTTGCATTCCAGAGGGTGCATGTGATAGATCATCTAGCTGTTAATGTTTTCTTTAAGGTCGATGGGCGTCTAACCAACTGAGTGAGTTCAAATATTTAGGCCTACACACTGTGCATAAGCCGCTTTCATTCTTCAAACTATTGGTAAGTTTTGATTGAAAAGTATTCATTTGTGCCTTGCAGTTGTTAAGATCAAACCATTAGGTATCAGCGGTGTAAATATTCCGCTCGTACCATCACTTTCACAAAGAAAATTTATTAGGAAACAAAAATCACGATCAGTTCTACAATTACTTACGACCTAAGCTCTTATATATATATAAAGAGAGAGAGAGAGAGAGATGGATGGATGGATGGATGGATGGATGGATAGATAGATAAATAGATAGATAGATAGATAGATAGATAGATAGATAGATAGATAGATAGATAGATAGATAGATAGATAGATAGATAGATAGATAGATAGATATTGATATTGATAGATAGAATGAGAAAGAGAGAGCGAGAGAGAGAGAGAGAAGTACAGTCAGAGAGAGAAACATTAACAGTTAATTAATTAATTAGTGGTTAAGAATTAATTGTGTTTTTATACAGAATAAAGGGGATAAATATAGCAGTATTTAAAATCTATGGTAGTAGTTGTGCTATTCTTTCCACAAATACTTTTTAAAATTAAAAAAAAAAAAATTTTATTGCTCGCTTTTTTTTTAGTACAATTATCTCCCTTTCCACATAGTATGTAGTGTGGGTTGCCGTTTGATTGTCGTCTGAGCTGAGCCGAAGGCTCTTCGAGCTCAAAGTTTGAAAAAAAAACTGTTAGGTCGTCCAGCCTGAACAGTAAAAAAAAAAAAAAACCTGCGTGAACACACAGTTCTGTTTGAGAGCGACCCGAGTCAATGCCTATGAAAGCATTGCTGTTTCCAATGCCTTAGGCCCCCCGACTCATGGCCGAAGGCCGAGGACACCGGGAGCCTCCGTCATTTTCCTTCACTATACCAAGCTAACCGTGGGGGACTCGCCATTTATGTAACGGTCCTTTGAGGAACGGCGCATGAATGTGTGACAGTTTTGTGGGGACTTTTTTACAACCCCGCCCGTGCAAGGGGTTGATTCTCGTCTACCCATGGGCATCCCCACGGGGGTTATGTTTTGCCATTCGTTTCGCCTAGCTACCCCCTCAAGTAGCCGTTTCCAACCAGGTGCCACGATGAGGCAGAACAGCTCACCTGGGGTGTGGGTTGCCTAAATGGGCTTCAGCTTTCCTTTACAAACAAGGAAGAGAGTTGAGATTTTGCTTTTACAGTTTATCCTTATCCCTACTTTTCTCTTTACCTCTCATACTCTCTCTCTCACACACACACACACATAAGATAACCACGACAACTTGGGTATTATGATGTGAAGTTCACACACCTGCTTTAAAAAAAAAAATGAAGTAATTTAGACTAAGAATGTCCTTTTTTTCACCCAATAAAATTTGATTATGAAAAGAAGGAAGAGGTCGTCCAGAAAGAGAGAGAGGGGCTCTAATGAGGGGGGGGGGTAGAATAGGGGAGAGAATCGCGACGTTTAAACTAATTTGATTAACCTCTCTTAGTTCTCTTTTGTGTTACTGTTCGTATAATATTTTCTTCTTCGCTTTGGTGACTTTCTATGAAATACATTTGAATGTAGGCCTACTAGACTAGACTATATATAACTTGTGCAGATTTCTTAGAAGTGTTAAAGTGTTGGTGGATTAATGTCCATTGGCACTTAGATTTTGGTAATTGCCCACATTTTTATCTTATAAATTACAGAGTTATTTCAATAAAGAAGATAATTACGTCCTATGCATTACATGTGTCAATCTAGTCGTGCATAAACGATTTTTAAACAATTATAAAACTATGTCCACAGCCAATTTGAATAAAGCGGGAAAAAATGAGATTGTTAATAAGAGCAGCTGACAACCGTATATAATAGATCTACACCACACTAGCCTATATAAAAAAAACGTTTACTTTTACTTTACGTTCCTTTTTCACTGCTGCAAACTGCTAACTAATCCAATGTAGCACTTTGTGTATGTCAACACTGGCAACAGTTTCACGCTTTGGTAGTCTTTGGCTAGATTTACAAGATTGTGCTCTTAGAGATATTTAGATCTAGACTCTTAGTTTATTCATCTTCATCTAGATTTTTAAAAGGTTTAGGCTTTAGGTAATAGTGAGCAAATAGATGCTATCTTAGGTTATTATTATTAGTTAAATTTGTCTCCAAGGCAGGGCAGGCTTTTGTCACTTTTGATTTTTTATTTTGATATTTAAAGATGCCCTTGAGTCCACCCAGTTCTAATTTTGTCTAATGGCTACCTGACTTTAGTTGGCCACATGACAACCTCCTCGTTAACCATTGGCAAAATCATCATTCACCCCATAGAATATGATAGAAGGCAAGGTCTGAAAAGGAAAAGGGGTACACTTGAGCTTCATCTAGATCTGCCACCTTAATTAAAAGTCATTGACTCTCAACTCGGTGAGGGACATTTGAGGGCAACACAGATTGTTGTGGTCACTGACTCAAAATCTGTACTACAGGCTTTGCAAAGCCCCGGACCATGGCCCCCCAATATCAACACTGTCATCATGGCTTCACATAACATTAAACAACGCTATGGCACCCCTGTAATAATGCAGTGGGTACCGAGTCACATAGGTGTAACTGGCAACACAATTGCAGACTCTTTGACCCACCAGGGAAGGCAAATTCCACCCACTGAACAGGCTGTAAGCTTTCATCAAGCCCTGGCTATAATACAAAAAACAAATGGAAAAGTGGTTTGAGTGCTGGGACAAGTCTCAAAAAGCCAGTGGAGTCTGGGAGCACATGAGGCATCCTGACCACACCCGTGGTGGAGGCTGTCCAGGCCTGAGCAAGCTATTATAGCACAGTGCAGGACAGGCCACTGTCCTGTTGGCTCATATTTCTCACGGCTATGGCCAAATTTTGAATCACGGTGCCCCCACTGCGGGGAAGAAGAGGAAATTGTGCCTCATATCCTGTTTGACTGCCCCAGACTTGCTGATCTCCGTCTCGACAGGTCTGGGAAACCCAAAATTCTCGACCTGTATGGCGACATTTATGCACTACGCAAGACAGCAGGGTTTCTGTCCAGGGCTTTTGCAAGAGAGGATTTGAGCCTCTCAAGCCCTCACTCTAATGGCGTTTGATGATGATGATGACCACCTTAATTGCATTTCTTAAAGTTAATTATACTTAACTTTCTTCAAATCCAATATGTCCTGTAATATTGTCTGATTGACTAATAGATATCAGTTCTAGTTTTTTTTCCTGTTGTCACATCTGACAATCTCATCACTTTTTTCAACCATTGTCGTTGGCTGTCTATTTAAGTTTTCTTTCCGTTTTTTTTTGCCTGTCTTTGAGTCTCAAATGTTTGTCCTGCAGCCTTTGTGAGAGCTCTCCAAATGTTTTATCTCAGGGGCCATCTGATGCCAGCTACGTTCCGCTATGCTATGCCAGTTAGGGTGATGCCTGAGTTGAAAATTTTGACATAACAAAAGACAAGAAATAGTTCATTCTTTCAGAAATAACTAAAACTAAAAGGAATCATAATTAAGTGAAAATACCTGAATCTAGAGGTACAACTATAAAATCTAGATCAAGATGAAACCAGTAGCTGAACAATAAAGTAAAAAATGTGCCATCATAACTTTGTCCCACACCACCGGTAGATTGCTAACTACACTTCTGAGTAGATCTATACAATAAATGAGAACATCTTTTTCATTCATTTGATGAATAGTAAGTAGATTTAGTCTAGAAATAGTTATTTGTAGTTTAGATCTAATTGTTATTGTACAGTACTGCCTTGTGTTGTAGTGATCTTAATGCTTCATTCAATAATGACATTAACATATTTATTTACATTTTTTCAAATCAGGAACTATTAACAGATGACTTTATAAAAGTATCTTGTTGACAGAGTAGAGTAAGTTTTCTGTTTTGCTTCTTTGGTACCGGTAAACATTTTATTTGTTGTGTCCTAACTGCTCATTAGGCTTGAAGACAGCATAATATTCATTCTTTAATTCTTGATGCTTTTTGATAGAGAGAAAACTATTGTTAAAAATAAACAATTAAACTATAGTTCTGAGTGGAAGGGAAACCTATAGTTTAACAAGGAATCATAATCATGTTTTGAATGTTGATTAAATTTGAAACTTAAAAAAGAAATGTTATATACAAATCCCGTGCATTTAATATTTTGTACCATCTGACTAATACACATTTTTTTGCCATATTTGCATGCTAATTATATTCAGCAATAATTTATAAATCTAGACTGTTCCCTTTTCAGAGCTTGCGATCTATGGGGCAAATGATATAAAGGTCATTTGCTTCTGTGGCCCACACTTAATGAGGGTGTCATGTGGCCAGCACAATAACCAACCGCTTTTACTTTTCCCCAAAGTATTGTCAGGTACCCATTAGAGCTTGTTGAACTCAGTGGCGCCCTAGGGATCTTGAAATAAAAAATCCCAGTCTTCACTAGGATTCAACCCCTGGACCTCTCTGTTCAGAAGCCAAGCGCTTTACCACTTAACCACTGTGCCTCATAAATCTAGAGATATTTACATATTGTTTGCTATAGGTATTAAAAAATTCTATTCACTAATAGATGGATATGTCACACTGATGTGCCATTAATGATTAAAAAGAAAACATTTATAATTTTATTTAATTATAATATCTCTATTATTTGGATGTTATCGAACTAAAACTGATGGATATAGATTTAAATGTTTGGTAAGACATTGCTCTATACAGAGAAGAGAAGTGGTAGCTAAACTAGAAATAGACAGTAAAGTAGCAATGATCTTATTTGACACACAAAAGACAAGCCTAACAGAAGAGATTGGTTCTTCCAACATTCTGGAGCTACTTTGACATGTGATCTATTTGGACAAGAATGCCTCTTCAAAATATGGTTCTATAGCCACAAAAGAAAATATACTTTGAGATAAGCCACAGTTATATGGAAAGCTCCCTAATTTGGAAAC
This sequence comes from Biomphalaria pfeifferi, assembly GCA_030265305.1. Taxonomy (NCBI): domain Eukaryota; kingdom Metazoa; phylum Mollusca; class Gastropoda; family Planorbidae; genus Biomphalaria; species Biomphalaria pfeifferi. Next base: position 259,314 of record JASAOG010000176.1, on the reverse strand, counting down.
CACAGCGATGTTCATCTTGTATATTGATCTAGTCATCTGAATGCTCCAACATAACAATGAGAATGAGGAAGAAGTTATAGTCATTTTACGACTTAAGTCAAGCAATAAATGTTTTAAAACAGCATTTAGAGCTTGTGTCCTAAATTTCATTTTATGTCATTGCTATTTTCCTATTTATAAGCTTTTTTTTTTTACAATGCATAAGTATTGAGATTATGATTCAAACAAAGTTAGCACTTAATAAATGTAAGTTTGTCTTGATTGATATTTAACGATGTCAAGTAACTGTTCACAAAATATTCAACCAACGTTGTTTTTTCATTTTCTAATTTGTAGATATATGACAAAAATGGCAAGATCAGTAGATCTATGGACCTTTAATGTCACTGAAGATGAGGAGCTACTACAGTATATTGATCCAAAGTTACTCAGTTTAGACTATTCAGACAGAGTCATCCAAATAAAGATCATCATAGCTGCATTCATTTTTGTCACAGTACTATTTATAGGATCATTGATTGTTTGTAATTTATTTCCTGCCTTTAGGGCCTTGGTACTAAAACACCAAATCTTCATGAGCCTAGCCATCGTCAGAGGTGTTTACGGCTTCTTCAGTATAGTCATTGGGATCTATGCCATTTTTAAGACCACTGACCTTGACAGGGATGTTGTTTTTGGGAAAAATGCTACTAGCTCGTTTGCCATGTGCATAACTGTGGGCTTTTTCTTGTTTGAACTGACAGCTGTTGTCTTGTCTGATATAGCTTTCAAGACATTCTCCAGGATGCTCATTTTGCATCATGGACTAGCTTTGATTGCGTATTCTCTGGCTGTAAAGCTGGGTGCTAACTATGCGTTTGGGTGCAAAGGAATGATCTTGGAGATGAGCACACCCTTCTCCTGCCTGTGTTATGTCCTATTAAAAGCAGGATGGGAAAACTCCAAGGCTTGGGTCATCAACCAGATGATTCTGGTCCACACTTTCCACCTACGTAGTGTGGTGGAGTGCCACCTGTGGGTGGTGACATACTTTAACTGGGAAAATATTTACTCCAACATGCCGACTGTTCTCCTTGTCCTGCTGTACACCAACCTGACTCTCGTCACCTTTATCATGACGCCTTACTGGGGATACAAGAAGACGCAACAGCTGTTTAACCCTGTGGACTGGAACTTCCAAGAGGAGCGCAACACAGACGGTATCACAAGCAATGGCTCAGTGAAGAAAACGGATTAAGAATTGTGCTAACCTAGTCATATACATATACTTACTCTTTGTCATAACTGTAGAGTTATTTTATACTCATTCTTCATTATAATTTCAGGGTTCTATTTTTATAAGCTAATTTTGTCTTTTTGCTTGAGATTTTCACTTTCAAAAATGTCTTCAAAATATTTATTTTTTCGTTGATTCTTGTCGTTCTCTCTTTTTGTTTTCTTTCTTGTGGATATTAACTTTCTAGTCTTGTACTCAACCATGGGCTCTAAATTCTTTTACATTACTGGAATTTTTTTTTTTTTGTTTTTTATGTTTTCCAAGCAATAAAATGAATATATTGACCTAAGGGAAAAAAATAACTCAAATGTAAATCTATAGCATACAAGTAGATTAGAAAAACAAAATTGCATGTGATATTTTTATTTAAATGGACTTCCAACCCTTAAAATTATGCAGATTATTATGGCCCTAGAGTCTTAACTCTTTTTTTTGACAGTTGTCAAAGTGTCATAATGGGGCCCAATTGCCTTTGTATTCCTGTTTCGGTTTTCAATGTTTATAATGCGGTATTTCTCTGTGACACCTAGAATCCTTCTTCATTGCACATGATATTTTAAACAGTAAAGTGAAACATTATACAAACTATTAAATATGGCAATGGATATCTCCCTGATAATGTGTTGTGAGCTTTTAACTATATTCATGATGGTCCCAATTTGCAGCTGTCTGATATTAGGATTGTCCCATGCTGTCCTGGGGAGAAGTCAAAATCTTCACAATTGAGAGAGTTTACCAAAGCTATCTCAAAAACAGAATCTTACGACTACAGTCTCGACACACATTTTGTATAAGATATATGTTTTTTTTTCATCACTTTACAAATGCTTTATTATAGAGTGTATTTTGCAATATTTATTTTCTTAAGTATTTCTTTAAATAAAACAATTATTATTTCTACTGCTTGGTGTTGACTTATCAATAAAGAACAAAAATATTTACCTAATAATTGAAAATATTATTAATACTTAAAGCTTTTGTTTTGATGCAGTATTTTTTCCAGTTACACTTGCTAAATAATCTTTAGATTTGTTTGAAAATGTTTAAAATAATCTAATTAAGTAGTTAAGGACTTAAAGAGTGTTTATTATCGATGTAAAAATAGCTTTACAATAACATAAATACATCTAATGCTCATTGTATACCCAAATCTATGTTTGATATTATTGTTTTTTTTGGAGGGGGGGGGTTTGTGGAACATCTGTTGGTTTTGTTTTTTTGTTACTGTGGATGCAGGGTCATAGGTTAATCTTAATAGTTTACAAATCTAATAAGAAATGTTTACAATGCTTAGTAGCCACTGTAGCTGATGTACTCTTAGTGAGCATACATATTCAAATGTTACAATTGTTTGTACTCTTTCACATACAAAACATCAGGGGCACACAACCTGAGCAGGTAATTTTGTTACTACTCTTAAATGTCAGTAAAATGCTATTGTTGAAAAATATTTTATCATTTTTTTTTATATCTGTAAAAAAAAAAAGAATGAAATTGCTGTTTAAGTTTCTAGCAATAACATGGAATACGGTTTATACATTTTTTTCAGGAAGTATTTTGTTTTCTGAGTATTTAAGATTCTGTAAGATAGAATAACAGATCTTAGTAGAAAGCTAGTCCTCAATGTCCCAAAATACTCTTTTTTTACACGATTAAGTCAGCACTAGCTGCTCTGGAAGCACCACGTCCTTCTATCATGTCTGTTTACTCCTTCCATGTCTAATTATTTTTGGTTCTGAGCTAAACATTATTTATTTTGATTGTTTGGTCAATGCCTGTAATTGTTCTAATTGTTGCATACAATTTGTGCAAATAGGAGTTTGTAAATATTTCATTTTCGGCTCAAGATTTGAATAAAAGATGGTTATTTTTATAGTTTATCACTCCCTAATTTTTAAACATGCAGAATGTGGTTGCAGAGTTGAGTGCTTGGCTGTCCAGCCTAGAGTCTCAAGTCTAAATCCATTTGGAGGTTGAGATTTTCATGAGTTGCTAAGATGCTCTTGCGTTCACACATCTCTCTAATGATTGGGCAACCTACAAGTTGCTTTAGAAAGGGGACACTCCTAAGTATGCAATGTCATTCCGACCATAGCTTTAGTCCAGGTTTCCATCTCATCATGTGTTATCTAATCTCTAGTGTGTTTAAGAAAATTTGAAGTTATTTTTCTGATTTTATAAAATCCATGTTAACCAAACTTCTAGATTTTCAAATGATATTGAAAAAAACACGTCTTGCTTATTATGAAGCAAAAATATCTGATGAAGAAATTTATTTCAAGTTTATTATATGTTGTTGTTTTTTTTTACTTATTCTGTGTGCAAGGTAATATAAGTTCACTGATGATAAATTATTTTGAACAAAATACTTGTATGGAAGTGTCTAAAATATCATTTACTATTTAACACTGAATTAAAACTTTCACAAATTTTGGCATCTCTACTTAGACTTGGCTCAATGTGCATTAAATATAAATTAGTCACTACAGTAAAATTTGGTTTCTAAAATGTTTATTGCTTAAATTAGCCTGACTGAGCTGAATTATTGTAATTAATTTATTCATGTAATCAATTGTAATTGCAAATGTCATTGGTATTAGTATAACATTTGTTACTTTGTATTGGAATTCGTCTAGACTAAGTTATTGAAACTGGCTAATCCACAAACTTTTGAGTTGTCACTTTTACCCCATATTGTTGTGTGGTGATTTTTGTGTCTTCTTCCAATTCGGTTGAGAGCTGAATTGGGTGAAGAAGATTTACTGTTGTTGTTTACATTTGCGTCAAAATGCAGCATGAAAATGTATGTACCAGTATTTATATTTAGCTGTTGATATTCTTGGTAGCAATACTCAAATGAATATAATTGTGTTTTAATTTCTATTATTCAATGATTAATTTATTTTTGATATCATATAAATATGTTCTCCTTAAAACTTTTTCATTTGAAATATTTTACAATAAATAAAGTAGACAATTCAACAGCACTATTTGTAGGTATTAAAATTAAAGTAGAAAATATTTTCAGGCATATTTTTGTGGTGTTGTTTTTTTAAGTTTGTTTTATACATCTCAAATGTTCCATCAGAGTTGAAAATTGTCACATCCTGCCTAAAACTCCATGGTTCAAACCTGGGACCATGGACATGACAATCAGAGTCCCAGAGTGCATACCACATGAACAGGCAGCCATACACTTTAGGGTTGTTAATGATATTTGTCTGCTACCCTTCCTATGTCATGTTGGAGCAAAATATTTTGACACGAAATCAGTTCCCTCCTGGCATCCAAAGAGCCCGATCTAGTGTGAGCCTTGTCCTTTTGACAAAAGCTTATATCATATATATATATATTTCTCCCGCTTCCCATTCTCAGATCAAGTTGAAACTTCACACAACTATTCACTGTTCATGACCATGTGCATGAATCAACGGGAAAAAAAAAATTAGTGGTTATGAATTCATTTTGTTTTGTATCAAAAATGGGGATGACTATTGCAGCATTTGGAGATGTGGCAGTAATTGTGCAGTGCTTTCCCTTAAATAAGCTTGTTTTTTTTTTTTTAATTTTCTGTTGCTTGTTGTGTTGTTATTTTGTGTCTCAATTTTTAATTTCTCGTCTCTTTTCTGTGTTACTGGTAACTGATATGATTATTTAGTGGCTTCAGATAAGTAACGTTGTAACAGTGGCTATTTGTTTTGTTAAAGTAAGGGAAGTAATAGACTGAATATATTCATTATCTCCTTTAAGTAACGCGTGTGTGTGTAAGTACTAGAAGTGTTGTTTTTTTTTTCTGTATAAATTACTATAAAATAGTTCATAGTAATACTCTAGTTTACAATTCGGAGATGACACTTTATAAGTATCGTTTTATTGTAAACAAACGTTTTGTTATGCAGTTTATTGAAAGGCTTTATCGAACTTTTTTTTTTCTGAACGATCGCTAGTTACATTCATTTAATGTAGTTGGCAACACCGGTTTTATACATTGATAGACCCAGGACTGCATAGCTGCTTGAAATACTGAACTTTTCTTCAATTTTCAGAGACTATCTTTATTAATGATTTACTAACGGTCTTTGTACACTCTCTACACTTTAGCAACATTCAATGGACATTGGACTTATAGCTTCTTTTTCAACACACAGGTCTTTGCAAGTACAACTGTTTCGTTTTCACATTCAATTCCGAGTGTACTTTTGAAACACTGGAGTTTCGATATTTTTGGCCTGTTTACTAGCCACTACTATAAGATTATTCATTTCTGGTTATTTCAGAGATTCTAGATATTCTGGCAAATTCTGACATAATAGTATTTAAACAATGTCCGAAAAGTTTCGTATATAGCAGCGAAGTTGGGGTTTAAGTGCAATAAACCATAATCTTCAATTACAAAAACAAAACGTTGTAAAAATACTCAGAGAAAGGCACAAAGAAAAAGGCACATTCCTTGTTTCATATGCTAGGACACATTAGCACAAATGCTTCTTCTTCCCTAGTGCTATTAGAGCATGGAATGGGTTACCTGAGCCAGCTAGGAGAATCAAAGACTTGGCAGAATTTAAATCATTGGTTAACATGCATGACTAGAGATTGACCTAGGAACACGCGTAGGACTTAATCATCAAGTAGCATCTGTGGGATAGGATAAGAATAAATCCATCCCCCCCCCCCTAAAAAAATACTTAATAAATTTAAATACTAAATTTGGCTTAGTAAGGCTTAATGGGTATTTTAACATAATAACCAGTCATCGTTTGGTCAGTGCAATGATGATGTCGATTTCAGAATGGGAATGATAACTCCTATGCATAGGCTAAAAGCTTTTCTCTGTTGAGAGTCTCTTGCAGTAGGAAATTATTACCAGCATGGTTTTGTTTGGCTTTTCTCCATCCGAGACCATTCGTTGTGCATTATAGATCTAGATCTCACTTCGTCTACATCTAAGTCTCACGTATCAATGTAAGATTAAACGTTATCTTGTGACTTACAGACTCTGTGTCACGTGACCTGGAGACGCTTATCGCTGAACTAAATGTGTGTGTGTGTGTGTGAATTATTTATATTTTCTTCTCATTTGTTTAGAAGTCAACGTTCTTAAGACTTATCTTATCTTATAAATTACAGACTCTACTTCAAAATAGAAGATACCTACATTCTGTACGTAGGCTATCCATGCCTATTCGTTGCTATTCCTGGGTGATTCAGGAAACCCAATCCATGGGGGAGGGTCTCTAGTTACATGTGAATATTCGATTGTCATAAATCTTACGTTCTATTTTGTGTCTGTTCTAGTTTTTTAAAAATATTTTCTTCAGTTCAAGGGTCCCCAACAGAGGACGACATAATTTAATACTGGCCTAACATAGGGTAAATAACATTTTAGATTTATGGTATTGTTTGATTTGTTTAAAAAAAAAATTCTTTTAATGAACCCTAACGCTTTGATTTATGTTTTGGTTTGGGTGGCTGGTTCTTGATGGAGCTTCTTTTTTATACTAGTCGATCCACGGCGTAGCATACGCCGCTATTTTTGCAGGGCCGGCCTTAGGCCACTGCAACCTATGCGACCGCAGTGGGCCCCGCACTTTCATAGGACCCGCTCTAATTCTAGGTGTAAATTATTAAATTAAACCATTTTATAACTTATAACAGATTTCCCGCGGTCTCCTAATTTACCAGGCGCTCCTAGATTTCTCCTGAAATTGCAATATATATATATATATATATTTAATAAAGTCCTGTAAATCTCCGGAAATTATTAATATCTTTTGAAAACTCATAAATATCTCCTGAAATATATAGACGAAAAATTGTCAGTTTGGGGTGTCATTCAATATGGATAACGCCGCTTCTACGCGCGATTAAAAAAAAACGGCATTATGCAATACCCGTAATTGTGGTGAAAGAAGCTTTTCGCGCCTCAAACTAATGAAGGTAAATAATTCTCGAAGATAGATTGAAACATTTTGGTAATTCTTGCTACTGAGCGTGATCTATGTAGGAAACAGAACACGCAAGGCTCGTGTAGTAATTCTATACGTAGTAAAGAATGAATGAATAAAATGCAAAGACGAATTTATTTTCTAATACAAACTCTTAATTTTCACTTATCATCCGTATCGCTACGCAAACTTGGCCCCGCGAAATCCGTTTCGCATAGGGCCCCAAAATTGTTAAGTCCGGCTCTGCTATTTAGTGACGGGTGAGTACAGATTACTTGTTACCCCCCCCCCCCCCCCCTTTTTTTTTTCGCCGCTAAAGTTACGTGGGATAACTCTAGTGCGACTTGCAGAAATAAAAGCGTGATCTATCCTTTACTTCTTGGTGTCAGGAATGGTTGAGCCATGAAGAGAATTAATATATATAGATTGTTCCCCTGTATTGGGCTTAGGACTCTGTGATAGTCAAGCTTGATCTGAGCGTAGACTGTTGTCTTTGTATGGGCCATACTTGATCATTGTGCACGGGCCTTTTTCGACTTTGGGCAGCATGAGCCTAGAGTGTATCGCAAGCATTGTGCTCCATCGTGTTACTTATTTTTTGTTATGTAATCGTGTGTTGTTAACCGTTAATACGTTAACCGATTGACATAACTTGTTCACTTGTTTAATTGTTTACTTGTTCACTTGTTTACTTAAGTAACGTGGGCCTACTAAGTGATAAACTGTTAGAGCTACCGGTGCGTACAACGCAAAAATACAACCCCGACACTTGATAATTTGGACACCTAGTCTTTTTTTTGAGTTTTTAGTTTGTGTTTACCATGAATGAGATAAGGGGTGTTTATTTATTTTAGATTTTTTGTTACTCTTAGTAATTGACATGTTTTCTATGTGGAAAGACATGCTCCAATTTTATTCCTATTATTGTAGGCCTAATTCATCTAATTCTCTTTGTAAAATGTATGTGTATCGTATGCAAATAGTCTAACTTTTGTTCCTGCGCTAATGTTATTTGGTTGCATAGGAAAGACTGTTCCTGGAGGTACACCTGAGTTTACTATTGTTTGATTGTTACAGTCTGTTCTCTCTCTATTAAGAAATCTTAAATGCACTAATGTAATGGACCAGTTATACTGTAATATTTTTTTAACCAGGTTAAGCTATTGTGGTGATTTTGGTCAAAAGCCCATGAAAAGTCTCACAAAAGTAGCATCTATTTGCTCATTATTGTCTTGTCCTTATATTACTATACTCCACTCAAGATCTTAAGTGTTGAAACTGGGTCAATGTCAGGGTTCTCCAGTGAAACTATAAATATAATTTATAAAAGTTTTATTGAATTTGTGTATTCACACTTGAATGTCTCAACATGTGATGCTTGAATTGAGGAAGAAAATAATAATTTTAAAAAACTTCCTCTCTTTGGCTAAAGTCTTGCAATTTTTTTCCGAAGTGACATTTAAGAGAACATTGACATCAACGTAGGCCTGTTAGTGTCATTAGTGTCGTAGTAGGGTGACATCACTTGACATGCCTCTTGAGGGATGCAATATTTGTCTGTCTGGTAAAAAGTGTGTACACGTTATTTCTCCCACACCCATTCCTGGATCAAGTTGAAACTTTGCACAAATATAAACAAATTAGACAATTAGCTTTTGGTAATAAATTATTTCGTTTCAATACCAACTAGTGAAATTGATGCTTCTGTATTCACAGATTTGACCCCCTTGTTTCACATTATTTCCTCCACATGTAAATCGGATCAAATTGAAATTTTTAACAATTATTTATTGTACATAAAAAAAACATGAATCGATTTTTAAAAAATTACCCTATAAGTCAATTAATTATTGGTAATTAATTATTTTATTTGATATCGAATAAGGGAAATTACTTCTACAATATTGAGAGATATAGTTGTAATTGCAGAGTTTTTCCCCTTATATAAGCTTTTTAAAATCTATAATCTATTTTTTTTAAATTTACATTTTGCTTGCTAAAAGTCTACTAGATCTCTAAACTTTTAGCTCCCTTATTACTTCTACAATATTGAGAAATATAGTTGTGATTGCAGAGTTCTTCCCCTTAGTTAAGCTTTTTTTTTTTTTAATTTATATTTTGCTTGTTAAAAGTCTACTAGCTCTCTAAACTTTGAGCGCCCTTATTTTTATATTTTTATATTCGCAAGCAAAACACAGACACACACACACACATAAAACCGAAAACTAGCTTCCTAGACATAGATAACAAAATCACTTCCAGACCAAGTTTAATTAAAATGTGGTTCTCACAGTAGTATTTATTCTACAAAGCCTATTTTGTCTCCTATTTCTCTGACACCCAATCACGGATCAAGCTGAAATCATGCATAATTATTTCTTTTACCTGACGACACAAGAATCAATTTTTAAAAATGACCAATTAGTTAATTAACTACTGGTAATTAATTATTTTGTTTGGTATCTCGAATACGGGGAAAAGAAATTGTACTAGATTGAGATGGTGGTAAAATCTGATTTAGTCCCCTTTATGCGTCGCCGCATTAAAGTAAGTTTGAAACAAACAATAGATTTTTTTTTTTATTAACGCTTTTAAAAACAATTACGGTAAAATTTACCCAGATACTTTCTTTCTCCCCCCCCCCCCCCTTTTTTTTTAAAAAACTGGTCCAGATAAGTGATTGAGTCATAGTGTATTGAGAAAGCTAAAAGTATAAAAATAGCGCTGAAGAGAAACAATTGGTAAAAATATTTCTAATCGCACACATTTATTATTGTTAGTCTAGATCTATTACAAATCTAATCCCATGGCTGATCCCAACTAATTGATACAACTGCACTAAATTAAACCTTTTTTTTAAAGTATTTTATATATTGTTTTATTCTGTTCGGCTACCTTTTTGTTTAAAATGTAATACGTTCCTTTCAAGTAAAACTTTTTTTTTTTTAAAGAATTACCTCCCTTTAACAGACATTATTCTACACACATTCTACATACTATTTCTTCATTAACCTCAGGTGCCCATTATAATTTACCCACGAAGCTGAACATTCCAGTCGTTTCGGTACATGCCGGAAAAAACTACAAACAGCTAGCTTTTGGTGTATCCTGTGTAAAATAAAGTAAGTGTTGATAAGCTGTGTTCACAAACCTATATATATTTATATCTAGACTGGAAAACGAAAACAAATTCTTATCCGCGATTGATCAGCTCACAAACCTATATATATATATTGTTTTGTATTAATCACAGAATTATATATTCACGCAAATTCATGAAATAAAGCCATTTCCTGTAAAGTTTCCATTAAGATAAAATGTCGAAATCCTAGATCGAAATAATTCACGTCTGTTGATTTTAGCCATCTAATGTACATTTAGATTGATTACCTAGATCTTTTTAGATTATTTATCTAAAAATTGCAAAACAATAATTATTAGACGAGAGTGCTCTTATCTTCGATGTTTAATTACTAGCTCTAGATCTAAACATTAAATATGTGTTACTTAGCCTGACTTAGGTTAGGGTTGAAAAAACAACTTTACTTCTTATAACTACTTTACAAAACAACGCCTTGTCTAATCTTTTAAAAAGTTTTTCTCGACATTTTTTGTAGTGTTAAAAGATCTCTATGTCCAGTCTAGATATATAACCTATAAATGGGAAGCGTGGTCGAGAGGCTAAGTGCGAGCTTGGCTTGGATTGGCTACCTAAAGGCAGCACGTAAAACCAACTCCTAGATACCCCTCCCCCCCCCCCCACACACACAAATAAGATTGGACCAAAGCGCTCTGAGCATGCTTGAAGCATGAAAGTAGCGCTATATAAAAGCTATAAATATATATATATATGTCTGTGGCTGTGTTTTTTAAAAGGTATATGATAATTTTTGTGCACTTTTTAGCAATGTAGAATCAAATTTTCTAACGCATCCGTTTACAGGACAGAATAATTTTAACATTGTATGACTTACAAAGTTATTTAAAAAACCAAAGGGGCAACTAACTAGCGGTAACAAACAAACATTTCAAACGAGGATAGACTACTACACGCTAGCTTGCCATTAAGATGTCAACATTAAAGTTCAAAAGCTAGAATGCATTTTCATTTTCTTTCTAATTGGTAACAGTGACGTGCAGTTTAGTGTCCTTGACATTGTTTAGTTAATAGTGAAAATCTCCAATAACTCACTATTATTTTTAAAAAAGGGGGGGGGGTTGTGACATTAAATCGTACAGATTAATTGGGAATATTATGGTGACGTCATACTTTTGGAAAATTTTAAGTCAACAAGTGTCGCTTAAGTCTGGTGCTTTGAAATTGAAAAGGGAGAGAGCCTACTTGAGAACAAAGATGGTTGATATGGTTTTTGCTAAATCCATCTGATCAGATTAGCAATAGTGTGTATTTATTACAGTTTGTACAATAATTTTAAGTGAATTAATGGATTTAAGAGTTCTGAAATGTATTCCTAGATTTGCCTGTGTTTTATTAGTTTTAAAGTAACGAAAGGGCTGGAATAAAATTTTGTAACAGTAACAAAACTATAAACAAATAAAGCTGTAGAAGTTTGCAATTTGGAAAGGTCAGACACCTTGTAGTGTATTCCTGCATTCACAGGAAGCCAATAGAGTGTGCGCAAGAATCTCTTCTTGTTTTTCATAGGACCATGGTAGGACAATTAAAAATTTAACACATGAATGGGTGCATGGTCGTGCGATATGCGCGCTGGATTGTCGTTGGGCCTTCTCGATGGTTCCGGGTTCATACCCGCCCGCTGCTAGCCCCCGTCGTCGTGCGGTAGGTTTGGACTAGGAAGTAAATTATCTTCAACTCTAAAGGAACATCCGAAACATGTAAAAAAAAAATGTTCAAACAAACAGAGTAACAGACTAGAGTAACAACTTTAGTAAAATCACGAAATTTAGATAGAAGACTTAAAAGTAAAGTAGCAATTATACATAGAACACTGAACTTCAGATCTTCAAATACAAAAATTAAACCTAATTAAATACTCAGATAGACACAAAGATATAGGCACATTCCTTGCTAAGACACATTTATACAAATGCTCCTTCTCCCCTAGTGCTATTAGAGAATGTAATGGGCTGCCTGAGTCAGCCAGGAAAACCAATGACTTGGCAGAGTTTAAGTCAATGATTGACTTGCATGACTAGATTGACCTAGGACGTAATCATCTTCTTTTTTGAAGTAACATCTGTATTTCATAAGATAAGATAAGATTTTACAAGTACTTCCAAACAACAGTGAGATGGAAAAGAAAAAAGAAAAAGTTCGAAGAGGGGATCCTGGAGATTTCCCTCCCCTGTTAATGTGTTTTCCCGGTGTCTCTAATAATAATTTAAAAAAAACAACATACATTTAAAGTAGTATAACATCGCGTGACTTCAATTGTTTAGTAAGTGCGATTGAATCATTTTTTTCTACAACTATATAACTGTAAATTCAGGCCCCTCCCCCTCCCCCCCCCAAAAAAAAATGGTGAATAGTGAATTGTCTTTGGGATGGGAGTTTCTGGGAAATACTTTAGAACCCCCCCTCTCCCGAATCCGACATTGAAACCGCCCATGTGAAGTGGTGATAAGTTTTGTTTAAACTGGAGAACCCTTGATTGTAATCAATCAGCCAAATACTTTCCCTGCACGTGAGGGGGGAGATAAGCTGACCTAGATCTGGACTGCTTCACCGTGACGTCGTGTGACCTCTAAATAAGAATGTATCTATGAGCTATATAATGCGCGTTGACAACGTATAGCGTGGCTTCCTTGCACTGATTGATCTTTGGTTACTTTTTTTTTTATAGTTCAGCACGCCAAGGTATTTATTTTTAAAAAACAAAATAACTCTCTAGAATTTTTAGCCAAAATAAGTATATGCATATAAGTTTAACATATTAACAAAGATGTAATACGGAGGGTTTTTTACAGCAATATATAAACATATCGGGTATTTTTAATAGCTAAATATACACTTACTTTGTGTTTCAGATGTTTATAAATTCTCATACCGTGGTCTGTTTGTTTCGATTGACATAATGAAAGGTTGAAACATCGAAATCAATTATACGTGTTTGTGCGTTACATTTTTGAGTAACATAGTGAAAGGTTGAAACATAGAAGTCAATTATAATATTTTAAGTTTACTTATTTTGCATATTTGTTTCAGAAGATACTTTTATTGATATTATTGTATTGAAATTTTCTTTAATAGCAACGTGCTGTGTGGTAATCTTTTTTTAAATTTAATTGTTATAAATATTGAACTTCAGAATGATAATAAATTTTTTTTCCCTTCATATTTTTTTTTTACAGTGACTTGTTACCCACTATGAATACTAGTAGGTTAATTGATACGTCTTCAGCAGAAGTGACTAGGGTCATACCGGAAGAGGAAATATTACAATACTTATGTCCATCGCTTCTGAAGCTGGACTACACCACATGGAAAGTGAAATCGGAAGTCGTGTTAGCAGCCTTCACCTTCGTCTCCTTCGTATTTCTTATCACACTTGCGATTTGCAATGCCTTCCCGGCGTTTAGGGCCCTGGTGTTTAAACACAAAGTGTTCATGTGTTTGGCTGTCGTCAGGGGCGTGTACGGATTCTTCGGTATAATCGTGGGCGTCTACGCCCTATTCAAGACCACCAACTTGGACAGGGATGTTGTCTTCGGAACCACCGCCACCAGCGCCTTCGCCATGTGTGTTTCGGTTGGCTTCTTTCTTTTCGAGATCCTAGCCGTCGTCATCTCCGACATCGCTTTCGGGACATTCTCCAGGATGTTAATCATGCACCACAGCCTGGCCCTGACGGCCTACAGCCTGGCCATCTACTACGAGGCCAATTACTCTTACGGAAGCAAGGGGATGATACTTGAGATGAGCACTCCTTTCTCCTGCCTGTGTTATGTCCTCCTGAAAGCCGGCATGGAGAACTCCAGATCCTGGTTCGTCAACCAAATGGTTTTGGTTCACACTTTCCACTTGAGGAGCGTGGTAGAGTGCTACCTGTGGTACGTCACCTATCAGAACTGGGGTAACATTTGGCACCGCATGCCAGTGCCCCTCTTAACTCTGCTCTACTCCAACCTCGTTCTGGTCACCTTCTTGATGACGCCATACTGGGGCTACAAAAAAACACAGCAACTCTTCAACCCAGTGGATTGGAATTTCCAGGAAACAAAAAACACGGACAAGTTAGCATCCAAAAAGGAATGAAACAAATCAGACTCCGTGACCCGGAAATGAGTCGTAGATATTTTTAATGTACTTCCTTCTGCTATGTCTTCAGGACTGCTTTAGAAGTTTAAAAAGCTAGTTCAAAATATCACTCATCGGCCTAACTAAAAAGTGTAACATTTGAGTGATGCCGTGTTTTTGTTACGCCTTTTAGATCTGCTATGCTAAGTTGGAACTAATTACAAAGAATAAAGGGGACTAACTTTGCTTTTAAACCAGGAAGTTTGTCTAAACATTTGTTTGTATCCCGTTTCCGTACAGACAGTCTACAGTTACAAAGGAAGTAAATTTGGAGAAATTATCCGATTGTGAAGTTATTATATTTGTTCTAGATTGTGTATTTATTTTAGGGGGTGTATTTAGTTCAGCATTATCGTGTCTTTTTTAATGATGTGTAACAGGAAATTATAACAGTTAATGTTGTCATGTAAGTGTCGTCACGTTTGGAAACATTTACATACTTACCATAAATAGTTTTCCATGCAACAGGCTTATAGTTGACTTAAGTGGTCGTAGGGAAAGTACGAGGACGATAAACTAAAGGTCACGAGTTCGGATCATGCCTGTCCTGTATTGATTCTTATTTCAGACTTGTATTGGACATTGTCTAGTTTCCCCGCGTCCTTGACTCTTGGTAGCCATTATGGGTACATCAATATGTCTATGCTTTGCAATCTGCGATAGATTTTGATTGTTTCTGTTACCTTTTATTTTTCCCGTCATACGGACCATTGTCTCAGGGGATATAACTGGTTGAAATATATAGCACTAATGTTGAATTGGTTATGTACATAAGTGATCACTTTAATGTCAATGAAACATTTCTTACAACGAAGGGTTTCCCTCATCTGGGCCCCATCCCTTGTCTATCGATACAGAAACCATATCAGTAACCTCCCTGAAACTATTGGGCCTTGGTTGATATTTATAGATTTTAATCTTTATGAAGGCCTATCTCGTGACTTGCATTGGACTCGGCGGTGTAAGCATAATTTTTTAATTGAGGTATTGTAAAGTGTCATTAATTGCTGTTTAATTGATTAATGTATACATATATTTTTTAAATGTCTACGAATAAGAATTGAACATGAAGGCAACGATAGGGTTTATTTTGCAAGCCATTGTTTTTATTGAGAATGAATGGCCGAGTGACTGTGTGTGTGTGTTGATGTTAGTGTGTGGAATGTCAGAATCTTTCACTGAAATAATTTCATCTTACAGCGAATCATTTAGCCTTAGTGCATTGAAATATATTCATTTTGAGATTGTGTTACAGTTATAATTTTCATATTATTTGTGAATATTTAGACCTCAGCAATTAGCAACTGATACATAGTGATACTGGTTTGCTTAATTGCCTGCAATAAATTACAGATGAATGAAAATTGATTATGTATTTTTATGTATAAAGGATACGTCATTAAATTATATCTGGTCAATAAACTTTTTTTTTTATAAATGCGTGTTGTCTATATATTAAATTGTCAATATTTTCAGAGCAACCCCTCTTCCATCTTTTTCTGTAACACTATAAAGCAGGGGTTCTCAACCTGCGGGTTGCGACCCCCTTGGGGGTCGATTGACGATTATCCAAAGGTCGCCTAGGACGATCCAAAATATGGATTGTTATTGACTACTCTTCTATTGCTGTATGTGTGTGTGCGGGGAGGGGGGGTCGCGGCAGAGTGGGTGATTGTAAAAAGGGGTCGCCGAGCATAAAAGGTTGAGAACCGCTGCTATCAAGGGACTAGTTGAACAAAATGGGAAAAAGTAGAAAGAAGCCACGGAACTGCATCAGCCGTCAACACATAATGTGACTATTGCTGGCCTCCATTACAGTAGCCCGGATGTTCTGTACAACGTATACATAATTAGGTCTTAGATGGCCATGTTAAAAAGTGTTACCGGAATATTAAGGTAAGGTTCCACTTTCTGTGGTGCAGTTGACGTAAAGCTCATCTATTTGTATGGCCGAAGGTTAACAAAGGATATCATGTGACCAGCACACCACCTAACAGCCTTCACTTCCCCGACGTATGTCAGGTGGACTCGTGGATGTCCCACAAAAATCACGACATTCAAAACCTAGATTCGATACTCCACTTTCCAACGTAGGGAATCGTTTAAAAACTAAACATTGTACATTTTCTTAGAATAGGAGACAGAGTTCAAAGAAACATTCGCCTTTTTAGTCTTCACTTTTTGACAAAAAATACGAGCATTAAATTTTCATGGAATGCAAGGAGTACAGGGCCATTTTCCTGTTTTTCCTGAATTCAAAAACAAAGACAGAATGTGTGAGTAAAATGTGGTTAATAAAAGAAGAGTGGTCCTATGTCTGCATCTTATTCGCTTATAATTATATTCACGGTGGTCCCGAGTTAGAGCACTGTCCCCCGTCATCCAACAGTAGATTTGAACCAAGGCTATCATAATGTTCATTGTTTGATAGAATGTCTGTAACATGCAAAACATGTACCGAGTACATGCCAAACAAGTATCGAGTAAATGCAAAACAAGTATCGAGTAAATGCAAAACAAGTATCGAGTAAATGCAAAAACAAGTATCGAGTAAATGCAAAACAAGTATCAAGTAAATGCAAAACAAGTATCGAGTACCTGCAAAACAGGTATCGAGTACGCGCAAAACAAGTATCGAGTCAGACATTCTGAGGATGAAGACAATGAAGGGACGAAGGTGGATGGTGATTAGGAAAGAAAAGAATCGTGAAGAAGACGAAACTTTTTTAGATTATTTTGTCATTTGTAGTTTGTCATTTTGTCATTTGAAGTTTGTCATTTCATCATTTGTAGTTTGCCATTTTGTCATTTGTCATTTTGTCATTTGTAGTTTGTCATTTTGTCAGTTGTAGCTTGTCATTTGTCATTTCTAGTTTGTCATTTTGTCATTTGTAGTTTGTCATTTTGTCATTTGTAGTTTGTCATTTTGTCATTTGTAGTTTGTCATTTTGTAGTTTATCATTTTGTCATTTGTCGTTTGTCATTTTGTCATTTGTCGTTTGTCATTTTATCATTTGTAGTTTGTCATTTTAAGCTCTTGTGGTTCTGTTTGTAATGTTATCACAGCGCCTTGAGCCTACATTTTGCTTGTTAACAGCGCTCTATAAATAAAATTATTATTATTATTAAGGATGCATAAGCAATCTGACTGTGAAAAAAAAAAGTTTTATAGACCAAATTTAATCTATGGCAATCAAGACCTTTAAAAAAAAATACAATGTCTAAACAAAGTATTTAAAAACAAACAAACAACCACACACACACAAACACACACACAAAGTAAAGCAGGATTAAAAGCGTCCTTCAATTGGAAAACCTAATTCGTGTACTCTGGACAGCTCCTATCCAATTAATTCTGATCAGATAAGCTGGATCACGTGAACAAGGTTCTATTTTTGGTTACTATGGGTACGTTTGTAGATCCAGGCTTACGAAAGGCTATTCTTGTACTTCATCACTTTAAATATGGGTGTTATTTTGTAGGTACTTACAGACCGAGATGTAGATCTTAAATGCAAAGTGGCTTTTAAAAAAAATGTTTCCCCATTTCAGTTTACTTTAGTGTGATAAAACGTATTAGTGCTGACTAGTGAATTGTCTTTTTTTTCCTTTTGTCTCCACATTATCTTGGACTTTCATTTACTAATCTCCTCCATCTCTCTCTCTCTCTCTTTCTCTCTCTCTTTCTCTCTCTCTCTCTCTAACGGTTAACGAGGGTGTGATGTGGCCAGTACTAAAACCAACTGCTTTTACTCCCCCTCCCCCCCCCCATTAGAGCTCGGTTACGAGCCCATTCGTTATAGAAGGCCTCAACACTGACCTCTTACGTCACATCCTGTGGGCAGTTTAAACCAATAGCTCGTTGACGCGTCACAGGTTTGTACGAGGTGGCAACGAGCTATTGGTCTAAACTACCTACAGGTTTTAGCGTTGTAGGTCAGTGTTGAGGCGTTCTAAAGCGATTGATCTCGGTTGGGTGGAGTCAAGTGGAGTCCTAAAAATATTGTTGTTCAAACTTCTAGTCTTTAACAGTATTCTAGACTCATTGGTATATATGCCCAACCTGCGATCGCAGCTGTGTATCAAGGATTGGCCTCTTTAGTCACACAAGAAGTTGCAAAGGGAAAAGATCGTCTCTCGAGACGTAAAATGCCACAGAAACTCAAGACTCATTGGTACAGAAGTCAAGCGCATGACTCTTATAGTAATATAGTTAATCTACTCGCTTTGTGGAAGAAAATCGCTAAGCTATCCAATAATTCATCCGTACAGTGCAAGTTCAAATAGTTCTTCTGATATTTTGTCACTATCAGATATCACACCGACCAATGGCTACAATATTTATATTCAGTGCCTGACCAGTCGTACCCTGGCACTACTGTAACACATTTGAGTTATCAGTCTATCAGGACTATCTGGCTGTAGCTGACATCACAAGATAAAACTGTACTTATAGAGAGGGTAGATAGACTTTTTTTTTCTTTGATCTAATTGGCCAGCGATGCTTAATTGTGGAGCTCTACAGTGTCCAAATATTTGTGCATGGTTATCTGTTAATACGTTAATTATAAGGTGTCCAAAATGTAACTCTAAACGAGGCAAAAGTTTACGGTTCTTAATATGAGTCCATGGTTTGACGAACATTGAGACACTTAATATGGTTACAGTAAGAAAAAAAGTTTTATTTTGTACTGAAAAACACTAATTACGTAGGTCACATGGGTCCCTTCGTATCCACGTCAAATTGTACATTCTTACTTGGTCGTTTAACTCGTTGGAGACTATTCTTTTTCATTATCATCATTATTATTAGTAGTAGTAGTAGTAGTATTAAACACGTACAAACTTAGATTGGAACAATAAAATAAATGTGTAAATAAATAAAATATATTTTTAAAAACTTATAAAAGCAATAATAAAGCTTATAATGAGTGAAACTGCATCAATTAGTTTGAATCAATCATAATTAGTTTTTAGTAGGCCTAAACCAATCACTTTTGTAGACCAATAGCGGAATGGTGGGAATGGGGCAGATTATCTGGGAGATTACCGAGCTCCCATTTTCAAAAACATTTTATTTTTAAAAAGTTGCTCGACTCTGAATTTAAACTCGAGCCTCCACTATGGAAGGCCGACTTGCTAGCCACTGAGCTATCCAAGTACTTGTAAAAATAGAAGGCTTTATTGTTAGTTTGCAAATTTTAGCGAACTAATTCTCTGCAAAAGGCTTATCTCTCCCTTAACCCTTAGTTTAGTAAGCCATATTGTCTCTAAATAAAACGAAATTCATTAATTACGACTAACTGGTAATTGCATCATTGATTCGTATGTTGTCATCGACAATGAATAATTGTGCAAAGTTTCAATTTGATCTGAGAATGAGAAGACAATCTAACCACAGCAGCTCGAAAAGCTTCTAGCTAGTCATGACTTTAAGGGATGTACATCTAGATCTATATTGGCCTGCTATACACATAACAGACACTTGCGGACAGGGGAGTTGCATTTTTACGTCTAAAAAGAAATTATATTCACGCTAACAAAATGGGTGGAGAATGTAGTCGTCTCAAAGGAACGGAAACGCTAACAAAATGGGTGGATAATGTAGCGTCGTCTCAAAGGAACGGAACGCTAACAAAATGGGTGAAGAATGTAGAGTCGTCTCAAAGGAACGGAACGCTAACAAAATGGGTGGATAATGTAGCGTCGTCTCAAAGGAACGGAACGCTAACAAAATGGGTGGATAATGTAGCGTCGTCTCAAAGGAACAGAACGCTAACGAAATGGGTGGAGAATGTAGCGTCGTCTCATAGGGACGGAAAATGCAAACTCCACCCTCACCACCAAACGCGATTTGTTCACCCCCCCCTCCTCTTTCTACATCGCCACTGCATTTGATCATAAGTTGGAAAGCACGAGGTTGTCAGATGACTAATGCTTTCATCGTTATGTAGGCCTATAGTGCGATAACGCCTAACCCAGGTCACGTGATTTGAATCTTTCTGCAAGGTGCAATCCATAGTATTTTACTTGACATAAACTTCCGGATGATTTGATTTCATGCATTGTTTGTTTAGCAACATTCAGGCGTTCTTTTAGAAGGGACGACCATTGCGTATCTGCATGCAGAAGCGGCGCTAGGGGGTGGCGAGTGGGAAACCGCCCCAGGGTTCGCGATAAAGAGAATCTTTTGTCACCGTCAGCCCTTCGTACAAATATTCGTGGCCCTGATATGAGACTCGCCCGGGGTCCCGTGCACTAAGGCTGCCTCTGCAGAACACGGCAGGGGATGGTATCGGGCAGGGTTTGAAATTAGTACCGTCTTGACGACAATCCGAAACGTATACCACACGACCACTTACGACTCGGTTTCAAATAGTGGTTGATACTTTCAGGAAACCATATGTGTCGTGATTATATTAATATTGCCTTAACCACTGACAAATGGGGGGATGCTTGAATATGTTGTTTTTTTTCCCACGTGATACAGAATCTGTTTTATTTGTAGTCATTATAAATTCCTATTTCAATATTGATCTTACCTTAATAAAATAATTAAATTAAGTGATGCCTCTTCATTTTCTAAGCCGGAATACCAAAATTCTGTTTAGTAGAGATGTCTTCATCAATAACAACTCATAATGTTCCCTTCATCAATATCAATCATCATGTTCCCTTCATCAATATCAACTCATCATGTTCCCTTCATCAATATCAACTCATGTTCCCTTCATCAATATCAACTCATCATGTTCCCTTTATCAATATCAACTCATCATGTTCCCTTCATCAATCTTCATCAATATGAACTCATCATGTTCATACATAGAACACAACGTAAGTGATCTTAATGTTGTAGTCAGGCCCAAGAAACTCGTGTAAAATGGTGCATCGACTCGGTAACGTGTGCTTTTGGGACTAATACTAATAATTTAATTTATAAAGCGCTGTTAACAACCATAACGTGGCCTCAATGCTATTATAACACAACAGACATGAACACAGGAGTCAAAACGACAAATTATTCTAAAACAAAAGTTTTGAACAGACAGGTCTTAATGTTCTTCTTGTATGTAGCATGAAGCATGTTGTTTGAGATCGATGGGGAGCCAGTACCAGACAATTAGACTTTTAGATCTAGTTACTGACTAGTCAAAGAAAGATGGAGGATGGAGGAAAAAAAATAGATCTATGGAAATTTTCTGTCAATGAATTATTCCAGGAAAGTGAATAAACAAAACTGAATATTGGGGAAAAAAACAACAGACAAGAAGTTTGATGCTAGACAAGAATAGGTCATCAAAAGGAATATATTTGATATTAGCATTCTAGATCGTCTGCCTAAATGGTTTTCCAAAATCATTTCTACTTCCTCTTATCCTTGATATTCGATAATATTTTTTTCTTAACTTTTTTTTTATCTATTCTTAAAACTTACGTAGGCCTACGTTTTCCAAGAAAGAGAAAATTTAAATTCTACCTGCGTTCGTCAAATCAACCCACAACAAAACTTTTGGAGGATTCGAGAAGAACGCGCAATATCTGGGTAACAATGGCAGTGATGTGACAAGGCAAAACTGGGATCTAAGAAATTGTGTGGAACAAACTTCACAAGCACATGGTGAAGAAAAGAATCACCGGTGAGATTTTGCTTGCAGTGAATTGAGGGTTCAAGAATGCAGAAGGTAGAAGGCACAGGTTGGAGCAAGCGGAATGACAGCTAAGTTTTATAACATTCTTGGAAGAAAGATGGTGTATTTATCAAATAAAAAGAGGACAGAGGTGATATGAATATGAATTGTAGAATATTACAATTACATATAGACATTCTAATAAAAATAAGGCTTGTCTTCGAGTCCGAAGATTAATGTGGAACGCAGTATTTCCCGTGGCTACGAAGCCCCAGCTATGACCTACATATTTTGCCACACTCAGCGCAGGAATAACCATTGCCGTCAGGTAGTCAATTTAGATTTTCTTTTCGACGTCTAGGTGTAGGTATCTCGCGGCCTTTGTAAGTGACCTTCATGTTATGAGCATAAAGGTGAGAGAGTCAAAAACCATGTCTGTATAGTATGGCTTTAATACACTGAATGACAACACAACACACATTTCGTGAACACATTTTCACGGACGAGTTACAAGCACATGTAAACATAAGAACGATAACCGATACAGAATACAATTTTCATAATATTCACCCCCGATTCAAATTATGCTAACTAGTTTTATAAACAGTAAAAGAATTAAGTAAGTGTAGAATAATAATAGAGATTCAAGTAAACGAACAATGTAGAATAGCATGAAATTATGTAACATGGTAAATCAAATAGCTTATTAAAATATATCATGATAGATCAAATATCACATTAAAGTCAACAAAGCTGATTGAAAGTAGTAGAATAAACAAAATAATAGTTCTAGTAAGCTGATGAGCTTTTACACTTTGTAGTTGGGCCTAGTTCTCCTTACTCTAAGATTGTATGTATGTGTGGTTTCATTTGCTTGAGTTTTGGACGGTCTGGCTATGTCTCCGGTGGTGCTGGTGGTTTCTTCATGCATGATAGAATCAGTCGGTTGATTCCTGGGAAGTGAGCTTTGGACGGGGCAGCCAATATCAAGCTCTGTTCTACTCTGATTCTCATTTTCTATAACTTGTTGTTCCTCCCTAGGGGCTAACATTCGTAATGAGACAGTTTCCTCTCGGCCGTTTGGTGTTCGGATAACAGCGTACTGAGGGTTGCATGTTACCAAATCAACTTCCTCTGTTATGGGATCGTATTTAGATGATCTAACGTTCTTCTTCAGGACAGGACCAGGACTGGTCAACCATGTTGGCAAGGATGTCCCGGAACCACTTCTTCGGTTGAACCCAAGAAGTCGTTCATGTGGTGTCCTGTTAGTTGCAGTGCATAGTAATGACCGGATGGATTGCAGAGCATCATTTAGTACTAGTTCCCATTTGGCTATGTCCCATTCCTTAGAATGTAGAGCCAAGGTGATGGCTTTCCATAAAGTCCCGTTAAGTTTCTCTATTTGTCCGTTTCCTCTCGGGTTGTAAGGGGTCGTTCTGCTGGTTGCAATTCCTCTCTCGTGGAGGAAATGCTGCACCTCTGTAGACATAAACGAAGTTCCCCTGTCAGTGTGGACGTACGCTGGAAATCCAAATAGGGCGAATAGTTCATTGAGACATTTAACGACCGTAGAGGAAGACTTATCGGGACATTAAATTGTTATGAACATAAAGATGAGAGAGTCAAAAACCATGTCTGTATAGTATGGCTTTAATACACTGAATGACAACACAACACACATTTCGTGAACACATTCTCACGGACGAGTTACAAGCACATGTAAACATAAGAACGATAACCGATACAGAATATAATTTTCATAACACTTCAGCTGTCTCTTTCTGAAGCCGCCTGCAACCAGATGCTCACTTCTATGGTACTGACAAGAAGTCAAGATGTAGGATGCAAAAAAAAAAAAGATCTATGAAAAATATTTCAGGAAAGTGAATTTTAAAAAAGTAACCATTGGAAAGAAATGGACATGCAGTTTGATGTCAGGTAAGAGGTAGGGCCAATAGAAAGAGGAAACAACTCTGGTGAAAAAACAAACCTAAAGACCAAGGGCAGATTATTAACAAAACAAGAGGCAAGAAGGGGGAAAAAAAGAAGAAGTAATTTCGAAGCTAATATTGAATGTGTAATAGCATGAATTATTTTGAATGAAGTCGTAATTCATATCAATAGACCAGTTGGGGTTAAGGGAGCTGCCTTTTTTAAAAGCAATTTTAAAAAATATGAAAGTTGTTTGTGTCTGAATTTCAACTCGAGCCTCCATGGTAGAAGATGGACACTAAGCTATTCAAGTATATACTTATAAAAAAAAAAAAAAAGAAGTCTTTTGTTATTTTAATTAATTTTTTTCTTTTGGGACCATATAATCTGAATGACTCTAAACAAGGCTTCTCTCCCCTTAGTAAAATACATTTTCTATATAAAACAAAATTAATTAATAACAAATAATTGATTATCTAATTAGTAAATTTTTAATTGATTCATGCATTGTCATTGGTAAAGAATAAATGTGCAAAGTTTCAACCTGATCTGAGAATGGGAAGTTGAAGAAATCATGTGTTCAAGATACTTCCCAGTCAGTATAAGCTTTGTACAAAAAATTGACTATGTTGCAATTGAAACCTAAAATACTTTTGTCATTGTAGTTGTATAGAGCAAAGGAAAAAGGTAATAAAAGTGTAACAGTTTAAAAGATGAGATGCTGTTTTAAATATTAAATGATCAATAGTTTTTATTATTAATTGTACACTAGGATCTACTTATTGTTTAAGAAAGAAAAACATAAGAAAAATTGTTTTCATATAATTTTGTATATCCTCCTGAAGATTGCTCTTCATTCTTTAATTAAAAAGAAAGAAAAATCCTTAATAAAGCCTTTATACCAAGTGAAATAAATTTTAATAAACCAAACTATTTGAGGCATATCTTTTTCATCAACAAAGTATATTCAAATAAAAACAATCAATACAAATGAGATACATTTCCCATTGAATCGAATAACTTGAATGATTATACACTTGAATGCAAAACATTTACAAAAATTAATGACAAAAAAAGTGGTAAAGAACAGCATCGCATCCAATCCAGCTTATTTTGTGTGTGTGTTTGTTATTTTTTCAAATAGACAAGATTGACATAAGATCATTCAAATTTAACAGCAATATACTTTCTTAAATAACTAAATATAAAATAAATTTCACAATATAAAAATGTATCCAAAAAAAATTAAAGTAGGCATTTTACCTTTTTTTTAACAAATAACAATAATTCACTTAGACATATTAATAATGCCAAGTTAAAAGATTAAAATATGTCAATAAATTTTTTTTCCCTTTATATTAGTTATTAAACATGTATTAATTTCATATAAAATTTGTGTTAAGTCGAGACATGAAATTTATAGACAACTATACTTTATGATATCAATGGTTCTTTAAATGCATATTTTGAGTTTTTAAACAATCGACCAATGAATGATTTTAAATAGTTTCTTTTCTATGTCCTGCTAAACACCTGGCATAAAATTTTCAATGGCTCACAATTCAAAGTTAAACTATTCTCAAAGATTAAAAGTAGTATGGTTTCTAAAAACAAATAATTACAAATAATTTGTCCATTTTTCCAAAGTATTCTTTAGAATAAAGCTTATGTTAGTACATATAACGTTATGGGTATACAATATGAAAGTAGCTAATGTCTAATGAGCAATAACAACAGCAGAGGTCCTCTCATTTCATTCAACATCAAATAGATCATGTAGGTGGAATAGTTTTGAGTCATGAATTCACAACTTTGAAGCATGTCTTCAATACCAAAGATTAATGAGAAATGAAGTATTTCCCATGCCTATACAGTCCCAGCTGTGACCTACATATTTTGACACATCCAGCGCAGACCATAATGAAATATCAACTTTTAAATAATGTCCAGAAAAATCTTGCAAGTATGAATTAATTAATCATATAGAAGATAAGTGTTATAGGGATTAAGAAAAAGACTTCAGAGATAGATAGTGATTGTGATACAAAAAAAAACAGTCAGGGCATTCAAGTAAGTACCATAAAATCAAATAGCAGGTCTACATAAAAAATGTAATAGACTTTAAGACATTCCTTCAGATATGAAGATTATTATGTCCTATAGTCCAACCTAAACCTCGTGCAGGATGGCAGGGGATGACAGGGTGGTTTGGCCCCAGAACCTTCGTCACAACACTCTGAAGCTTATACCACACAAAAAAATGTCTAAAAATGAAAATAAATATTACTTTGAATTTTATTATTAATTGCTACTTTTAACCTTTTCTTATCGAAGGCCATACCAAATTTGGAGGCACAGTGGCTGAGTGATAAAGCACTTGGCTTACAAACCAGAAGGTCCCAAGTTTGAAGACTGGGATTTTTCATTTTGGGATCTGTTGGGGTAAAGTAAAGGTGGATGGTCATTGTGCTGGCCACATCGCCATTGTTAACCATGGGCCACAGAAACAGATACTGTTATCTCCCACATCATCTGCCCTATAGACAGCAAAGTCTGAAAGGGGGAACTTTTTGTTGTTTTTTTTCTTTAGACCAATTTAATAAAAGTAGAATATAATTATAATGCAAGCTGCCCAATAAAGGTTTTATCTTCTTAAATTAACTCAAATCCTCATCATCAAATAGATCTTCAAGTATTGTATGACTTAGGAATTCTTTATGAACAAAAATATCACTACATTCTAAGGAACTACTTTCTAAGGCACTACTTTCTGATTCTATATCAAGAGTAGTAGTAGTACAACTTTTGAAATTCCTTTGGAGTAACACACTAGTAAACCTTGTAGGATAACTTTCTGTTGGCAATGAAGATTGAAAGTGGGAGATAATGTGTGCATTCTCTGTAGCAGACGTAAGATCACATTGTTGTTTCCCTTGATTTACAAATGGATGTAAAGTCTAAAGAAGATAAAAAAAATTGTTCATCTGGATTATGAATAATTTATTCAATAACATTCTATATTATGGTTCAATGAAAAAAAAAACTAACATATGCGTTGCACATATTAAAGTCTATTTATTTTTAAAAAGAAATATATTATTGAACTAAAATGAAGTTATTTTTACCCTAAATTGCTTCAATGAAAGGGCTACATATTCAATAGGATCTCTAGGTCTAATCTCCACCAATTTTGTCAGAATGTCAATAAGGCAGACAGATAATTCTTTTTTCAGATACTCTGTTTCTGGAAAGTAAATGTTAATTGTTTTTGTACCAGAATTTGAGGAAGAAAAAAAATCAAGATTTTGACAAATAAGATTAATTTATTCACATATTGGGAAACATTAAACTTTTTTTTTAAATTTGTTTACAAAAATCACAATGTTTTTAACAAATAGACAAAAAATAAGAAAAAACACGCACCACAATCAAAGTAACTCATGTCTTAAGATGTTATCATCACAATATATTTGATGCATATCTTTCAATCTGATTAAAAGTGTTAAGACAATTGAGACTCAATCACTTTTCTTTTTAAAATTGGCAACCTGAAAGTCAAGAAAAAAAAAAGGTAATGATTAACAAACTGATACAGCCTATTAGATTATGTGCCCCTACATACATGCAGTGATAAGGTTTAAAAAAAACTGATGATAAAAAATCGAATTTTGTATTGAACACAGTCGTATATATGTATAAATTTTTTATATGAAAGATTACATCTCTGAACAAAATTCTTTGTTTATACCATCAGTATAAGATGAGACTAGAAGCTTAATGACATTATGCAATTCTTTTTTGTTTCCACTAGAAATAAAAACTAGCAGCATCTTTATGAAGCAAGTTATGTAACTAAGAAATAATGCAACAATAGTTCTATCAAAAAGGTTATTTTTCTTATCTTTATGCTTTTTCAAGTTTTCTTTCATCCCTGACATCCACCTTGCAGGGTATAAGTTTCAAAAGACTCTATTTATCTTTATAAGCTGCAATCTAAAATGACACGCATTAAATAGATTACATGGAAACCTTGCAGCTTCACAACTGTAATTATTTTTGTTTAAATGCCTGTAGCGGTAAAGGCGTCAAATATATTTTATTAGTTTTTGGTTTTGCTTTATATCTTGGTTAAGGAGACCATGACCTTGTGGATCACTGTAATCTCCTGTTCAGACAACATATTACTAATAATAAAATAATAAAAAGTACTACCTACTGTCAACTTATAATAGTAATTCATGTATTTTAAAAGGTCAAAAATCATTCAAAAATGTGAATAATATTAAGCAAGGAGCAACACTTGTTGTTTTTTTATCTAGTAGAGCACATTCGAATTCTTTACTTTAAAAAAAAATGATTATTATGTTAATTTTTTATTATATTTTTAAAAATCTAACATATAAATTTTATTGAAACACTTTATTGACAAAGTATGAGTTACCTCACTTAAATATACATATTTGTAGCTACACCACTGGTTATAAGCACAGTAAACTTTCATTGTTGTGTTCAAGCACTAGACTTATAACTAAAAAGTTCTAATGTAGACTTTACAGGCATGTTATTCTCTTAGGTTGTGGATAAAATTAAATGAGATTAAAAAGAAACTAGAACAGACACAAAATAGAGCTGTGATATTTATAACAATCACACATTCGCATTTGAATAGAGAAGCGGTTCTCAACCTTTTAAGCTCAGCGACACCTTTTTACAATCCCCAACTCTGCTGCGACCCCCCCCCCCCTCTTGCTCACATATACAGCAATAAAAGAATAGACAAAACAATCCATTTTTTTTTATGGTCATTGGCGACCCCTGGCAAATCGTCAATCAACCCCCAAGGGGGTTGCGACCCACAGGTTGAGAACCCCTGGAATAGAGTAACACCATTTGTAAAATCCCTAAATTTAGAGACACTTCAGGACAGAAGAATAAAAAGTAAAGTAGCTTTAATTCATAAAACACTGAACCTTGGTTAGGCCAATACTAAAACATGCATCCTCTGTTTGGGGCCCCTCAACTAAAGAAAACATTAGGAAACTGGAACAGACACAAAATAGAGCAGTGAGATTAATAACAAACGAAAATTCACATTTTACTAGAGCAACACCTTTAGTAAAATCACTAAATTTAGAAAGCATTCAGGATAAAAGACTCAAAAGTAAAGTAGCAATTATACATAAAACACTCAACCATAATATTCAAATACAAAAAGATAAAGTCACATTCCTCGTTCTATAAGCTCCTTCTTCCCTACTGCTATTAGAACATGAAATGGGTTGCCTGAATCAGCCAGGAAAATGCAGCAACTTAGCAGACTTAAAGTCACTAATTAACATGCATGACTAGATTGACCTATTTAAATGCGAAGGATGTTTTCTCTTTTTTTTAAAGGAACGTCTGTAATTTACAAGATAATTTATAAGATCATAGCTTATGAATGAAGTGTGAACATACAAATAGTCTAGACATGATAAAACCGGGTTGTGTTTCTTTTGAAAATAAATATGTTTAGTTTGTATTTTTTAGTTTTAATGTACCTTTTGTTCAAGAAAAACAGATTTTTTGTTCAGTTCAAATAGTAAGTTCTAATATAACTACAGTGCTATAAGTTATTTTCATTTTAAAATAAAAATCATTAAGTAGTATTATTTTAATTAACCATTTCAGACATTTTGAAGACAATGAAAATGATATTGAAATAGGATTTTCATTCTCAATAACATCATTTTTGACATTAGACCATGGATAACAAGAATTGCTTTATCTTGTTTAAAAAATGTTTTTAGGTATAACATAGACAAACTTAATTTGAACAAAAAAAATTACAAAAATGATTATGCTTTTAGAAGACCTAATTTGCCATTATGCTTATTTTAAACATGATGAAGATTATAGATCATTTGAATTTTAAAAAAGGTTTCCATGGATTTCAAATAATACTGTGCATAACACAAAATGTCATTCTTCTTACTTTGTTTATGGTTTATGCATATGTGAATAAACTAAGTATACCTAAAGTAGTTAACAGTTTTAAGCTTCAAGAATACAACTGTGACATTGTTTCATTTTTTGGTTAAAAGATTTATATATGATTAATCAATAAACAAATCCACAAACACAACAGCATCTTTTCCCTAAAATGACCACTAAAATCAATAAAAAGAATTTATTGACTAAGATTAGAGATCTAGATGAGACTAAATTACCTTTGAAATTTAACAATGAACCTTATTACCTTCAAAAGATTCTTTTACACAATAAAACTCTTTTTTAATTTGCTATTCATTCTGTGTTTATTATAATATATATTATTCTATTATTTTGTAGTCTATTTGTTTTGTTTTACATTATACTGATGATTCAGAAATGAAGATTATTACTTAATATCCCAATCCTACCACAGGATGGCAAGGGATGGCATCAGACAGGGTTTGAGATGATAATCCAGAGTGCATGGCCAGGCAGCCAGTCTATTATTCTAGAATGACTAACATAAATAAATCTACACTACCTTTACTAAGAATTATTTATTACATGTTCCAGATATTTTTTTTTTAATGTATTAGATTTAGATCTACACTATAAGTTAAGTATCATCTATATTGAAAATGTGTGCTTTAAGATATTATAGCCTATTAAATATATTCCACAATTTATTCAGTTTCAGTGGCATAGCTAGAAATTTTCAATCATTTGGGGACCCAAGGGGTTTGACCTCTTTGGAGGCCCCTGCATTTTGTGTAATATTTAATGAAAAAAACAATTTCAAACACACATTTGGGGGCTCCCCTCAAGTGGGGGCCTAGAAGGATTTTAAAATCCCCCCCCCCCAAACCCTAGCTACTCCACTCAACTCCACTGTTCAGTTTTAAGTGTCAGCAATGTTTGTGACCAGATTGCATCACAGACTACCATTAGGAATTTAGTGTAGAGCCATATAGAGTTTTTGAAAAATTATTAAGTTATGCTTGGTAATGCAATTAGTAATCTGCTGTTGCTGAACACTGAGATTTGTCTGTCTGGTAATAATGTCACTAATATCTCTAGAACTAGCTAACAATAAAAAGGACTTTGCATTGAAAATAATTTTAATTAGACTATATTTTGGCATCTACTAGATTCTAGTCCTTATTTTCCTCTACTCTTATTGAGTTACTGGGCCAGATTTACCCATAGAAATAATTTAAGGTGCCCAATAAATTCAGGCAATCAATTTCATGATCAAATAGCAATAGGAAAGAAAGCACTTGTATGAATTTTGTCCCTTTATAGAATAAGAAAAGTGTATCTCTACTTTTTATAGTTTCTTTATGTTTTTGTTTTTTTTGAGTCTCAAGAGGTCTCAAACCCTAAATCTAAACTAATCAATGCTTTGTTTATTTTTTAAAATAATTTTGTCAATATGAATATGGGGATTAATTATAACACATATAATATAAATTTTAGATAGAATCTATAGATCTGACTCACTTGGGAGTGTATAAGTGGATGGCTGCTTGGTCGTGCGGTTTGCACGCTGGACTGTCGTTCAGATTTATCGATGGTCCCGGGTTCAAACCCTGCCCGCTCCCATCCCCCGTCGTCTGCGGGAGGTTTGGACAAGGAAGTAATTATCTTCAACTCTGAAGGAACATCCAAAACATGTAAAACATTTTACAAACATTAATAATTGTCTAACTAGTCTAGAATTCTACCTGTGATCTAAACCTAATTTATACATACATACTTTACATATAACCATAGTAAAAGATCTAATCTATCTTAATCATGATTTATTTATCATATACTAGTTACCATAATGATAATGTTTAACATCATGATGATAATATTATTTAATTATTTTAATATGATTAAAATGATCAGATGATGATCTAGCTCGTATTTTGAGATTTTAGCCTGTGTAACTGTTTTACCACTAATAAGATACGTAGATTGGTTAGATCTATACAATATCTAAATCAATATGTAGACCATATAATCATATAATAATGGGTAAGGATGTCTCGCGTCGTCATTGTCAACACTGGATGATTGAAGCTTAGCCGTAACCATTGTAAATAATCGTAATTCGGCTAGCTCTCCTAAATTTAAAGTTTTAATAAAGACATTTAAAAAGGCGAAATTTAAATTTTACCAAATTTGTGTTTTTTTTAGCGGCCCCCGAAAGGGGAAAGACGTTATTAGTTTTGTGTGAAATGTCTGTCCGTCCGTCCCGTTTAGATCTCGTAAACTAGAAAAGATATCGAAAATCGAACATCACAATATTTTAGATCATTCATAGTTCTGATGCAACGGCTACTTTTTTTTTCTGAAAACGAAAAATCTAATTTTTAAAATCAGTTATGAAAGTATTTTTTTTAAAGAGAAAAAGATAATTAGTATGCATTGTAAGTTAGACCTAATTTAAAACGAATAGTAATCTTATAAACTTTATTTTCCTAAACAATTTCAATTGTGGTAATAGGAGATAGAGTCTTTTCAAAAATTAGATCAATTATAAGACATCAGTTAGGCCAGGGGAGGCGCGGTGGCTGAGCGGTAAAGCGGGTTCGAATCCTGGTGAAGACTGGGATTTTTAACTTTGGGCGCCTCTGAGTCTACTCAGCTCTAATGGGTACCTGACATTAGTTGGGGAAAAGTAAAGGCGGTTGGTCGTTGTGCTGGCTACATGACACCCTCGTTAACCGTAGGATACAAAAACATGAACGTTACATCATCTGTCCTATAGACCACAAGGTCTGAAAGGGGAACTAGTTAGGCCAGGTTCACATCTAACTTTACATTCACTTTCACCTATCCTTTGATCTGCTGGACTGTTGGGGCACTACACAAGATCTTATCTCTCATTTGTCTTTGTAATAATTTCATTCGGATGTTCTTTCTGAAAATATTGACGCCTGCCTGGGTGGACCACTTCGGGGGCCGATTTTGAGTTTGTGTTTGTAACCTTGTTTTTTTTTTTTTTGGGTTGTTTTTTTTGTTGTTGTTGTTGTTGTTTTTTAATGGGGAAAAGTCCGGGGAGAGCAAAACAACATTGTGCATTTATTTTAATTTTTTTAACGACCTTTTTTGTAAGAAAAAAAAACAGAATCTAAGCATCTGGCTTGATTATTTTCGAGACCGTATGATTAATGGTTTTTGAAGCGTTTCCGTGGGGCACCTCAATTACGCCGACCACCTTTCCGCTCACCAAAAAAGGCTGCCTTTGGCATATGTTCGTGCTCCATGCGGGAAACGTGCTGTGTTCTCTGTCTAGATCAGCGGTTCTCAACCTTTTATGCTCGGCGACCCCTTTTTACAATTCCCAACTCTGCGCGCCTCCCCCACCCCCCACACACACATACAGCAATAGAAGAGAAGACAATTTTCGATGGTCTTAGGCGACCCCTGGCTAATCGTGTTTCGACCCCCAAGGGGGTCGCGACCCACAGGTTGAGAACCCCTGGTCTAGATCTATATTGTTATTGTAATAACAGAAGTAGCGGTAGTAGGCCTAATTTACCTGAGGTGGACAACTGTAGTCAAACTTAATATCCATTTGATCGGACAAATAAAATTATCTTTTATCCATACTGTATATATACTGTATAGACAGACTCAAAATAAAAAGCATTTTTATTAACTTGTATATATTCCCTCTATTTTTAGCGGCCCTCGAAAGGGGAAAAGACGCTATAAGTTTTGTGTGAAATGTCTGTCCCGTTTAGATCCATTCTTATCTCTCATTTGTCTTTGATATAATTTCATCGGATGTTCTTTCTGAAAATATTGCCTGGGTGGACCACTTCGGGGGCCGATTTTAGGTTTGTGTTTCCACACAAACTCTCTTTTGTAACCTTGTTTAAATTAAATTTCGTCAGCAAATACTCAGAAAGACACAAAGATTAAGGCACATTCCTCATTCCATATGCTAGGATAAATTTGTACAAATGCTCCTTCTTCCCTAGTGCTATTAGAGCATAGAACAGGTTGCCTAAACCAGCCAGGAAAACCAGTGACTTGGCAGAATTTAAGTCATTGGTCAACATGCATGACTAGATGCATGACGCATTGGACGTAATCATCTTCTTTTTTGAAGTAACAACTGTATTATATAAAATACGATAGCTATAGTTAGTCTTAGTTAGCTCAAGTAAATTATCGAGTGAATGAAAATTGAAACTTTTTCAATTATAAAGCTTATATTAACTCACTCCGTCTGTACGTCTGTCTGTCTGGGTGGAATCTTTAACATGTTTTTTTCTCCCGTTTCCCATTTTCAGATCAAGTTTAAACTTTGCACAATTATTCAATATCGATGTCAACACATGAATCAATTTAAAAAATTAACTAATTAGTTAATCAATTAGTAGTAATTTTGTTTTATATAGCAAATGCTATTAGTTTAGAAGCGATAAGTCTTTTGTAGAGAATTAGGTTGTTTGCCCCCCCCCCCAAAAAAACTAACAATATAAACCCTATTTTTATAAGTAGAGGGCCTACTTGAATAACCCAGTGGCTAGCATGTCTTCTTTCAATCATGGAGGCGCGAGATCTCAAATTTGAATTTAGGCTTGAGCCACTTTTTTTTTTTATATTGTTTTTGAAAGAGTAGCACTGAAACCTTCTCCCAGATACCACCTCTATAGCATTGTGGGTAGAGTACTAGAGTTTCGGGCTTTTATTTCTACTTTACAACGTTTAGAAAAAAGCTTTTGCTTTCAGCATGGATGTATCTTGGTAATATGTAGCAGACGATCTAATATGTAGCAGGCGATCTAATATGTACCAGACGATCTAATATGTAGCAGGCGATCTAATATGTAGCAGGCGATCTAATATGTAGCAGGCGATCTGTATCAAAGTGTAAGATCTGTAAGAAATAATACATTTCTAATATTATTCATTGTTTACAAATGAGCAGTTCATTTTATGAACTACAAACTTTTTTTAACTTTTGAACTTTCATGACACGTTTGTACATTCTTTAAAAGAGGAAAAAAAAAGGCGGGGGGGGGGGGGAATTGTTTGGGGATCAAACTGATTAATACGTGTGTCGTTGACTTGTAGCACCAAACTGCTGGTAGACAAATAAAACGCTGAAGTCATATTAAATCTTAACTTGTAAAATTTGAAATAACTTGAATAACTTTTTGTGAACAATATTATGTATAACTTTTATTGGGATGTAAACAGAGTCAACTTGAGGTGAAATGCAATAAATATAGCAGGCTTTCATAATATTATAAATTGGTATACTGAACGAAATCCAACTCACTACAAAAACACGTCTTTTCAATCTGGCAATCTGGAGTAGTCTGTTCTACCTAAGACCGCTGACGACAGATCCGCTAATTTTGCATCATTCATGCTGCATTCCCACCGTCACCATAGAAGCACACAAGGTACCTTTTCAAACCCTGCGAACTGTGAGGGCAGATAATGTAGAACTCATCATCTGTTTCTATGGTCGAAGGTTAACGAGGGTGTCATGTGGCCAGCACATCGCCTTTACTTGCCCGGCGTAGGTCAAGTACACATCAGAGTTGTATGGACTCAGCTGCGTCATAGAAATCCCGAATTAAATCTCAGTGTTCACTATAGGATTTGTTTGTAGAATGTCTTACATGTTTCGGATGTTCCTTCAGATAGTTTACTTCTTAGTCCAAACCTCCTGCAGGACGACGAGTGATGGGAGCCGGCAGGGTTTGAACCCGGGACCATCGATAAATCCAAACAACAGTCCAGCGCGCAAACCGCACCACCAGGCAGCCATCCATATGTTTGGATTTAGATCCAAGTACTTAAGATTTTTAACAGTTCTAAATACTGTGCTCCCCCCCCTTTTTTTTCTACATACACACAACTATCTGTGTAAACAAATCACGAGTTAGAGGGCCTTAACATTTAAATTATCTAATCGTTTGCAAAAGAAGACGCAGGGGCGTAGCTAAGAAATTTCCATCGTTGGGGGCCCTGGGGGCTTGACCTCTTTGGGGGACCCAAGATTTTGCGTAATATTTAATTTTTAATGTAAAAAAACACTCATTGGGGGGCCCCACTCAAGTGGAGGCCCTGGGGGGGGGGTTCAAATTCTCCCCTCTCCTCCCCCCACTACGCCACTGAGTAGACGTCTGCTTTTAATTGACAATCGGTAGACATATACCCAGTTCACTGTAAGCAAATCCATTCATGAAATAGAAAAAGAAAATGCTGTCGTAATCTCAGATTTTATTTCAATTCAAAAACTCGAGTCCTATTAACAGGCTAAACTTTTTTTTTCTTCTCTGTTCCTTTTATTTCTATTCATATTTGTTTAAATAATCGATATTTGCGGAGAAAATGTGTGGTTAAAATGTTAGCCCCAGTTTTCTGGGTCGACTATGCATACCGTCAATATGGTGGAGAACATAAGGGGGATAACCTATTAGTGCGAGAAATCTTGTCCTCGGGTTTTTGTTTTGTTTGTTTTTAATCTAGGTTGAGATCAAGGGAGATAATCACTTAAGTCAGGCTCGGATCTGTGGTTCTGACTCTCTTAACATAGTGTGTTATTTTTTTTTTGTTTCTTTATCGTCAATGTGTTTCAAAGAATTGGGTCCTTGTAGAGCTATTGTAATATTTAGGAAGACTATCAGTGTTTCTATGTCTTCTCTGTAGACAGTACGTTGTAGGTCTGGCAATGAGATAGACAAGAGTAATTCGTTTGTAGTTCTTAATGTGATCTAAACGCGAGACATTGCGATAAGTATTATATAGATACGAGACTCAAGTTCCTGATATAGACTGCTCTATTCACACTTGTTCTAATAGGATATGGTGATAGTTGTAAGTTAACAGTTTTACAGAAGATATATCACAACTGGTTTGTAACAGCCATATACGTTTGTGTCATAGTATAATTTCTATTTAAAAAATTTACAATTTAACTCTTTCTCTCCATAATTATTTTACATCTTCCAGTTGGATTATTCATTTTACTCATTTGTATTTCACTATCCTGTTTTTGATTCAGTAACTTTTTGCTTGTAATCAGAAAATGTTATATTTGGTATCGAATTAAACAGAATTGCATGCTCATTTTACACAATGCAAATTAATGTTCATAAACTAATTTTAATATAATTTGGTCAAATCGACGTTGGTATCGTCAATTAGGAGAGAATGTGTTAACATTGGCCTAATAATTCATGTTACTGTTACGTATATCAATAATTAGGAGCAGGTTTTGCGGGCAGTTGGAGCGAGACTGATCATTATAGTAGGCTTGAATGTCAGACCTGAGACGTGGCAACTAGCCATTGATCTCCACAGCCCACAACGAGCTATTGGTTTCCACTGCCCTCAGGCTGTGACGTCTCAGGCCGGTCAGTGTTACTAGCCTACTATAAGGAATGGTCTTGGTTCTGGTCTACTTAAACGCTTGGTTTGTGTTCAGGTCTATTTTAAGGCTTGGTTTGTGTTCAGGTCTATTTTAGCGCTTGGTTTGTGTTCAGGCATATTTTAACGCTTGGTTTGTGTACAGGTCTTCTTTAACGCTTGGTTTGTGTTCAGGTCTATTTTAACGCTTGGTTTGTGTTCAGGCCTATTTTAACGCTTGGTTTGTGTTCAGGTCTTCTTTAACGCTTGGTTTGTGTTCAGGTCTATTTTAACGCTTGGTTTGTGTTCAGGCATATTTTAACGCTTGGTTTGTGTTCAGGCATATTTTAACGCTTGGTTTGTGTTCAGGTCTTCTTTAACGCTTGGTTTGTGTTCAGGCCTACTTTAACGCTTGGTTTGTGTTCAGGTCTACTTTAATGATTTAACGGGAGGGTATTTAATTTCATGAAATAAAGTCGAATAATAATATTAATAATGCTTGTCTTCGAGTCCGAAGATTAGTGAGGAATGCAGTAATTCCCGTGGCTTCGCAGCCCCAGCTGTGACCTACATATTTTGCCACATCCAGTGCAAGCATAACCATTGTCCGCAGGTGGTAGATTTAGATTTTCTTTTCGCCGTCTGCGTTTGTCCTCGGCAGCGGATTTTCTTTTGGTCTCAAATGTGCATCCCGCGGCCTTCGTGAGTGACCTCTAGCTGTCTCGTTCTGAGGCCGCATGCAACCAGGTGCTCTCTTCTATGTAAGCTAAGAAAAGTTGACTCCTAAGCTGGTCTTTGAACCGTTTCTGTGGAGCACCTCTGTTACGTCGACCTCCTTTTAGCTCACCAAAAAAGACTGTCTTATTATAATAATAATAATAATATTTATTATCCATAAGTAAATTTGTCTTATAATGTGTGCATTACACTAAACAAAACATTATAACTATAGAAAACAAAATATACATCCAAACCAGATTCACTCAAAAGTTATATGTGAAATGTTTATAATAGTTGAGTTGTAGTTATTTAATGATTAGGCCTGCATTGCCGGGGGAACAAAGGAGTTTTTATGTCACTTTGTCTCTGTAATCGGTGTCCTGTATCCCCTTTCTGATGGTAAAATCACAAAATCCTGACCCAGAGGTTGTTTTTTTTAATTTCTTAAATGCTTTTAGCTTTCTTATAAATGTTTTTCTCAATCAGTTGCCTCAAATGGGGGTTTGATTTTTACAAATGATTATACTAGCATGATTTTATGAAGCATTACTCGGCATTATTTTGGTATAAATTGAACAAAAAAAAGAATGTGGGAAAATTGATTAAATTCTAAACTGTTCATTCCATATTAATTGTAGAAAAAAGTTCATAGATTTTTTTTTTTTAATGCCAAATTAATATGACAGAGAAGACATTCAAATATAAGTTTCTCTTCAGCAACCTGCGAGGCAGTTTGTGACCTTATTTTATTTTCACATAACTGAGCTGGTTGGGTCCTAGTGTAAGACATGACTGTCGAAAGTCCTCCTCCGAGGTACAGGGGAGATAACACGTAAGAGAGGGTCGTCCAAAGAAAAGCTGGTTGGATAAGGTAGAGATGAACTCCTATTGAAAAATCAGAGCAGGAAGGACTCAAGCCTCCCGTAGTGCTCTGGCAAGAAACTGGGCCGTTCGGCGTAATGTCTCGTAGTTACCATACAAGTCGAGCGACTGGTCAGGCAAGTCCCCCCTTAGCTCTCGGAGCTGGGGACACTCGTACAAGATATGCGACACTGCTTCGACGCTCTCTCCACAGTGACGGCATCGGGAGTCATAGTTCGGTGACTAGCACCACAGTAGTGGCGCTAGCTTCATGTTGGGTCACTCGGGCGCTAATAGCCTCGAATGCCCGAGTTATCCCTGTTAATTCAGCCGCATGGACCAGAGAGCCGATCTGGTTCTGTCCGTTCTGGATAGACTATAAGGGCCCCATACCCAGATCTATCGGGGTCCCTCAATACCGACCCATCGGTATAGGATAAGGTAGTAGAATGACCAGCCTCTCTCTCTTGATATCCTGCTAAGAACAGCTGCTGATCAGGAAAAGTGGAGGGAATTTGTTAACGTGAACTGTCACAGCACCGCTACGACGAAAGGGATACATTGAGATGATGATGTCGTCATTTATTAATGCAGTTACTCGCCCTTTCCTCGCGCATTCTTCCATTTCTCAATTTAACGTTTGACAATGTCAAGTCTTTCAAACTCCTTACCTAACCTATTACACCAAAAACAAAAACTCTGCCTGGTACAAATTTTTAAATCTTATTTCTCCCACTTCCCATTCTCTGATCAAGTTGAAACTTTACACAATTATTCATTGCCGAAGACAAATAAAAAAAATTGACCGATTATAAATTATCTGATCTGTTAGTCGTAAATAATTAATTTTGTTTTATATAGAGACCACTAGTTAAGGGTAGCCAATTGGGTCGTTGACTTAAAATTTGTAAATAAACCAAAAAGATAGTCATAAAACCTTCTATTTTTATTTGTTATATTTTACTTGATTAAAATTCGTTATATACTCTGTATTAAAGACTTTATCTAATGGCATTTCAAATGCAATATATGTGCCTTTTCTAAAATAGCCCATGTCTCGTGTACACTTGATTGATTTGTCTCGAGAGACTTCACTTGGTATCGGTTTCTTTGTTTGCAGACCTTCTTGGTCTTCATGTCTTGGTCTTCATGTCTTGGTCTTCATGTCTCAATCTTTATGTCTCGGCCTTTATGTCTTGGTCTTCATGTCTTGGTCTTCATGTCTCGGTCTTTATGTCTCGGCCTTTATGTCTTGGTCTTCATGTCTTGGCCTTCATGTCTCAATCTTCATGACTCGATCCATGAGTTCGAACGGCGGTGTCTAAGTTTCCTTTGAGCAGTAAATCGATATAATTAACACAATAACTATAACTTATAAAGAGGAGCCCGGTCAGTTGATCGAAAGGTTAATCAATCTCCTTATGAAGTGATCACGCGATCAGGGGATCGATTGCTGGCATAAGGAAACAAAAGGGAAGCAATCACTGTGCTTGATATAGTTTCTTTCGTTGATTTCCCCTTGGCATTAAATATTGTGTTTAAGCTAAGATTTTTTTTCCTCAGATAAGGATAATTGTGGTTTAACGATCAATCAATAGTAGGCTTGGTAACAATTCAAAATACTATAAATAAAAATAAATAATGGATGCTGGAAATATGTGTTCTAAAGATGTTACATTTATCAGGCCGTAGACATACTCAATGAAGATATTCTTGCTATCTCTCTCTAGCCTACTCTCCACTTTTCTTTATCACCCTCTTTATATCTCAGACGTTCTCTCTCTCTCTCTCATATCCCCTTCTCTTTCTCTCTCTCTTTCTCTCACTATTTGTTTATTTCTGTTTATCTTATTAGTCATTCCTCTCTCTCTCTAACCTTCTCTCTCTAACGCTCTCTCTAACCCTCTCTCTCTCTAACTCTCTCTCTCTAACCCTCTCTCTCTCTAACTCTCTATCTCTTTTTTTCTCTCTCTAACTCTCTCTCTCTTTCTAACTTTCTCTAACGCTCTCTCTATCTTTTTTTCTATCTCTAACTCTTTTTTCTCTCTCTAACTCTCTCTTTCTCTCTCTCTCTCTAACTCTCTCACTTGTTACATATTTCACACGCCTATCACTTGTCTTGTTTCGCTCTTTATGCACTCAATTTTTTTCCTGAACAAAAACTTTTCTTAATTTTATGAAATTCTAAACATAGATCTGTAGCCTATGCTTAAATTCAAATGTCTCCTCTATCAACTTAGAAATAGTTCAAGTTTAAGATTTTTTTTTCCTACAATCAACATACGAACCACTCATCCAAAATGTGATCATGTTTTGCCACAATCGATTTTTGACTTGTAATTCCTGGAAAAAAAAGAGCCACGAGCTGTTAAGAGGCAATAACTGAACTTTATTTTGAGAGCCGATATCTATAAATCAATAAATTGCCAATGGTTGTAAATTTAATTGTTCGTAGGAAAACACTTAAAGCTGAAACTTGGAAATTAAGTCGAAAGATCTACACACTGATGAACAGATGTGTATACTGGTAGAGCTGGTATTTAAAAACTCAAACATAGCATTAAGAGAATTTTTTACAAATCAAACAAGAAAATAAAACTAAAATACTATTTAACTTTGTTCGACTGATATTAGAATTTAGAATATTCGTCCTCTGAGTGAGAAACCTAAAAAAAAAACACAAAAAAAAACAAACAAAGAAACTAGAACAGACGCAAAAATGGATCAAAACATACTCAGGGAGAGACTAGAGTAACACCATTAAGGAGATCACTAAACTTAGAATCACTCCATGCTACAACAATTTGTACAAATGCTCCTTCTTCCCTAGTACTATTAGAGCATAGAACGGGTTGCCTAAATCAGCCAGGATAATCAACGACTTGGTTGATTAATATGCATGACTAGATTAACACAGGAATATGCGTAGAACGTAACTATCTTCTCCTTTAAAGTATTGTCTTTAATTTATAAGATAAGAAGACAGAAGACTAAAAGTAACTTACTTAAATCCTCCCGGCCCATTGGGCGGCAAGCTGTCTCCACAAAGTCACTGGCAGTGTCTGGAGAGAAGAGAAGTCTGAAAGTCAAGTAGCAATAATACATAAAAACACTCAACCAAAATTTATACATTCCAAAACACAACCTAATAAAACACTAGGGAAGTGCGATGGCGGAGCGGTAAAGCATTTTAAATTCCAATTCTATAGCTTAATAATGTGACATTGATTTATTCTCTGCTCTGTTAATTAGAGTTCGCCCTATAGACTCCAAGTTTTGGGTGTGTTCTTTTGTTCAATAATGTGCCAAAATGTTACCGAAGGAGCTATGCAGCTATAGGTTGGTGGGATATACGAACCATGGAACTTGATCAAAGTGAGACACATTCTTCGTTTGGATAGACAGATAAGATTTTTAAAAACACCATTATGTCGAATAAAAGGGGACATGACTCTGGATATGAAGATGAACAGGTCAGTATTAAACTAAGCTACTAATAGTAAGTTTATAAAAAATAATATCGCAAATATTGATTTTTAAAAAAATGCTGTCTGTAAATATGATTTTTTTAAAATTAAAATTAAAAAAATTTAAGACAATATTTTTCATTATGAAGCTGATGACTTTTGAAAGAGTTATTACTTTGCTATTAATAACGAATGATATTTTTTAAAAAAAAAAGGAAACTTTTTTTTACCCCATCCCAACTCTGTCTCCTTCCCCTTTTCCATTTCTTTTCCAAAAATAAATGTATAAATTTACTCAGAGTATATAGCATTCTAGTTTAGTGATATAGATTTAGACTTAGAAATGTAAGAAGATAGTAGTTTAGACTGATTCCCACATGAGACATAAGCCAGGATGGCTGCCTGGTCGTGCGGTTGGCGCGCTGGACTGTCGTTTGGATTTATCGATGGTCCCGGGTTCAAACCCTGCCCACTCCCATCCCCCGTCGTCCTGCGGGAGGTTTGGAGTAGGGAGTAAACTATCTTCAACTCTGTAGGAACATCCGAAACATGTCAAACATTCTACAAACAAACAAACAATTCAAGACGGTGCGCAAAACGTTCCAGAACGTCTATTTTTGTATTTAACCCATAGACGGCGCCAGTGATTATCCAGTGATTTAACGTTTTAGTAAATATAATTGGTAATTGGAAGTAACTTCTGTATTTTAGAAGATAAGATCTCCGGACTAAATTGAATTTTTAGATGATATTTGTGAAAAATTATTAAGTCAAACCAATGTGGCTAATTAGCTAGTATTTTTTTCCCCCAAAGATTTTTTATAAGCTGTCAAATTTCGAGAAAATCGCTAGAGCCGTTTTCGATACCTGGGTCCACCCAGGTCTTAGGTTTTGCCCATGAAGAATTGGCAAGGTGATAAAAGGAGTGGTAAAATATCATTCCGTTCATTTTATGAAGTTAGATAACGGTAAAGAGTTATATATAAATTATAAATTATATATAAATAAGTTAAATATAAATAGTTACCAGGTCACGAACAATTCATTTGTATTCTGTAGTTCTATTTCCCATAATACCCTGGTATTTTTAACATTCCTCTGTAAGATGATTACACTGTTAATTTGATAAACCAAGATTTTGAAATTGTAGAAGTAAGATTATTTTTCAAGATTAGCTGAAATAAAATGTCTCTGCAAATATCAGTATTATGATGCATTTTTCATTGGAAGTTGTAATCTTTTATTTCACTTTCAAAGAAGCAAACATAATGAGTTGTTGGTACTTTATTAAAGTAAAACATTGACAGAACTCTTGGTGCCAAAAACAGCGTCGCGTGTTTCAAAAGTAGCTCTTCAATTTCTTTCACTTTTTTTCGACTGTATTTGTGAACTCTTATGCCAATCCTTTTGTTCTCTTGATAGGAGAACATGGGACATTACCATTTGAAAACTTGAATTTCTATTTAACCTTCAGATATTATAGTAATACCTTTGTAACTGAATGTATTATTGTTTTTACTGTATTATTTTTTTTTTGTTGCCTCTAGAATGATTTGCACATATTGTGCCAGAAAAGTTCTATTGGAGAGATCATCACGTTTTTACAGTCTAGTCCTCGTGGATCCAGATTACATTGGTATTATGTAAGTGATTACTTTGGTATTATGTAAGTGATTAGTTTGGTATTATGTAAGTGATTACTTTGGTATTAAGTAAGTGATTACGTTGGTGTTATGTAAGCGATTACTTTTGGTATAATGTAAGGGCATACTTTGATATTATGTAAGTGATTACATTGTTATTATGT
The DNA here is from genome assembly GCA_030265305.1 of Biomphalaria pfeifferi. Classification (NCBI taxonomy): domain Eukaryota; kingdom Metazoa; phylum Mollusca; class Gastropoda; family Planorbidae; genus Biomphalaria; species Biomphalaria pfeifferi. Next base: position 215,052 of record JASAOG010000176.1, on the reverse strand, counting down.
AAGTGATTACATTGGTATTATGTAAGTGATTACATTGTTATTATGTAAGTGATTACATTGGTATTATGTAAGTGATTAGTTTTGTATTATGTAAGCGATTACTTTGGTATTGTGTAAGTGATTACGTTGGTGCTATGTTAGCGATTACTTTTGGTATTATGTAAGGGCATACTCTGATATTATGTAAGTGATGACATTGGTATTATGTAAGTGATTACATTGATATTGTGTAAGCGATTACATTGATATTGTGTAAGCGATTACATTGATATTATGTAAGCGATTACATTGGTTTTATGTAAGCGATTACATAGTATTATGTAAGTGATCGCATGGGTATTATGTAATTGATTCCATTGGTTTTATGTAAGTGATTAAATTTGGTATTATGTAAGTGATCGCATTGGTATTATGTAAGTGATTGGTTATAACTATTACAGAAATCAATCAGGTCATTTTAACTCTGAAATTTTTTTCCTTTAAAAATATTTGCTTTCGTCCTTACAAGCTCCTCCGCCCATTCTCTGAAAGAAAAATGTTTCCAAATGTTTGACAATTCGGATGTCCCGTCCAGAGTTAAAGATAGTGTACTTCATTGTCCAGACATCTCGCAGGACAATGGGAAATGACAGTGGGAAGGGATTGAACCCGGGACCTTCGAGACGACTGAGCTTACAGGAAAAAATATACCATCATTTTTCAAACTAACGTTTGTTAACAATAAGAAGTTAAATAAATGTACGTGTCCATAGTCAATCTAGTCATGCGTTAATCAACGGCTTAAACTCATTGGTCAAGTCTTTGGTTTTCCTGGCTGACTCTAAAGGAGAAAATACATTTTATTTGACATTCGAAAATGATTCTTGTTCTAACTTTATTCTGAGATCTCTGTAAAATTATATGTTTTAATGTTTTGTTTTTCCTGGCAATGTAAAACTAGAATGCCTATAAACTCCACATTACATTCGCCACCTAGATCTCTGTATACTTTGTTTCTATTAAGATTTTTCCCCTCTGTATCGCATCTTCTCACAGGGTTTGGGACTCTACTTTTGTTTCTGTCTGATTTCTAGGATGGAGAAACAGCTTTACACGCAACTGTTTTAAGCGGTAGGAAAGATGTGTGCGAGGTGATGAGTATACTGCTAGACCACGGAGCCGACATTAACGCACAGACGGTTGTAGAAGGAAACACAGCTTTACACCTTGTTATTTTGCATGGAGTTTTTCCACGAGATGTCGACACGATAGTGTTCTTCTTGGAGAGGAAAGCTGATTTGAATATCAGAAATAAGGTTCGGTAATCATATGCAAATCTACCAAATCTACTAGATCACACTAGTGTCTAGATCTATAAGAAAAATCAAGTTATCCATACAATTAGATACCAAAAGACACCTTTGTAGTTTAAGTTAAATACGCTGAAATGTTTCTATTAGATATTTTAAGATTTAATTCAGTCTAAATAAAATGGGCATCATGCTAAGATTAAGATTAAAATGAACCATGAAGTTGTTTTTTTTTTAAATATTACCTCCCTTCTCCACACCCCATCGAAGTCAATGATAAATCTTCGCTTGTCCACCCACTACTCAGCCTACTGTAACTGTAAATCTATCTCTAGTATATTAGTTAATATGATGAAGTTACGTCTGTAATGTATAAGATAAAGCTCTTACTGTGATCTTACCTCGCTTAGCTCCTGGTCCCAAACTCCAGAGCTGCACATAACTAGACAAGATAGGCGGCCTATAGAATATTTCTTAGCCATGATTATCCTATAAAGATTTTTATGTTGACCATAACTCTTCTTTTGGAATCACTAAGGCACAATATCTTTTAAAAACTACATCTACATTTTTTGTTTGACTTACTAGCTTTAAACTTTCTTAATTGCATCACACACAATGAAATGTTAGAGACATTGATCAGTGCTAACTTCCTACTTTACTTTATTCCTCAAAGAAACTTAGAACACCTTATGATTGTGCAATAGCCAATGGTCACTATGAACTTGCTGGTATTGTCAATGGTACTGTCCCACCAGATAAAGCCAAAGAACTTTATCTACAGAAGTGTAGGGGTAAATATGGGGTGAGTATTTATACACTTTATAAGGCACAATGCAAACAAATGTCAAACATGATCTAAGCAACAGGTTTTAAGTCATTTCATTTTTTTTTCCTTGTCATCAGTTTGAGTTTTACTATCACAACATCCTTTTTTCCATGAAGACTCAATTAGGAATCACATGCTGGCTTAACATTTCAATTGTGACTTAAAAAAAAAACACTAATATTTTAGTCTGACAGTTACTGTGGGCAGGGCATTTATCCCATATGGGGAACAAATGTATGGCTGGCAAAGGCAGTCTCTTTGGTGAGTAGAAAGGAGGTCAACATAACAGAGGTGCTCTGCATAAACACTTTAAAGACCAGCTTAGGCACCTACTTGCTTTAATTGATACAATTGATATAGAAGAGAACACCTGACTGCAGGCGGCTTTGGAATAAGCTGGAGCAGCGGCGGACTAGGTGTTAAAATCGGCCCAGGCATTTCTATACATTCGGCCCACAAATCGTATATTGTATGATTGACATCCATTTCTAGGTCTACCTGTCCTCAAAAAGTTTGATAATTTATTGATAACTGAACGCATAATACAATGGTATTTTTTAAAGAAATATTGTAGGCCTTATGTTGCTTTTTAATCACTTAAAGTGGGGCCCTAAAAGGATGAAGCCTACTAGTAGCACTATCTACGGATGTAGACTATTACATTGTTTCGGAAATGTGTTAAATTAGGCTAAGTTAGCATTACACCGTAGAGTCTGTAAAATGTTTCTTTTTTAATCACGACTCTCAGAAGGCTTTTTATAAGAGAATATTATAACAAATTTTACAATTTAATGCATTATATAGTGGCATTCATGAGACCCTGCAGGGGTCCTAACGGCCCATTAGGGTACCAGCCCACCGTGCATTTGCCCGAATGCCCTTATAGCCAGTCCGCCCCTGAGCTGGAGATCACTTACAAAAGCTGCAGGATATACATTTAAGATTAAATGTCAGAGGGCAGATGTAAACAGCAAAATGGGAATCAAAATTGGCCATTGGTGGACAATAGTTATAAAATGAGCCCCCATGTTACATGACAATGGTGTTGGTTCAAACAATAGCACCCATTTATGACGAAATGTGATCTTTTAATGTTACCTTGTAGCAGGTAAAGCTAAAAGTAGTCTATGAGATGTATTGTTAATAATTATCTCTGTGCGACTTTATTGTTAATAACAAGTTCCTAAGTGACCTATATTAAATATATAAGTAAAAATAGATTATACACACATTCATCTGTGACAATGATGCTCTACCTAAAAACATACCTGACTCAGATCCTCATAATGATATCTCTAATAATTATACCTTTGAGATAGTAATATACTTATGTATATATACATAAATGTAACTTTGTTAATGATTAATACACAAAAGTTAATTGTAACTTGTACAGAAAACAAAAAGTAGACATGAACACAAAGATAAATTATATATAACATTTGTAGTTACCTTTTCACAGTGAGTTCTTTAACTTAGTCATAAAACAATCTCAGTTCTTTTCATTCCTTCACAGCCTGAAATAATTCAAGCTATACTTGAAAGTAATGAGACAAAACTGAAGCGCTGCTTAGAACTTGGTGGTGACCCCAATGTACTGAATAAGGTCTGCTGCCAACTGCATCGTTTTTCTTTTAAAACTTTTACATCATTTAGTTTCTGAATGAACTTAATGCTTCCTGTCCTCTTTCATGGAGTGTGTCTATGTTTCTATGGTAAATGTGGGAAGATGGTTGTGAGTGATGCAAGATAGGTGGCATTGTCATCATTGGTCTTAGTTAGGACAGACGACTCCAGAATGTGAGACTGAAAGGCTGTTATTTTAGTGAGTTAGATTTTGTTGAAAAATATTACTACTTAAATCTAGTACATTTATTTTATCTAATATCAACTTGATTTTGTCTATATTATCATAAAAGTTAAATTTAGTTTTGTTCAGAAAAGATGTTATTCAAATTATTTCAAATTTTATTAGTTAAGATATATTATGCCAACAGCAGTTTAGTTGTCTACCAGCAGTTTGGTGCTACAAGTCAATGACCGTCAACAACATCCCCCAGTTAAAAAATAATTTAAAAGATGAAAGGTCTAGAACTTAAAAGACAATTTCAAAATGTTCGTAGTTAACAACTTAAATTATTTTCAAGCAAAACTATGGTCCTATTTTTTTTTAAACTACTAAATCAGGGGTTCTAAACCTGTGGGTCGTGACCCCTTTAGGGTCGATTAACAATTTGCCAGGGGTCGCCTAAGACCATCGATAAATGGATTGTTTTTGTCTATTCTTCTATTGCTGTGTGTGTGTGGGTAAGTGGGGGTCGTGGAAAAGTGAGGGGTTGTAAAAAAGGGGTTGCAGAGCTTAAAAGATTGAGAACCACTGTACTAATTGATCAGTAAAGACATTATATTAACAGTTTTCATTAAAGCAATCAACTCTGTCTGCAGCTCTAATTAGAAACTTTTAATAGAACTATGTGAACAATGTCCTCCTTCCTTATAAAAAAAAACTTTTATTTTTGTTTTCAACTTATAGATATTGAGTCACTTTATTTTTTATCTGACAGCATGGAGCAGGTGCCATTCATTATACAATGACTCACAGTAAACTACCGGTGTATGATACTTTACTGTTGCTGTTAGAATCAGGAGCAGATGCCAATTTGAAAGATGAGATAAGAGTATATTCTATATAGCTGTAATTTCTGTTTTGGTGTTGTATTATTCTACTGTGTTATTGAAACAAATAATAAGCATTTAATTAGACACATTAGTGTATTTAAAAAAATTTGCCTTAGAGACCTAGCAGTCTATGTATGGGCAGTTATATGTATAGCTCATTTGTTTCTGTGGCCAACATTAACTACAGTGTCATGTGTCTTAACAATGACCAATTACCTTGACTTTTCCTAGCTATCAGAGCTGGATAATATCCAAAATCATAAATTAAATTTCAATCAAAATTCTTGATTTACAAGCCAATTAATTTACTAAAGACCCAAGTTGCACATTTTATTATATTTGTAATTAAAATTACCATGATTTTAAATTAAACTTAGTGCCTATTTCTCTATTTATTGAATCAGAAGTATTTTATACATTAGGTTGATTATATCAAATTAGATTGTATTTAGATCTGACAGTCTAGTTGTGTAGCTATATTTTTATTATTAGAAAGCATTGATCATTAGCAGCCTTTAGGGTTAACAAATAGGGCATAACATTGTGTGCATGTGTAAAATTCTGTCAATATGGAAAGGATAAAGCAAAATAGAGTCAAAAATATTTTAGAATCGAAAAAGCTATCAAACCCCTTTTTTTTTTTTATTAATCCTTATTTTTATTGCACAACAAAATATGTCTCAGCCTCTCATATTGTTATAATAAGATTTATGTTTTCTTTGTCTCTGTAAGAAGGAGATACTGCATTGAATCTAGTCATCAAGAACACCAAGTTAAGAAACAGCGGCGTCATGGTCCAGTGTGCTCAGCTGTTGATTGATTGGGGTGCTCTGGCAGAAAGTAGGGATGTGGTGAGCAGTTTGATTTTATGTTGTGATAGAAGGTATAATGCTAAACATTGAACCAGTTGTTGATGTGCTGGTTTGTAGCTTCTGGCAACGTATCTAACCTACAATGGAGGGGTATTAATTAACTCACACACAAATGTGAATCAAAGCTTGAAATCCTCTTTTGTGAACTAAATAAACTTATTTCTTATTACAATTATTTACAAGCTTTTAATCTCAATGTAGAAATACAAAAGATATATTAAAGGACAAATGTTAAAAGAATTTCAGTATAACTCTCATCTCAATTAAAGCTCTCACTGCAGGCATGTACATGTGAAAGACCAGACCATTGAACAATTAAAAGTAACTTTTATACAGAATGGACCACAGTCTCTGTCACTAATAAATGTTGTAGTCTCAAAGTCATAATGCCATTTGATTAAAATAATATATAAACAACCTAAACCGACCCCCCTTTCTATGATGTCATTACATTCCGCTTTCAAAGTCTGTAAACTATGCTAAGCTAAATATGCTCATTATAGTACATAAATTATATCACATTACATCACACACACACACACACTCCATAACACTCCAAGAATATGCAGAGAGGTTTTTTGTATTATTCTTATCTTATATGCCAATTACAGAAAAAAAGGAAGATAATTATGTCCTACGCATTTTATGTGTCAATCTAGTACACTTTTATTCTATCTTATTCTTAGGATGGAAAGAATGCCCATGATCTTGCCTTGGAGAAAAACTATACAGATGTAGCAGCTGTTCTGAAGAAAAAGGTCAAAACTAAATCTATTTATATATCTCTGAGAAACAAAAAAAAAAGATTTATAAAAAGTTCTTCTAAATCTTTTGTGTAAAGTTTACAAACATGATTAAGTTCCATCAGATCAATGACATATAGATAAACTATTGTAAATAGTATTTGTATGTTTCAGTCATTTTCTGCATTGTATGAAATATTTTCATAAAACATTACTAATTGTCAGCTGTATATATATATAGCTGAGGGGAGATAAATGATTTTATTGTATCTATAACAGCCTAGAAAAATCAGTAAAAACAAAGCTGAAAGAAAGAAAAATGTAGTATTTAAAGAACATGTAAGTGGGCTGCCAACAGTTTCTAGAAACAGAAATGCTTTTCCTTTCATGGCTTACAGTAGGTTTGAGTTCATAACTAGTGTTTAACTAGTGTTTACATTTTAATTGAGTACTGCAGCAATTACCATTTAACTAGTTAATTTACCAGTTTTCATCATTGCTGGTCATGTTTTAAGATGAAGAAACTCAACATGTAAATATATCAATAACACCACTAGAGTCTAATTGTTATAGTGAGAAGAAAATACACTAAAACCTAGGTAGGCTACCACTAGTACTCAAATCATGGATGCTGATCGGCTGCACTAAAAGGCAGCAAAACAGGTGTAAAACTAACATGACATGACCATCCAGGCATCAACTGAAAAACTAACATGACATGACCATCCAGGCATCAACTGAAAAACTAACATGACATGACCATCCAGGCCTCAACTCAAAAACTAACATGACATGACCATCCAGGCCTCAACTCAAAAACTAACATGACATGACCATCCAGGCCTCAACTCAAAAACTAACATGACATGACCATCCAGGCCTCAACTCAAAAACTAACATGACATGACCATCCAGGCCTCAACTCAAAAACTAACATGACATGACCATCCAGGCCTTAACTCAAAAACTAACATGACATGACCATCCAGGCCTTAACTCAAAAACTAACATGACATGACCATTCAGGCCTCAACTCAAAAACTAACATGACATGACCATCCAGGCCTCAACTCAAAAACTAACATGACATGACCATCCAGGCCTCAACTTAAAAACTAACATGACATGACCATCCAGGCCTCAACTCAAAAACTAACATGACATGACCATCCAGGCCTCAACTCAAAAACTAACATGACATGACCATCCAGGCCTCAACTCCAAAATAAAGTGTCTGTTCTCTTCTAATGCCCTGATTGTTTGATGTTGTCTTTTGCTTGTTTCTACTCTTCTTCATTGTTCTTGGCTGAAAAAAATAAGACCCAAATACCTTGAACAATGTCTGGAAAAAAACTTTTTTCTTCTCTTGACTTTGGTCATATTACAATTAGTGCTTAGAATAATTCACTTGGACCTTGTCTAGATCCTTATTAGAATCTGCTATAATGTACAGGTTTAGGAAGATGTGGTTTACATTTCTTCATGTTTCACATCTCACACAAAAAAAATTTTCTTCACATTGAAGAGCGTTAGTATAGATAATAATAATAAAACAAATATGTGAATGAAAAAAAGCATTTCTGTTTTATTTTTTTTGTCACCTTCATTCTCTTTTTTTTTTTCTGTGAAAAGCTTTCTTGTAGATTAGCAGTACAGTTTTAGCACCACAATATTTCTTCTTTTGATTCGTTACTTTTTGAACATTTATTAATTTTCAATTGAATTAACAGCTGTAGCCTTTTTTATATTTAAAATATCTTTTTTATGTAATAAACATTTTTTTTCTATGATCTAAATCAAAATAGAAATTTTTTTTTCTAGACACTTATTTTTACTTCCCCTTGATGCATCACTGACCTATTAAACTTCTTTAACTAACATTCAAATTGGGCTAACATTCAATCAGATGAATTACTTATTTGGACTGACTATATACCAAACCTGTCTTTGGTATGATGACATGACCTACAGGACATGTTCATGTCGTCAGGCCTACCTATTATTTGAAACAAAAGAACAGAAAACCACATTGGTTCATTTAAACTTCAAACAACTGGAATTGGATGTACTTGTTTTTAGGCTTTATTTTGTTTCTTTGTTCTATAAGTTTTCTCTTTTAGAAAATTCAGAACAAATTCATGTAATAAATGTAGCTTCTTGTATCATGTTATATCCTTCAATGACTTGATCAGGAGTTTATCCCTACACCTACACCTGATATTCCCTTAGAGAAGTCACCAAGCCCTGAGTTGCCAGAGCTACCAGAGGTATCCAAATGTGTGCTTTGATTCTTATCCACGTTGAGTTGAAGTGATAAACCCTGCCATTAATGTGTATTTTCTGTGGCTTTCATTAAATATTTTACAATGTGTTCTAAATTATACAGTTTGTCATTACTCCATTGGTTTTTAACTACTTTATTTAAAAATATGTGTGTGTTACCTCCCGTTTCCAGTTTATGAATAAAAAAAATTAATATGTAATTTAACATAAATCTAAAATGAAACAAACAATGCTGATTCTCAAACAATGAAGTTGTACATAATGAGCATATACCTTTTCATTTAGGAGTAGCCATCTTTGATTCTAAATAGATAAATAGAATAGAAAACACATAGATCAATTTTATTTCTGCATGATTTAATTACATCTCTGATTGGAACTAATTTGTCATAGTTTTGATAACATAGGGCTTGCTTCATGAGGAATTCAAATCTATTGCTCTTTCTTCATTATTTAAAAATTTATCACAGAAATATTTCCTTCCATCAAATAATGTATACAGATAATGCTATTGTGGTGACACAGTTGTTGTGTGACATGGGTGGCCAACCGTGCTACACGGTCAAGAGAGGTGTACCGGTCATGTGTTGTCAACAATTAGAACAAAAAAACATCTAGCAGATTCCTTGTGTATACATGTTAGTTTTATGTACATTATATTAATATTAATTTCTTGCAATTAAAGACTTGTATCACCACAACTGTTTCATATAGGATTTATTAAAAGCGTTTAAAAGTTTAGAGCTAAAGCTTTTCAATAACAATATCTTTCACCGGGGTGTTAAAAATAGTTACTTCCTTTGGCATTGTATGAAGTAATATAAAGTATTTAGTATTCATTTCAAGCCTTGCTTCTCATAATTAAATAGATTTAATTATAATTAGATTTTCTTTGCTATTCTTTTAAAAGTAATATTTTTTTAAATATCTAAATATTAGCATTACACACTGGCTACACTTGCTGATTTGTTTCCAGGCTATATACTGTTTATTTAAGATGGAACATCCTTTCCTTTCATGTTTTTTTTTTACTTTTAATAAACACGCCACACTTTAATGATGCCCCTTAGATACTTTTAGCCTGTGATTACTAGATTTGGGCTATTACAAAATATGAAGGTTTGACAAAAAAAAATTTTGTAAATAGCGATGTTCAGGCTGTGAATGTTAAAACCATAGTTTAAGAAATCTCTTGATACATAGTTGCACAAATCAGTCAGTCAATGAGTGAGTGGTATTTTTAAGTATTTTAAGTGGTTCCCGGTCATTTCATCCTCGGTCACTTCATCCCCTGTTATTTTCATCATCTGATCATTTTATCTAACAAATAGTAATTGTAAAAATCATGAAATGAGCAATATTTAATATTATTTCAAGGCTATAAATGATGCCTCCATTTTCAAGAAAGAGCGATTGATTGAAAAATAAAATAAAGTGAAACATGGTCATACTTCCACCACACCTTGGCCTTTGATGATAAGTTATCAGCGGCATGGTCATAATTATTCTAATCGCACTTCTATCTCTCAAGTGATTTTCACTACTTCCATCAAAACTTGGCCTTTGATCATTACGTCATGCGCAGGATAATATTATAATAATACACCCCCCACATGCAATAGAAGCGCTATAGCCTAGTACACACCCAGATTTACAATATATTATATGATTTCTCAAGAATGCAAAGTGGAAGAGGAAACACTATAAACGCATTAGTAACATGTCAAAAAATATCAAAAAGCATTCTACATAAGCATGTTTATATATTAGATGAAATAAGGTCTTAAAGTCAAAGCCTTAACAGCACAATTAAACAATGAAAAAGAAAAATATTTAATTGGGGATGAAATGACCGGATTGAAATGACCTGTCACCATTTTAAGTTTATATATAAATATATGTAAAACAGATTTGTAATGAAATTAACAAAATTCCAATTCTTGTAATAATTTTCTAATTGATAATTTAAAATATTTAGTCACAAGAGTAAATAAAGTCAAATAATTCATCACTTAGTGTTATCTACAGATATTTATAGTGGAAAAAAAAATATTTTGGGAAATTTAACATTTTACATGTAATTTTTTAATTTGACAATAATAAAATGTTTAATAATAAATTTTAACTACATGAATTCTGAAATTAAGGAAATTTAGAATTGTCTTTAAAAAATTTTTAATGATGTGACTAACATTTTGTAACTATCATTTCTTGTTTATTAATATTATCTTTCATATTTATTTGCACATTGATTAAGCTTTTTATCTTTTATCTTAGGATGTTAGTAAGTCAAATAAAAGATGGAAATAATGTATTTTTAATATTTTGTAAATGAAATAAGCTGAAACAGCCACATTTAAAAATAACAATAAAACAGGCATCACTGAAAGAACCATCTCTCTAATGCACTGTTGTTTACACCCATGCTATTTGTATTTTTCTGATACAAACTTAGTTTTAGGCTCATCTTTAATATAGTTATTAATTCTGTTATTGGCCTGTTATTTTTGTATGTTTTCTGGTATAAAGAAAAAAAAAGGTTTTGGGTGATAATGTTTTTCATTATTTTAGTTTTGCTAAATAAAAACATTTTAAGTGTTTCTGAAATTTGTTTTATGTGATAAATACTGAACAGAAGTGCCACTATTCTTTAATATTATTAAAATTGAAATATTAATGCTTTGTTATGGGAACATTTCCTGATAAACATTTCATTGTACACTTTCAACTCTAGCAGGAACCAGAACCTATTCCAGTACCAGCACCAGTGAAAGAAGAGCGCAAGCCGGTTAGTAAATTTACTAGCTCTAGTGTTTCACAATTTAACCAGTGAATACTGCGATTTGTTATTTATCACAATAACAGAAAGGCAGCCTAGATTTATTTAAGATTTAGATGTTTGTTTTTTTATTGTTTTTCTTTTGTCCCTGTTGTCATCCAGCTCTAATGGGTTGTTTTTTATAGATCTAATAACTCTTTTTAGACTAAATACATAAATGGTTATCTAGGTCGTTGTGCCAGCCACATGACACCCTGCTCTTTAACCGTTGGCCAAAGATAGAGATAACCTTAACATCATCAGCCCCATAGATTTCAAGATCTGAAAAGGGAAACTTTAGTTTCCTTTTTAACTCTTTTCATATTCAGATTTAACTCTTACAATTACTGATTTCTGTAAATATTTTTTTTTAATTTTCTGTAACAATTTTATTTTCTCGTAAACATGAAACTGCTTTTATGTCTTATGTATTTCTGGAATATTTTTTTTGTATTGCTTTTGTATCTTTCATGTTTGCTAAGTGTACAGTGGCCCTAACTCTTTTCTGAACTTGTGATTGTAAGGTCTGAAATGGGAATTTTACTTTACTTTTTTTATGCAATCATGACCAGACTTCTCAACAAAATTATATTTTCAATACCCATAGAAACAAATTTTAGCTGCATAATCTATGAAGACACATTTTAAAACTTCAATTTGAAAGGACAAAAAAAATATTTATTAAAAAATGGAATTATAGCCTTAGAATTTAGTCATTGTTATTTGTTTCTAAACAGGAGCCTCTCAAGTCCCTCCCTGAAGTCACTCTGTTAGAAGATGAAAATGAAAGACACAAAGAGATTAAAAGTTTACTAGACAAGGGAGTTGATATCAACCAAAGACAGGAGTCTGTGAGTTTTTGTATAGATTTACAGTTTAAATGAGTTACATTGAAATGTTGGTACATAGAATATATTTATGCTAGCCCTTGTTTATAGTAGAAGACAAAACTAAGATTAGTTAACTCTTTCTCTCCGTAATTATTTACCACATTCTAGTGGAATCAACGTTGGTATTGTCAGTTAGGAGAGAAAGAGTTAAGTTCACAGAAAATTGTAACATATCTCACAGCCTACAGAATGATTTAAGAAGTGTTCATGACAAATTTGTGTGAATTTCTGTAAATAGCTTATTCCTTTGAATTTGTTTTGTATATTACATTATGACACAGTTTCATAGTAAACTAAGCATGAGCGAGTATTAAGAACTTGAAATTTGCAAATTATGGCTTAAGAAAATGTATTATAAAAATGTGTTTAATGTTAAATTAAATTCATTAGCTTATGATGTCTTGTGTCCAGGGATAGATTTATGTCAGAACAAGCAACTACCTAGGGCCTCACCCTTAAGGAGGACTTTCACATTTAAAAAATTATAATTTTTAACAAAATATTAAATATAAAGAAAATAAGTTTCTTCCTACATAAATATGACATTAAATTGTTAAGTGCATTTATATTTAATTTTGAAGAAGGTGGTCTCCACAAAAGTCATGTCCAGGGCTTCCCCTTACTAAATTCCAGCACTGCTTGTATCATTGAAGAAAAAGCAATTCATCTTTATTGTTTGCACATGACTTTCTTTGGTAAAGTCTTTAAGCGCCTGAAGTTGAAATTACACTATATACTATATCACATTCTAACCAAATAACTCAGCAGTATTATGTATCTTTCTATGACATTGTCAAACCTTTCACCAGGCGGGGAACACTGCCCTACATATATGCGCAGAGAGGAACTATGGGAGTACTGCCCAGCTCTTACTAGACCACAATATTGATTCTAAACTAGTGAACAAAAAAGGTGAGTTGGTCAGTAATAATCAATTATATTAACTTTTATAAAATTTAACCTAACAAAAATCTATAGATAAGCATAGCATGGTAAATTGATATGAGATGAGTGTAGTATTTCTCTGGAGATCTGATATGAGAGTATTTCTCTGGAGATCTGATATGAGAGTATTTCTTTGGAGATCTGATATGAAGTGGGAAGCGTGGTTGAGAGGCCAAGTGCGCTTGAACTTGGCTTGGCTTGGCTAACTAGAAGGGGGCTCGAGGTTCGACACCCGACTTGGGCAGAGTTGTGTTTACTGAGCGCCTAAAGGCAGCACGGAAAACCAACTCCTAGATAACCCCCCCCCCTCCACTGGTCCACAAAAGAGATTGGACCAAAAGCGCTCTGAGCATGCTATAAGCATGAAAGTAGCGCTATATAAAAGCTGTTATAATAATGAGAGTATTTCTCTGGAGATGTGGGAATACAATTTTTTAGCCCCACATTGTCAAAGAAATGTAGGTGCAACATCAGCTATGCTCAAACTAGGGTTCACATTCAATATTTGATCTTTCAAAACTACTACCCATGGCATATAATGTACCGTAGCTGTAGTGGTTCAGTTCCAATGGACTCAACCATTTTTTTCAGTGAAGTGAAGTATTTTGGAAATGTATATATGTTAGTTTGCTTTATTCCCACCAAGAATATTTTTGTCTGGCCTTGATACCATTACTTTGTCCTTTAGCTTTGGGACCAGTGGGATACCACACATGATCTGTTGACAATCTCTCTCCATTCTCTTTGTCTTTTGACAGGATTAGAGTTGCTTTCAATGACAGACCTGTCCATTTATTGATATATTTGATTTTCTTTTGTCAGAATCTCTGTTTTCTTCCTGTTACTGTTCCCTGCATAATGGTCTTTGCAAGCCCTGTGGACCTCATGATATGACTGCACAGTCTTAGTTTGCGTTTTTGACAGTGGTTAGAATGTGACCAATAGCCATTGTGATCTGGTTTTGTATTTTCCCATTTGTGGTGCAGTCTTTGTAGGTGATATCTAGAATCTCTCTGTAGCATCTATCGTGATTCCATGGCTAGGACCCTCTTCTCTAATTCTGCAATTACAGACCATGATTCACAAGCATACAAGAAAGTTACCACCACCAAAAAGGGCATCAGTCTGATTTTTGTTCTGAGTGCTATACCTTTTGACTTTCCAAATTGTTTTTAGCTTTGCATATGCTGCATTAGACTGAGCCATTCTGGCTAGTAGTTCAGGTCTGTTTTATTGTCTCTACAATACTTAAAACTTTTGTTGCTTGTCAGCTTTTCACCTCTGATATCCATGTTGTTCATCGCCTTGAAAAGATACAGTTCAGTGGATAGGACTGTTGTTACAGTTGCTCATCAACTTTCCACCTCTTGCTCCACAGGTCAAACAGCTTACGTTGTGGCCAGAATTAACAAAAGCACGCCTGTGATGAAAGCAATATTTGACAAACAAAAGAAAGATCACTCTTCAGCCCAAGACTCTTCAGCCTGCATCATTTTATGACATTTTCAGACTATGTAAATAATATTAATTAATCTCCGGACTCAAAGACAAGCCTTATTATTATTGGATAAGGGGGGGGGGGGGGGGGGATTGATTAGTTTGATAATGGCAATCAGTAAGAACAAAAAATAAAATAAAAACTTGTTATAGTGTGTTATAGAAAAAAAATTTAAGATAATATAAAAACCTACATTGTTATAATATAACTAGCTCTTACTAAAATGTACCAGTTGTAAATACTTGTAATTAATTATCGGATTGTAAATTGCTTGTAAGTTACCTTATTTCTAACAAAGATTGGGTTTTGTGTTTTTAGTTCACATTTATACAATTTGGAGACAGTGAAATGCATATTCAAAGACTTTATCAGCTTGTATTCAAGTGTTATTTTTATTTTATTACAGTTTCACAATTTTTAGTTCAGATCTCAGAATATTTCTATTTCAATATTTGTTCTATTTAATTAGTTATGAGATTGTGTTTCTTAAGAACAACATGTTGTTTTAAATATGAAGTTAAACATCATTTGCAGGTCTTACTGTAATAAAGTCGTGTTTTGACATGAAGTCTTAATGCATGATTACTTTATTTAGTTCTTTCCTGAAGAATTCAACTAGTCCCTAAGCTTCACATAAATCTTCTAGGTTTTATAAACTCAAATGTTTTCCAATTCAGATCTCATTCTAAAAAATAAACATGGCTACCTGGTTGTATGGTATGCCCACCACACTATCATCTCGATAGTCCTGAGTTCAAACAAATGCCTGCTACCATCCCCGCCATTGGTTTGGTTTGGACTAGGACGTAAAATAATCACATCCCAAACATTTAAAACAAAAAACATTATTTCAACACAAAAATAGTCATGTCATTGTTTTATTTCAGATTTTAAAAAAAATATTCACATTTGAAGTGACAATGGTGAAGTAATATTTTAATTGCAGGAATAATAAAAGGCAAAAAAAAAAGAATGACTTATAGATCACAACGAGATTCCATACAATGTTTAAACTACTTGGGAAAGTAACATCTGTTTCTAGATACTAGTTCTGCCCTTTAGAAAGAGCTTATAGCATAATATAATAATCATATCACAATCAATTTTTATTTCTTTGGTCAGCTAATATCCTACAAAGAGTTCATTCAATTACAAGAATTTAAACTGCGAGTGTTACATTTTGTGAAATACCTTCAGTTGTTTTTTTAAAGTCCCATCAATAAAGTCATTTCTTGCAACAACAACCAAAAAAATATAAAAAATCGTGTTAACTCATTGCTTTGTTCACTTTATAAAATAATGGCAATTTTAAAAGCTACACCCCACACACACACTTGCTCAAGTCTCCTAGATGAACTAAATGTCTACAAATATCTGTACAGGAGACTTTTTGTAGAAAATAAATTCACTGGTGACACTATAAAACTCTCTATGCATTTTGATAAGAAGTATCTGTCAAAAGTGGTCCATAACAAACCACCAACAAACAAACATCAAATCATTTACACAGTAAATTGAAGAGAAAAAAAAACATATGCAAATAATGCTTTGATCAGACTGGACTGTTTTTTTTTTCACAAGCTATTATCTTATCTTATAAAATACAGACGTTACTTCAAAAAAGAACGTTACTTCAAAAAAGAAGATGATTACGTCCTATGAGTGTATTAAAAAGAAACTCTGGTGGCTTTTTAAATTTGAGTTATTGACATATTTGGATTGTTTAAGAATTTGTAATAGTAAACATTTTAAAGGCTAGAAACATTTACATTTAATAAATTAGTCATTAAATTCTTGAAAAAAAAAAATAGGGCACTTTGTTTTTGGGCTCAGCATACGTCAAATCCCCCAAAAATACTGAAATCGAATCTAGATTTAACCAATCGTATTGCTTTATTCTTACAGGGGCTGTTAGGCTTAGTGACGGCCTAGTCCATAGCTTTGTTAGTCACTAGTATAGTAATATATAAGATTTTATAGAATTAGGATAACCAATTCGAGAAAAAAAAAAACATTTTCATCCATACCCTTCCCTGTCCCAAAAAGTAACTAGATAGTGTCTGACTGATTCTAACAAAGTGGTAAGTGTAAGGCTAGCCTAGAACTTGAGTAGGCTATGAGTAGTTGGTCATGACAAGATGACCATGTGATACTGTTTGTAGTCTGCTGAATGCTCAGGCAAGAAAGTACACACTGACAGTCAAGGAAGTATATCTTTTCTCAACACCTATTTTTGTCTTTGCTTTTAAGATCTAGATCTAACAGATTGACCAAGATCTATTTCTATTACGAGCATGTAAACTTTACTGTATGGGTTTTCCATTAAACAATAAGTCAATAAATTTTTTTAAAAATGAAGGTAGACACTTTTTTGAAGATTTTAGTCAAAGGAGGGGAAAATAAACATATATAAATACATCCTTTTTTTATTTTGTTAGAAACAAACATCTTTTATAGGTATGTATAATAGATACTATTTTAACAGTCAATACTACTGAGATCTAATTTTACATCTACAATCATTTAGATCTCAAAGCATTATAATAACTAACTCTAGGGGGAAAAAGGCGATTTCTTTCCCACTCCTCCCTGCCAAAAAAGTAAATAGGCTGGGAGTCTGACTACTGTTAACAACCTGGTCACATATATGTAGGCTCGACATTTGGTTATTCTGACGTCACATAGGAACCCAGTAAAAATCTGACTGTTTTGGATGCGCAGAAAAATTACATCAGAAAAACATCAATTACTAAGTTATTATTGAAAATAAAATTTAAAGAATAATATATTACTAATCTGTAATTTAAAACACATTTCAAAAATTGTCTAAACCATCAGAGTTTACCTTTGAGTTCAGAATGGTACCAAGTTGTTCAAATCCTTGAACCAATCTAAACATGTCATTAGATGTTTATCACATGTACAGAATGGGATATAACTCCCTTCTTAAAGCTTAACAACAAGAAAAAAATATGCATTGATGAATTATCATAAATTGTGCAACACAAGTCTACATAATGTAGCCTTTCAGTTGTGTTATCAAATTGGTAATGCTAACAAGCAACAAACTAGGACACACAAGTCTACATAATGTAGTCTTTAAGTTGTGTTATCAAATTGGTAACGTTAACAACCAACAAACTAGGACAATGTATTTACAACAGAATATGTGAAAGTTTGACATTCAGACTAGAAATTATTTACTAGAATCTCTCTACTTTTACAAAGGACTCATGTCTTTCAGTTGTGCCACATTGTTCTTTCATAAGTTAGTTTGTGGGATTTTTCAGGTCTGCTGGCTTTTTCAGTACACAGACTAAAGGTTTGAAACTCACTCCCCATTGATCTCAGACAGACAACATGCTTCACTACAAGAAAAACTTTTTTTTAGATAAGTTTGTCCCTTTAGCTCTGGTGTTATGTTTGTAATGTTATCACAGAGCCTTGAGCCAACATTATGTTTGTTGACAGCGCTCTATTAATGAAATTCTTATTATTATCAAATGTTAAATAAGGAAGATTTACCAAAGAATCAGGAGTTTCTAAAGCCTTAAGATATACAGTATTTTAAAGATTCCACAGCCCCTACTTAGTGGATTCACCTATGTAAGCAGAAGGATTTTGGTAAGGATCAAAGAGGAACTACTGCATATGACACAAATACCAAAGAAGTGGACAATCACTGCCTGAAACTATTTACTACTGTACACAAAGACATCTCCCCTCGTCATGAAAACAAAATGTTTAAGCAGTTAGAAGCTGTTATTTTGTTATTTAAATACATGAATATGATCATTAAATCTTTTTTGTTCATGAAATGTAATGACTGAAAAAAAGTTTATTTGCATCATGATAAATGGCATTACATGTGAAATTCAAACATCTAAAACGATAATCTTTTCAAAGAATCACACATACATTTATGTAGTTCTAATGCTGTTTTTTTAAGTTTGCATCTTTTAAGTATTCTTTAAAATAAAATTAAGAAAAAAACTGTATGTATTCTGAATAAAACAAAAGTTTAGATTTTTTTTTTTTTTTTTTTTAAATTAACTTTATGTTAAAAAAAAAAAAAAAAAAAAAACTTTTGTCCCAGCATTCATTATCATAATAAAAAAAAAGAATGACCCCTGGTATGTTACCGTGTTTACTGTGTGGACGTGTCCGTGTGATGGGAAGGGGAAAACGGGCCAACCAAATAAAATTAGATTCAAACTAAGAAAAAAAAGGAACATAAACTACTCAATGAGCTGAAGTGCATTGCACAATCCATTTCATGACCAGACATCTATCATTAGTGTTCAATCATATCCAAGCCATTGTGATGATATTAATACAACTCTGTCAGATGATATAGCATTATAGCCGTTCCCTGATGCTCACATATCTGACACTATGGCTAGATTGTACAATAATTCTCAGCCCTGACCACAAGTGTATCACAGTTTCATCACAGAATTAACATAAAGTAAAACACACAATCAAGCATTCTCTTTCAGCCTCTGTCCATTTCTTCAGTCTAATCTACGCAACAATAAATTCTGTATGAGGCTTTACAAAACAAAACTCGTGAAAGACTCACAGGAGACAGGCAACTTAAACTGATTTCTAATCATGAAATAAAATCTCATGAAGTCATTGGATAAAACACGTCTCAAAACAAATATAGGTTGTACTTTTGTGCTTGGAATCTCACTATTTGTTAAAGAAAAAAAAAAAGAAATCATCTTTTAAAAAGAAATAAATCCATTACAAAATAATCCTTAAAAGCGTCTCCTAGAGTAAAATTTAAAAAAAGTTTATATTGATCATGAAGCTAAATGCTAATGGAACATTTCTGACAATAACAGGTTAATATGAAATAAGTTTTTATATAAAATATTTAGTTTGAGAATCTTCTTCATGGACACTATCTTAAACCTGCGACTATAATCAATAATTTAAACGAGATTTCTGTTTGTTCATGTCTCTAGACTAACAAATGTGGTGTAAATTCAGATACAACAATCAGGTCTAACTTGCAAATAAATCATCTTATCTTTTTGTTGTTTGTATAAATATTCAACATTTCATACTTTACAGTCAGCTGGTATCATTTAAAAACTGACATCAATAAAAACATTACGAATTACTTTTTTAAAAAAAACGTTTCAAAAGCCATAAAATTTTTTGAGGAAACTATAAGCGTATGTGTGTCAAATTTTTTATCTACATTTTCATTATCAGTTTACAATAGACAAGAGAATGTTCTTTAAAAAAAAAATTGATACACAAAGTCACGTTTACCTTCTTTCAAACTTTATTGACATCCAGAATGAGACCAACCTGGGAGACGAGCTGCTTCCAGAGTTTTTCTAATACCCTGATACACTTGTCTCTCTCCTTCAAGCTCTGTATGAAGAATTTAAGAGTGAACTCTGGGTTGATGTCCAGCCGTCCTTTACTGGCAGGACTAAAGTGTTCAACAGAGACATCAACCACTATGTCCTCGACTTCCTCTGAGAAGGTCAGGCTGAGAAAGTGGTAGTTGCTATGAGATAGTGTGACTCTTTTTAAGCAGTCTATAGAGCGGCACTCTTTCATTTCGTGGCACGGGTTCTCTGGCAACCCCCTTACAAAATCTGGGAGAGGATAGGTCACAGAGTCTTCCTCCGCCAGACAAATGTGAGTCTGAGTAACAATAAATGTTCTGGGCACATTTCTCTCTGAGCCCCTTTCATCTGCCAAAATTTGATAGCACTGCATGTAGAACCATAAGGAGGAGGGTGCATTCTTGGGACAGACACCTTTGGTTACTTTGGCCTTCACAAGATATAGAATGTCATGTACAGAATCCTCTCCAGGATACACAAAGTTGACCATGCTTGGGTGGGTATACACCATGCCATCCAGAGTGGACTTCACCCGCTGATGGGCAGAACCATAGAAGTCTTGCTCAATCTCAGTCTTGCTTTTGTCTACCATAGGGGAGGAAACTCTTAGGGATAAAATATATTTCAGTTTCTGGATGAAGACTTCAGTAACCGTGCTGTCCCTAGTGGCTATGGTAAAGACAGATTTCTCATTATTACCTGTAAGCCTAACACACTGGTCAAACAATCCGATATTAACCTGTTGCAGGTCACCGTACCTGAATACAAAATAGGAGGTGACAGGCTTTTTCCCAGATGAGATGTACCCTGAGTTTTGAGATGTCCATGAAATGGCAGAGTCAGAACGATTGCGTGAATGCGTCATCCAGGAAGGTCTGGACTTGGGGGTTGGCTGTGGGCTGGTGTCAGAAACCAGATAAATGTTATGTGTACTCAACATGATCAAAGTGACAATTTCCTGTTTAGGGTTTGTGTATGGAATGACTACAGACCACAAGACATGGTGAAGTTCTTCAGACAGCCTGTCAGTGTAGTCAGCTGAGTTTTGAGCAATCACATTGCGGAAAAATTGAAGCAGCTCTCTCCCATTCATGAGGCAGAGAGGCTTGAGCTTCCGGGGAAGCGGGTTGATGAGGTCATAAGAACTGACACACTGCCTAAGGTAAAGCTCATGCTCTGTCTCTTCTAAAGAAGTAGTGACATTGTCTGCGCTGGACTCTAGGTCTTCCAAAACTCCAGGTATCTTGATATGAAGATTACTTCTCATACTTGCTGTCCTAGAAGAGGAAGGGTAAGCAGCATTCTGGGAAAAGTTCTCTGACGTTTGACTATACGCAGGCTGGAAGTAATATTCATTCCAATCAAAACTAGACGGCAGGGAATCAGCTTTGATTGAGGTCAGTTTCTGAGAAGAGGTAAGGGCAATAGGTTTTTTTTGCCCCTGAAGCTGCCCAGCTGGAGGACTAATGCTTGCCCTGGAAAAGTTGGACATTGGTGAAACAGAAAGGTCATCTTTGGGAGAGGCAGAGTAATACAATTCCCTGTCCAAGGAGGCTGTATCATCCTGGTAGGTTTCATCGCTATTACTTGCTGATTCAGCTCTTAAATTTGACTTGTTTGAACACAGACTTCCTATTTCTGATTCAGTTTCTGAAGATTTAATGATTGATTTTAATGGATTTGTAGAGCCAGAGACTTCAAATTTGGTCATATTTGCCCCTAAATCTTTCTGATTAGATGTTAAACGTTTTGGTGCCAATGTAGATATGACTTTCCCCACAAGGTTGTTATCTGTTAGTGACTGCAGTTCATTTCCCCCTTCAGGCTCCTCCCTGACAGTTGGTGACATTCTGTTGGCTTGTTCTGCTCTTAAACACGTCAGTCTGTCCAAGAACATATCTCTGTGAGCAGAAGATGGGAACATATAGCAGATACAAGTGTTCTTTCTTTGACCAAGGTCAAGGATAGAGGAGGGTGAAGATGCATTGCAATTGTTTGTTGAAATATTTTTGGACCTATCTGAAGGAAAAGAGACCTCCAGTGACAGTTCATAAGGCTTAAAATCAACATTTAGGCCTGATCCAGGTGTTCTAAAGTCTTCCACTTCACAATCTGGAATGGGATGAATTTTGATATCAAAAATAGCATCTACAATAGAGAATTGATGGCAAACCTCAAACTTCATCGACTCTTCTGGGTCAGTTTCAAATGATGCTGGGGGCCAATGAACAAGCGCTGGATTCAAACAGTAAACACAATTCTCTGACAGCACCAAGAGACAAAAACCAGGAGTGTCCTTGACCCTAATAAGAAGAACAATTGACAGCCTGTCAGAGGGCATCCCAAAGCCTTTCTCCTCCAGGGTGATGACTTCATCCAAGAGATCTGACTGATGACTTAGGTTGACGTACTCAGGACAGCAAGTGGTGTGTAGATGTAAACAAGCTTCTTGCAGCTTGGACAAAAACCGCCTCAGACCCAGTGACTCCACAGCAAGCAGGGTGAACGTGCCACACTTCCCAACAAAGGCTTCCTCCAGTCTTAGATAGGCATGGCAGGGACCAATCACTACTTGCTGTATGTTTCCAATGGGCATAATACTAAGGGGCCTCAAGACTGGCACTGCGGGATAACAGGATTGCATGGCGACCATCTCCTCAATAAAAATTTTACTTTTGGTGACCACAACGCAGCAGGGGTGAAGATGGTTAGGCTTGGAGAGCTGCTCGACATAGCACCAGAGAATGTCCAGGACAGACTCTTGCTCACTTATCATTCTCTCTTTGCCAGGGTGGAAGGTGGGCGACATGTCTCTTAACAGTTGGGTACTCAGCCAAGCAACAAATTTCTCTGATGAAGTTGTCGGCAAGTCAGATACATTGTAAGTTAGCTTCAGATTCCTGGATGTAGAAAGAAAATTTTGGGTAAAAATTAATGTTTACATAATTATTTATTATAATATGACAACATTGATAACATTAACTTCTCATGACTATCAAAGTTTTTAAAAAAATGTCCTGACATTAGTTTATTAAATTGATGCACTTTACTTATCTTCTTATATCAATTAAGCATGTTACTTATTTACTTATATCAATTAAGCATGTTACTTATTTACTTATATCAATTAAGCATGTTACTTATCTTCTTATATCAATTAAGCATGTTACTTATCTTCTTATATCAATTAAGCATGTTACTTATTTACTTATATCAATTAAGCGCATTACTTATTTTCTTATACCAATATTCTAATGTGCAAGACTCACTTTGGAGGAGTTGTTATTGCAATGTTTGAATTTTTTAAATTTTTATTTCAAGATAAAGATAAATTTTTGTGTAATTGTTAGTAGATATTGATGAGACTAAATTCTTACACACTAAGAAGTACAATTATTCACATGGATAGGACAACAATTTCATTTGAATAGAAACAGATTGAACCTGCTGATAGGTGGAAAAAAAAAAAGTATTGGTTGATAGGTAAAAGGAGCTAGTGATTCAGGATCATGGCATGTGAAGATTTCTAACAAAAAAAATAATTTTGTTTTCTTTCAATTGAATGATCTAAAGAGTGAAAGGAGCTGAGCTAAATAACAAATTTAGTACATCATCAGAGAACTTGAGTCTGTCTAAATAATGAGCTTGTACAAGCTCTTCTTTAACTCTTTCTCTCTGTAATTATTTACCACATTCTGGTGGAATCAACGCTGGTATCGTCAGTTAGGAGAGAAAGAGTTAAAGTAGCTAGTGACTAAGAGTCATAGGCACTTTGATTATTTCTAACTTAAAGGAATAAATAATATCCAAAACTGTTTTATACAAGTAAAAACCCATTAATTTGATTTGAAACAATTGAAGGTACCTTGTAAGCTTTAATATTAATATAAAACTTTTTCATAAAATATTCATTTGTATGAGTTAATTTTAACCTTTTTTTACATATATTTTTATTTTTAAAGTCAAGTTTTTAAATTTGATATTGTATTTTACTTCATAGAAAAGAGAGCTCTACTCTCAGTATACTTAAACAAGCCATACTTTTGGTTCTATAATCCTACTAAAAATGTGTTAGTAAAAGACAAATGAGGACTGGATTGGGCATTCAATTCCAAGAAGAAAGGAAAATATTGCAAAACGTGCTCTGGAATGGAACCCACAGGGGTAGAGAAATGCTGGAAGACCAAAGCAAACACAGAGACCAGGTGGAACATGGACAAGTGAGGGGAGTTATCCAGAACAGAGTCTGATGGCAAAATACTGTTGTGACCCTCCACTGGGAGTCAAGTAAGTCAAGTAAGTCAAGATGGTGTAACTACAGTAACCACCAGTAAATCAGAATAGTTCTTAAAGAAGTGTTTTATTATGTCTAGACAGGGATTGTATTGTAGAGAATAAGGAAGAATGCAATATTACACAGCCCCAACTGTGACCTGCATATTTTGTCACTTAATGTAATACAAAACAAATTAATCAACACCTTTTCATCACCATTCATGTAAAAAAAATTATAATTTTAAAACTTATATAACAGAAAATGATAATTTTCTCATAAAAACTAAAACAAACTAGTAACTAATCTTTTCATTGATTTAAATGAACAATGATGACACCAGCTACCATTATTTCTTTTAAGCCATAAGGTATAACCTTCATCAATATTTACAATCTCCCCTAGTGTACGCTAATGTAACTTATTGTATTCCTAAAAAAAATGTTGTCAAAGGTTGGTGCTTAGAATGGGTTCATTATCAGCAATAAAAATGTAAAGTAAAAAAACTTTTTTTTTTATAGAAGCTATAAACAATGAGCAATAGAGATGTTTCAATTTTTTCAGCAAATTATTCCACTGTATTTGAACTGCAGTTCTAGCTAGCATAAATTAGACATGTAACTTAATAGTTCATCAGAACTACATGCTATCAGAAAGAAAGAAATTAAAAAAAAAAATTGTGATTATAAGAATTAAAATTTCATAATTTTATGAATTTTGGTTAACAATGTAATACATTGTGAGAGAAAAACAAGGATAAAATATCTGTATGACAAAGTACTTTTAATGTATTTTATAAAATACAATATATATATATATATATTTTTTTATTTTTTTTTATTGAAGCTCTATATAATTGTAAACATATATTGTTACATAGAAAATCAGAGACCATTAGTAATTTAGTTCTGATCTTTTTAATGGCTTTAAATCATCAACTTTATCAACTTTCATGCTGCAAGATAGGCCATTACCACAATTATAAATATTTGTATACAAGGTTTCCCTTCATGCGTTCTATGTTGATAACATTGGAATTTTGTTAAGGCTTGATGTCATTCAAAAGGAATTTAGGTTAAAAAAAAAAGAAAAAGGAAAGAAATTGGGCACACAGGGTAGAAAAGAAATGAAGTTCAGATAAGAATTATATTTCAAGGCTATAGTATAAACTAGTTCATGTTAAAATTAAAATAAAGATGAAATTTAAAAACACCTTCTTTCTGTTTACTCATTACTTTAGTTTTAGATAGGTGACCACTTTTTTTATACACTTGTACATATGTATATTTAATTACTTTATAACAAAAAGTTTTTAATCATTAGATTTTGTCAATAATAAGAATGCCTAAATATTGTAGGTCCAAGGCAGTATCTATGGATTAAAATATTTGTTTAATAATAAAACCAGGATGTCAAAAAAAAGGTGTTCGTGTGACACTAAAAATAAGAAGGAACAGCAATTAATGTTCATACAAAACCCTGTCCATCTTCATGAGATATGAACTGGATGCCAGCATGCTTAGAGGAATAGGAACAAATGGGCAAGTAAATAATACCTTTTCTAAAACAGACCTTTTTTCCAAAGGTCCAGTGACAGCAGGAAGTGAATGTGACAGATCTGAACTTGAAATGACGGCTTTTGGTTCCAGTGGTTCAGAGCCTGATTTTGTTACAGCTGGGCTGCACACTGTTTCTAAGTTTAGTGCTTTGGCAGAGACTAAGACTAATGCTGGTTGCGGTGACGTGCCGGTCGTTAAGGGAGACCTGACTTCTCCCACATTAGAGGTTTTCTTGGGTGTGGACAAGTGTGGGCTATATGTATAGGAGGCAGGGTTTTCAGAGCCCAAGTCAAATGGATGTGCCTCTGGAACAAGTTCATGAGCGTAAACTTCAGTGAGGCCATCACTGTCACTATTGTTGTTAGTGCTGAAATAAGATTCAGCATTGGTCTGAGATGGTGGCTGCTGAGACTGACCACCATGACTGACTTCCGCTTCATGGACATCACTCTGTGATGATATAGACTCCTGAATTGAAAATACAATTATCTGAGTAATTAAATTAATTATCTTTCATTTCATTATGTCCCCTATATATAAATTATATAATTGAATTGGTTAATCAAGATAGAAGAGGAGATAACATTTAAATAGAATTAGACTTTGGTGCAGAAATGAATGACACTTTGGTATCGATGTTAACAAAAATACAAAATAGGTAGCAGAAATAGCATAAACATAAGTCGTTACACAGAGGATTTCAAATAGTAAAGAGATGGGGTTTTTTTTACTATAGACACTTAAGACTTAGGTACAGTGAAGACATAGGACCCATTTCATGTTTTGTTTACTATAGACACTTTGGACTTAGGTACAGTGAGGACATAGGACCCATTTCATGTTTTGTTTACTATAGACACTTTGGACTAATATGGCAATTTCCCCCTTCTAATGTTGGATTAAATATTCTCAAGCATTCAATACTTTCTTTTTTTGTTTCTTTTATTGGGTTTGTTATTACATAGTTGAGTAAAAAAAAAAAAAAAAGATAATAATTTAATAAAAACGGCATTATTACAGCATGACCATCTCATGCATTGTTAGTATATCATCAAGTGATCTCGACAACACAATGTTTGTCTAACAAGCATCCTATAACAAGCCTTAAACACAGATCAAGTAAACATTTTATTAGGGAAAATATCCTGCATGATCCATAGTTCAGAACCAATTTATTGAAAATAAGTCCAGAAAGTCTAAGCAGAAATCTATATAAAGTATTAACTAAAAGTCTCACGCGGTTTCTGTATTACCTGACTACAGGGGCTGGAACTGCGTAAAACACCATGCTGCTCTTTTCTAGACCAGTCAGAAGCTGAGGGAACTGACCGACTGATTACACCTGTCATTAAAAAAAACATAAATTACTTACATAAGGAATAATAGAAAACAGCATATTTTAAAGGAACCTAGATAAGTGAAACTTAAAAAAAGTTTCTTGACATTGTTACTGAGGTAGAGAGGCAGAGCTGATGGGCTATTGTAGAGCTCGTAAAGATTTTCAACTTGGACTGTCAAGCTGTCTTCCTTTCACCCATAAGCTTGAGTGGTGTAACTTGGAACCCCCAAGGAAAGAGGAAGAGGGGGCGGCCCAGGAATACATGGCGCTGCGATTTGGAAGATGCCAAACAAATGGGACAGTTGGAGAGACTCACCCAGAACTGAGATGCCTGGAGGATGCTGGTTGGTGGCCTAAGCTTCAGAAGGGATCACAGGCAGAGATGATGAGATGACTGTCATTTAGTAAAAATGTAATCTTCATGCTGTTTATTTTCACCCATAAGCTTGAGTGGTGTAAGTCCCTTGTGTACTACAAGCCCTTTTAGTGTAATCATCTTGTGCAGTAAGAGTATTTATAGTGTGATCATCTGGTATAGTAAGAGCACCTTTTAGTGTGATAATTGTAGTGTGATCATCTTGTGTACCACAAGCCTTTTTAATGTGATCATCTTGTGCAGTAAGAGTATTTTAAGTGTGTAGTATAAGCACCTTTTATTGTATTAAGTGTTGTGAGATTATCCTGTGTAATATAAACACCTATAGTGTGATAATTGTAGTGTGATCATCTTGTGTAGTATAAGCACCTTTTAGGGTGAAAAGTGTAGTGTGAACATCTTGTTAGTACAAACCCTTTTAGTGTGATAAAAGAAGTGTGATCATCTTGAGTATTATAATGCCATGTGTATTGTGTGCTAATGTTAACAAAAGTTTTTATTTCACTTTATATTTTAAATTCATATAAAAAAAACTGCATTTGCATCTTCCCCTTAGGCTGAATCCAAACTGAACATTTCCCAAGACTAGTTCACATCTAAATCTAGATTTAGTTTTCCTGTGTTAAAAAAAACTGTCTATATGTTCTGAGGTCTTTTTAATAGCCTTCATTATTCTTTAGCAAAAAATCACTGTTGCTATTTGAACATAAATTAATCTGATATTTCATATTTCAACTAAAAAAATGTGCATAGCCAGAGTTAACAAAATTTTTATTCTATGCACACACAAACACAGACACAAATTAGAAAAAGACTTACCAGGCAAAGGAGATTCAGTTCTGCTGACTTTGCCCTCATTGGTACTATTGAGGGAGTTGGTTGGTGAACATTGACCATACTCTGAGAGACTAACAACAGATGGATTCTAAAGACAGTATAAAAATTCAAAATGTTTAAGAAACAAAATAAATATTTAATTGCTAAATTTAAATTCGTGCAACACTTTGATACCTTGTTCTGTTTTTGATTTTTTTTTTTAAAGGTACTTGCAAATTAAAAAACAAATTTATTTTTATGAAATTTAATTTTATGCTCAATGTAGCTTTCCATCACAATGATCAGGTTACTCCCTAACTTTCAAAACATAAGTTCTAATACTAAGCATTCTTAACTATCACTTAGTAATCATTCATTCATACTTGGCATACAAGACAGAAGACTCAATGGAAATTAAAAACAAGCCAAGCCTGTCTCTGCTTCTGTGTGACCCAGTAACATCTTCTAAAAGTAAACTTTCTTTAAAATAATTTTGATGAAGCAAGGTCTCTTTGATGTGGGAACTAAGAATACTATTTTGAGAATACTGAGAAAATTGCAGAACAAATTAGCAATGCTAATTCAAAAACTTAACAATCTCTTAATGAAATAATTCATTAGTTCTTGATATAGTGTTAGAGAAAATATATGGAAATCCAAACTTTAAAAAAAGAAAAAGAAAACTTGTACATTTTTCAAATGGATTTTAGTTTTTATTCACTTTTCTCAGAACAGGACACAACTGTGACTGTATTAAATGATACATTTTATTTCCATGTTTGATTAAAAGAGGATTTATAAGAAAAACAAGCATACATGTATTTTTCATTTAGACATTTGTTTTCCCCCCAAAGATCTTCATAGAATTATCTACACAGATCAACATAGATTTATCTAATCAGATCTACATAGGCTAACATAAGATTTATCTACACAGATTCACCTAAACAGATCTACATACCTTTTTAGGCCTCTTGGTAATTTTCACGTCCTTGGCCTTACGTAAAGCTTGCAACACAGCAACAGTGTCCAGTTCTTTTTGATCTGGGGGCTGGTTGTCCAGTCTAATCTGTTCAACACAAGTTTTTATTTTTTTTAAATTAGCTTTTCAGTTGATTTTTTTTTTTTTCAAAATGTATTTTACACACACAAAAATAAATGTATGTCTTATAATAGAGTTTTGTTTGCTTAAATGAATTATAAGCTTCAATTTATATAAATTAATTATAGTTTTCTTACTTTAACATAATTCAAAGAGGAAAAATATTTTTCAAGATTTTCTATGCCATTTCTATCCAAACTAAAAACCAAAACAAAGTGTGTGCCTATGTAACTTAATGTGGGAAGTGTGGTCGAGAGGTTAAGTGCGCTTGAACTTGGCTTGGCTACCTAGAAGGGGGCTCGAGGTTCGATACCCGACTCTGGCAGAGTTGTGTTTACTGAGCGCCTAGAGGCAGCACGGAAAACCAACTCCTAGATACCCCCTCCCCCCCACTGGTCCACAAATGAGATTGGACCAAAGAGCTATAAGCATGAAAGTAGCGCTATATAAAAGCTATAAACATATATATATATGTCAACTAATTTGTTTTTATGGAGGGTTTGTGTGTTTTTTTATAACACTGTGGGAAGAGCTTAGCGATTGGTTATGAATAATGCAACATAGGTGGCATTGTTGTCACTTGGTTTTACTTAGGGGGGACAACTCCAGAATAAAAGACTGAAAGGTTGTGTTATTGAAGTGAGTTACATTTTGTTAAGAAATATTATTACTAAAGTCAAGTACATTTATTTCATGTATCACAAGTTGATTTTGTCTACATTATAAATAAAGTTATATTTAGTTTCGTTCGCAAAAGTAAGTTATTAAAGTTTTTGCAAGTTTATTGGTTAAGATATATTAAGCCTGCAACGTTTAGTTATCTGCCAGCACTTTGATGCTATAAGTCAACAACCAGTAACAACACGTGTCTTGGTCTCTCAATGTCACACAAAACATCATTTCATCTTAATGTCACATGGTATGTCATAATATGCATCTATACTCTTTCTCTCCTAATTAGCGATACCATCATTTATTTGACCCTATTAAATTCAATTAATTTTTAATTTTATAAACTTTAATTTTGTGCATGCATGCCTACGCCGGATATTAGGAATTAGGTGGCCAGAAAAGATAACTATTATTGATTTGTGGGAGAGAACTAGACAAAAGCCCTTAGCCCAAGACATCACAAAACGAAAATAGAGCTGGATAGGACACACCCTGTGAAAACCAGCTACCAATGTTGCAAGGCAGGCACTTAACTAGAACCCACAAGGAAAGAGGAAAGTGGGCAGACCAAAGCAAACCTGGAAGAGGTCAGTAATCAGTGAAGCTGAGGGTACTGGAATGACATGGGAGCAAATGAAGAAAGCTGCTCAGAACCGAGTTCGGTGGAGAGGTGTGGTTGCGGCCCTATGTTCCCCTGGGAGTGCACAGGATTAAGTCAAGTCATTGTCCAATAATTCTATACCAAAAGTAACGTTTCCTGATTACAAACAAAAATGTTATTGAAGTTTTATCATAAGAGGGTAGAATGTACAAATGTGAAAAAGAACAATTTTGTCAGAACGTGGGAAAAAAATAATTACGGAGTTAAAGAGTTTAATAACAAGGATGTGTCTGTGTTCTCCTTCATAATTCTCATTTTTCATGTCGGAGAGTTTGGGTCAGTAATCCTTTTGATGAGATGAACTGCGCAGTGGTTTCCAGATCAGGCAATTCTCAATATAGTTTTTCTTCTCCTATAGGATGGTTTTAGGCCAGAGTCTTGCTTGGGCCTCTTTATGAAGTATGTGTCAAGTGTATCTCCATCGACATAGTTTTTGTTTTATAAAAAGAGCACACCAATACTTACTTCCCTCACTCTATCGCCAAACATTTCCAATGTCTTAGTCCTATAATCTAAGGCATTCGTTACAGCATTGCCCACCAGCAACAAATCTTCAACACATGGAAGTTGACTGACATAGCGAAGCTCATCAATCTAGAAAATCAACAAGAAGATTTTTTGTTAAAGTTTTGCATTCAACGTGTATGTAAACTAAAAATTTCTCAAAGCAAAGCTCCACGTATTAATGGCTCCCAAAATAGCAAGTTGTCAGCAATGATCATTAAAGTTTCAATTTTTAACAAAATGTAATTTTTTATCTCTGAGTTGATGCTTACAAATGTAGACTCAGTGATTATTTGAAAACCAAGTAGAATTAAAATAACTTAAGTGAAATATAAAGTAAAGTAAAGTTCCCCTTTCAGACCTTGTGGTCTATAGGGCAGATGATGTAAAGATCATCTGTATCTATGACCTACAGTTAACGAGGGTGAAATATGTTACATTTTAAATCAACCAACCTGGACAACTTTTACACTTTTTTTAGCAATAAGATTTGGTCAATTTCCATACTGTTTCGTTGGTACTCTTTTTTTAAAAGAAAATGTTCTAATTGAATCTATTTATTCACTTACTGAAGCAATTTTGTTGAACGACACGTCAAGCGTTTCCAGCGAGAAAAGTTTTGCAAAACCTGGTTGGTAGGAGAGAAAAAAAAAATTTATTAAAAAAAAAACTCTTTTTAGCAGTTCACAGCTTGCAAACTTCTTGTTTGGTTTTATAATATCTAGAGGAACATTACCATGGAGACTCTCCAAGCGATTGTGAGCTACTCTGACGACCTTCACATTGCCCATCTTTGTGTGAAGTGAATCCACATGTTTGATGTTGTTGTGACTCAAGTCCAGATGAGTCAGCTGACTCAGCCATTGCAGATTTTGAATACTCTCAATCAGGTTGTAGCCCAAATTCAACTTTTCAATATTTGGCATCAGTTGCTGTTGGTAGAAATATATGTGTCACTTTTTACATTCCTAGTTATTTGATACTATGATGCTATAGCTGGGAAGTTTCACTAATTATAATTTTAATCATAAAATTTTAATTCTCAAATGTATCTTTGTAACATTTTTTACAAATTAAACAATACTATCATAGTTATATGGTTAGAACTTCCATTTAAAGTATTGTCATGTTTTCTTAACCTGCTAATTAATCTCTGGTCTAAATTAAATTAGTGAATATTTCTGGACTATATTTAAGAAAGGTTTTCTAGCTGCTGTGACATCCTATAAAAGCACATCTGAGTATGAGAAAAAATTTTAATTCAAAGTCTCTTTCAGTGGAATGCAAAAGTTAATCTATATCTATCTTATATGTTGCAACACATTTTTTACACCAGAAAAAGTTGTAAAAATAAACTAACATTGTCAATATTATGAAGAAACTACATTACCTTTTTGATTCAAAAATTTTGAAAGATAACCAAGCAATTTTTTTTTTTAAATTGTCTTCAAATTTAAAACTTACAATGCAATCTGGTATATCCGAGAAAGAGTTCCGACTCAAATCTGCTTCTACCACTAAGTCCCAATAGCCAACAATCAAAGAACCATCTTCTGCTTTCCAATGAGGTGCATCTTGTAATAAGATTTCCTAGAAATCATCGAGACCAATGTATATAGGTTAGTGCTACTACATAAATAAGCAATTAATTTATGTGCAATATTTTTTATTACCTATTCTTTAAATATTGTTATGTAAATATTGTCCCAGGCATCAATTCTTAGCCTTAATATATGTTGCCCAGGTGGTAATAGTTATTAGGGACGGCAATTAGGCCAAAAGGGAAGCAAAGCAAGACTTTTGTTGGGATGCCTAAGTGTTACTCATTGATAGCAAATTCACAAAACAATACATAATGCCAAAGCTAATATAAACAAATATATGTTTGTTATCTTTACTTGTTACCTTACTGACTTGCAGAAACAAAGACTGCTGGAATGCCTGCAATCTTTATGCATAAGGTTAAATATGGTGACAAAAAGATAATTATTCCATGAAACTTCCATGAAATGTAAGATGAAGTATCAATATTTATGTGATAATAAAATTTTAAAAAAAGGGTAAAGACCTACTTTTAAAGAAGATGATGACTCATGCACATCAAATCGAGTCAACGTCTGCTTCACAGTTTCAAGACCAGTGATAAGTCTAAAATTACACCCAGTGATCTATGGAGAAAAAAAAAAGTTAATTATTTATGAAAAACTTAAAATTTTATATGCTTTTTTTTATTTCTTGACACTGAATACATTTAAAAATATTTCTGCATTCATACTTACCTCTAATGTTTGCAACGACTTAAACAAGGTCAAATCAAATGGCAGCTTGTTCATAATAATATTACTAGTGCCAACTGGTTTTTTACCACTCACGACCTAAACAAATGTAATGCAAGAATAAAACCCAGATAAAACATATTAGAGTACTGAGTAAAAATAAAGTCATTTGTATTTGTCTAGGATAAAAACATAGTTCTATTCTGAGACATACGTGGGGAAAAGGGTGACACACTTCTGACACCAGAGTAAGAACAATGTAACAGATAACTTACTTTTAAATGTTTACTTCTGGTAATGAAGTCAAGAATATGGCCTAAATCTTTCTTAAGATCACCGCTATCTGAAAAAAAAAAAAAAAAAAAAAAAAAAAAAGACACGCTGTTATCAATCATTTTTTGTAACAAAATTTCATGAAATAAAAATATATAACACTAAACATAAGTTTCCTAAACTTTGCACTCTATCAATGATCACTAAAATGTAACATTTTTAGAACAAGAAATACAATTTTAAAGTTGAAATCAAACCAGTGTTATTTTCCATGGTTCTTACCCTCCTAAAGATTAGATGTAAAATTAAAATTTAAGATTTTTTTCCTAAAAAAAAAATTCCCCAAAAAATTTTTAAAATTAAATTTAAATGGGGGTTCAGAAAGAGACTTCTGACCTCAATAGAGACTTCTGACCTCAATAAAGATGGAGGAAGTTAAAGTATCTTGGTGAATGAGTGAATGGGAGAAGGGAAGGGGGGGGGGGGCAATAAAAATGATTGGTTTGTTCTAAAAGAAGTTTTCCTTACCACATGTCGGCTCAGGAAGTTTAAGTCTCTCAGTAAGTGAGTAAAGCTGGAGTGAAGTGACTTCATACTGATCTTTGGTCTGTAACAAACTCTCACCTAAACAGAAGGCATAAATTATGGTGACAAATTAGTGCAATGTAGAACAATTATTTAGCTAACAAGATTTATAACAGAATCTCATCTATAGGACAATGATTGCAAAGACCAAAGCTCCTCACTTAGATTCAAAAATGTGTATACTGTACACTAAAAATGCATTCTTCCTTTTCTTTTATTCTTTAAGGCTAAATACTATTACTCGACAAAATATCTGCAAACTAGATGAGGAAAACATCATTAAAGAATTTGGGTTTCAGACTAGGTGAGACAGTACTGCAAATATACTAAAGGTTACTGGTCAGTAGAAAACGTTAACCAAACAGACTATAGCTTCCTTTCTACTTTTTAACTGACATTTGTATGAGAGTATTTAGAAACAGATGGGGACGAAAATGTAAAAAAATATTTTTTTTCACAAATATGGAGCTTACTGAACACACAAAATTATGAACTATGAGGAAGATTCTTAAGGTCTGCTGGCCAGACAAGATGTCGAATGAGGAATTGTAGCAAAGAGCAAAGCAGCAGCCCATTTAAGTAGATATCCTTCAGAGACGCTGGAGATGGATAGGTCACACCTAACCTAACAAGGCAAGACCTAACCTGGAACCCCCTAGCAAAGAGGAAGAGGGGACGGCCCAGGAATACATGGCGCCGCGATTTGGAAGCAGATGGGCAAGACATGGGGATAGTTGGAGAGACTCACCCAGAATTGAGATGCCTACAGAAGGCTGGTAGGTGGTCTATGCCCCAGAAGGGACCACAGGCAGTGATGAGATGAGATTAGGCCAAGTAAATTCAGCTTAGGTCCAGATCTAAAATCCAAAATAAAATCCCACTGGTCTACAGCTTAATCCTTAATCACTTACATTTCTGTCCTTTAGACAGCATAAATTATTTACAATAAAAAAAAAATACCAAATATTTTTACATTCACAATCTAATAATAATTTTTTTTTAAATGACATAATTATGCTTTTTGTTTCAATCATCTTTACCTCTATTGTAGAGATCCTCTGCCATAGCCTGAGTAATTCCATGGATCTCCTAGGACAAGATTTTAAAAAGGTTACTTGATATGAACACAAGAACAATATTTGTATTTATCAATTTTTAAAAGAAACTGGTGTAAGCTAACATGATAAAATTTGAACTGTTACCTGTCCTTCAAAGCTATATACTCTATCGAGAGGCCCTAACAATAACAAGACAATGGCCCTCCCCCAACCCTCTCCTTAAAGAATCAAAACTATAAGGAGAGCTGCCTGATTCGGAAACTACTGTGCTGTTCTTCTCAGATATAAGAAAAATGAAAAATGAGAACAAAGAAGAAAAAGAACAGTAACCAAGTTTATATTTGTATGACCTACCTTAGTCATCACATTGCAATATACAGCGATATCATTAGATTTCAGTCTATTATTCAATTTATTTTGGCAAGTGATATTTTAAAAGTTACTAATCTGGCTGGTGAATGAATTTGGTATAAATACAAAATAAATTTTAAGAAAAATTTTTCAAGCTACTAAAAATCCTTGTGGCGATTATTTTTTAGCAGCTTACTTTTTTTTAAATATATATTTTAGCAACACTATTGGAATGTGACTGAAACTGTGCTACTGCATATTTAGAGGGTGTTCAATATTTTTTCTATGCTACACAAAATACATTTCGGAAAAAAAAAAAAAAAATCTACACAAAATTTCATTTATCAGAATAGAATATGATAAACTACATCAAAACTAACAAACTAAAATAAGAAAAGGCAACTGCACTTAAAAATGCATATTATATATACAAATTTATCACATGATATTAATCTCTTGTTTATATTTGTGACTCTATTAAATGCTAGAAACACACACACCTACTTGATAGTATATTTCTCTATTTTTGCTTTACCAATATATAATAATAATAATAATCTTTTTTGTCCATATGGAAATTTGTCTTACAATTTGTGCATTACACCAAACAAAAAATATTATAACTATAAGAAACCAAAGTGAACATTCACACCAGACTCACTCATAATTTACATGTGACAAAGTTTATAGCAGATAGTTCTTATTTAATGATTTGATTGCCAGTGTCTGTTTGTCTTTGCTATCAGTGTCTTGTATCTCTTTTGTGATGGTAAAATCACAAAATCCTGACACAAAGGGTGATTCTTTATTTCAAGGATCTTGTTAGCTTTTTTAGAGATGTTAGTCTCAAACAACTGCCCAAATGGGGTTTGTTTTTTTGCCAATGATCTTACCAGCAGCATTTAGGATTCTATAAAGTTTATTTTTATTTTTAATGCTCAGATTGCCATACCAGGCAGTGATATTGAAACTTAAAATATTGCAGATATGAGCGTGATAAAACATAGCCAAGGCCTTATCGCTAACATTAAACGAGGACAGTTTTCTTAGTAGTCGTAATCTTTGCTGCCCTTTTTTGCTGATATAATCAGTATTTGCAGTAAAATTTAGTTTATCAAAAGCTAGTAAAGCTTACTTACATATTTATCAAAATCAAGAAAGTAGGCTAGACTTGAAGGAATGTGCTGAGCCAAACAAAGGATGATAGTCTGCAAATAGATTTCCAATTCCTTCTGACGCTTTTTTATAAAAGCTTCTGTTTGATTTCCAAATAATTTTTTAGGAGGTAGGAGAGTTTTGTCAAGTTTGTAGCTTGCTGACAGCTACACAAAGAGAAACCAAAATTCGTTCATTAGTATAGAAGGAAAAGAGCTTAAATTAAATGAGCTGTAATACATTATAGGTAGTATGGGCTGGGTCATTGTGACTTGTTTTTAGTGCTAATGGATTTTCTATACCTAAAACATGATTTACCCTTTCATGAAGATCATGAAACTCGCTGTAACGATGTTTCACTGTCCATGCATAGGATCCAACTGTTACAGATATTATGTAAACCTAGACAAAAAAATTTGGAAAATAAATAATCTCTAGAGACATATAATACAAGGAGAGAGATATTATGAGGAATGAAAATTCAAAATAATAATAATTAATATTCATAATGAAACTGATGATAATAATGATAATCATTGTATGATTGTAAAGTTACAAGTAGACTTTCTACAAGTAAAACTATCAGTAACTATCTTAACTAGATGAGTAGATCTATCTAGTCTAGTAGATCTAAATTCTAAATAGTTACTAGATTGTCTAGATCTAGATATGACCTTCTAACCAATCTAGGCTAGGTAATTATCATGTCATAATCATTTCATGTGCATGTCAATCATGATGTGATGAGATGTATATCTAGATCTACCTTTTAAATTTAATAATTAATTTTAAATATTTTAATCATAGTCATAATCATGATAATCATAAAATTAGTAATCATAGTAAATCATAATCATAGTAAATCATAATCATATCATAACTCATAGTAAAAATGTAACTACATTTTTAGTACATCTATGGTAGATTCTTATAACTGGACACAGAGGAACTAGGTCAAATTTTTATTTTATTTTTTTATTTGGTGAAGGTTTAAACTTACAAAAAAACTGAAAGCAGATTCTTATTCTTCAACTATTTGGCAATAAAAATGGCTGTATTCATATACAATATTTTAATAACAATCTAAATAATTTTTAATTAACACAGACATAATTTATTAGCAATTACATAGTGGGGTTCAATGATGGTGCTCAGTGTGCACTGAAGGGGAAAGCACAAAAATTGCGTTCAATATGAATATAAGGAACATGAAGTAACCCAATTTATTTTAAAATAAAATCTTGACTATGAGTGGACAGCTCAGTGGTCATTCAAAGGAATGTATACACTGATAATACAGCTATTTTTATAGTCCTTTACTTAGTAAACTTAGTTGCTGAATAAAAATCTGCTTTCAGTTTTTTTGTAAGTTAAACCGTCACCAAATAAAAAAATAAAATAAAAATTTATAGAGTCTAGTCTAGATCTAGACTAACGTTTTACTATAGTTAGTATTACTAAAAGTCATCTAAGTAACAGTCTAACTAAGTTTTAGATTTAGTTACTTAACTCTTTCTCTCCTAACTAACGATACCAACGTTGATTCCACTAGAATGTGGTAAATAATTACGGAAAGAGTTAAGTAAGACTAAGACAAAGTTAATCAAAGTAAGAAAGTTAACTTAGACAGACTTAGTGTCACTTAGTATTAAATTTACCGTGAAATGTTCATTTTGTTCCGCCGAGCGTATGTGAACACATCTGTCTTGTAAATCTTTTCCAAAGTTAGCCATTGTGATGTTCAAGAGATTTCATTATCGGTTTGCTAGACAAATTTGAACACCAAGATTAGAGTCTTGGACTAGCTAAATCTAATCTAGACTCTAAACAAATAGCGACTGAAGTCACCATTTTGTTTAGGTTCCGCCCTTGGTTTAACGAGTAGGCTCCCTTAGATCTGGACTTTCTATGACTCGCAAAAGTAAAATATTCAGGATTTTTCTTGACACTATTTAGAGTCTATATAGATCTATAGAGAGACTTAGACTTATGCTAAAGATCTGCAGATTATATTAGGCATGACATTTAAAGTATGAACCATTTAATACATTTGTATGCTAGATCTAGGTTCAAGATCTATATAGATTAGATGTTTTCAGATTAGAAATTCAAGAGTTTTGAGAGATCTTGCCTAAGATAAAAATAGAACTAAAGAAAAGTCATGTGACAATTGTACTTTTAAAATGGCAGATTTTATCGGTCCAACAACTTATGATTTTGTAATATAATAATAATAGTAATATACTACTATAGAATAGATCTATATAGATTCTAGATAATAGATATCTAGATCTAATATGGTAAAGGATCATGCCCTAATAGTATAGTCTGTATTATATATATATCAATATATGTAATATAAGAAATAATAATAAAATAAAATTGAAATACCAAACAAAGGCAAAGTCTTTCTCTTTGGCAAAGAAAATAGTGTGAAAGACAAGTCTTGTTTATTAAAAATTAATGATTAATTAATGACATAATCATTCAAAATGTCATTATGATTAATTGATTATCATCATTATCAT
The DNA here is from genome assembly GCA_030265305.1 of Biomphalaria pfeifferi. Taxonomy (NCBI): domain Eukaryota; kingdom Metazoa; phylum Mollusca; class Gastropoda; family Planorbidae; genus Biomphalaria; species Biomphalaria pfeifferi. The sequence continues at coordinate 175,306 of JASAOG010000176.1, read as the reverse complement.
AAAATATCATATTGAATATACATATCATATGTTACTTCAATGATTCAATGAACTTTATTACTGTTTGTTTTGTTTTACATGTTTCGGATGTTCCTTCAGAGTTGAAGATAGTTTACTTCCTAGTCCAAACCTTCTGCAGGACGATGGGGGATGGGAGCAGGCAGGGTTTGAACCCTCGACCGCCGATAAATCCGAACGGCAGTCCAGCGCGTAAACCGCACGACCAGGCAGCCATCTGCCATATTTTTATTCATTATTTCACGTATTTCACTTCACACTTCATACATAATTGTAATACAGTAACAGTTGTATTTAGAAAGCCTTCAGGAGAGAAGACTCTCAAAATAAAAAGTAAAGTTACAAAGTAGCAATCATACATAAAACACTGAGCCATAATCTTTAAATACAAAAACAAAATGTAATAAAATACTCAGAAAGACACAAAGATTAAGGCACATTCCTCATTCCATTATATTCCATATGATAGATCTAAATCTATAGCATATGCAAGGACAAATTTGTAGAAATGCTCCTTCTTCCCTAGGCCTAGTGTGCTATTAGAGTTAATAAGAATTACAGCATGGAATGGGTTGCCTGAGCCAGCCTGAAAAATCAGTGACTTGGCAGAATTTAAGTCATTGGTTTACATGCATGACTAGGTGACTAGATGTACTAGAGGCATGAAGCGTAGTTCTTCTTTTTTGAAGTAACGTCTGTGTTGTATAAATTATAAGATAAAAGATAAGATTCCAACGTTAAAAAACTTTGATAAGAGAAACTATTTTTTTACTGGTATATTACTTATATAGATGATATTTGACTAATCTAAATTCTAATGTCTATAATGACTTGAATTTCAGTTTGATACTTTTTACTTGATAAATTAATTAAATATTATAATTATAAATATCTTTATTATAGAATCCTAACCCTAACCGGTATTCACATTTGACTAGAGAAATGTTTTACTAATTGTGGTCCACTGAACACTAGACCTGAATAGGTGATCCACAAACTATTGGGAGTAATTAACTAGTTGACTACACATTAATTAGTTTCTAAGTAAATGCAGAAAAGAAAAGGAAAACTATACCATCACTATGAACTTTGAACTGATCTAAAATGCATCCCAAATTCAGCAAAAACACTGTTTATGTCATGTTTTTGTACAAAACATCAAAACTAAAGTGTTATGATAGTAAAATGGGTTTAGGATTTTCTTTCTATGTTGCTAAAAGTCAAAGCTAGAAATGGGCTTAAATAGAAGCCACACCAGATATTATAATTCACCTTACCAATATCAAGCTTGTATCAAGAAGTTATATATTCTTTACGAACACAACACCATCAAAGTCATAACATTATTTTTTCCCGTTTAAGTCTTTATTTTATTATAGCTTTATAATTGAAAATAAATAATAATGCTAAATTAAAAGTATGGTTTAATTATTATTTTTTAAAACCTAAACAAATAGGAAATAATAGTGTACCACTAAATTCTCTAATTGTGCAAACTGTTCTGTTAAAGAAAAAGTTTGAGAAAACACTGGACTAGATAACACCATTAGTATAATCACTAAATTTAGAAACATTCGAGGATAGAAGTACTAATACTAAATAAAACACTGAAACATAACTTACACATGTAAAACAAAACCTCAGAAGACACAAAGATAAAGGCATATTTTTATTCTAGGACTGATTCGTACAAAATCGTCTTGTTCCCTAGAGCCATGAGAGCTTGAAACAGGTAGCCTGATTCAGACAGGAAACAAATTATTTAGCAGAATTTTCGTCACAAATAGCATGTACAAAAAGATTAACACGTAGGACAAAATTATATTGTCTTTTGAAGGAACTTCTGTTATTTATAAGATAAGATTGCCTTTCTAGTAAAAAATTATACTCTGGAAATTTTGTTTAAATTTGAAAAGCTGTAGTTTTATTTAGCTTATTAAGTTTATGACATTTTCTGATATTATCTTTTGTTTTCTCCAGGCAGGACATTAAACTTTTTGTTACCTACATGGAATAGATTCCAGCTCTAGAAAACAGATTTCAATTGATCAAGTTTTAGAAGGCTGTTTTTTTTGGTGATGGGTGCATGATACTGTGTATGCTTTTTTCAAGAATAGTTTATCAAAATGAATCAGTTACATTTAAACAAGCAACTTTCGGATGCAGTGGACTTGTTTGTTATGGCTAAATTTGCTGATTGTTTTTATGCTTGTGCAGATGTTATAAAAACAGCAAAGTTTGAGCCAGAACATCAACATCAAAGGTATATTGTTGCTTCAATTTCCTTTAGTTTGTCAGCACAATTGAAATCTCGAAACACAAAAAACACGAAGGACTAGACTTAGGGCATGAAAACATGAAAATACGGTACATAAAGCAAATGAGTATCTTTTTTTTTTTGTTTTTTTTTTTTAAGTACAATGGAGTCAATAATTTTCTTTTTTTTTTTTTAAATAACTTCTATAAGTTTTTTTTTGTTTTTTTAGTAATAGGACTATATACAGGTAATGTATATAATTATTAGGGAAAAGTCAAGTGTAAAGAAATTTATTCTATACAATTTTTTTTTCTTTTTTACTGTCAGATGCAACTTGGATTGTAAACTTTAAAAAATTTCTTTCTTTCCACAGCAATGAAGAGGTCATAGAAGCTGCTATAGCACTAGGGATCCAGGCACTGGCAGAAACAGACAATTGGCATCATGTGATCAGCTTTATCATTGACACATATGGGAGCATTGAAATTTGCCCACCAAGAATTGTTCAAGTCTGGTAAACTTTTTACCAGTATCTTTTTTTTTCTGTTTGAAGGTTGATCTGTATCCTAGCTTTAAAGTTTTAGTCACAGGCTTCAATACTTGTGACCATCATGTCTTTTACTTCCATTATGAAAATGTTCTGTCCACTTATCTTCAGTAGTTGATTATATAATATCTGTTAACTCTTTCTCTCCATAATTATTTTCCATGTTCCAATGGAATTATTCATTTTGTTCATTTGTGTTTCACTACCCTGTTATAATTTAACTTCAATAACTTTTTTTGTATGTAATCAGAAAATGTTATGTTAGGTATATAATTATAGAAGAACACATGTTCTTTTTATGTAACACAAATTTAAGTTTATAAAACCAAAAATTAATTTAATATAATGGTGTTAAATCAACGTTGATATCGTCAGTTAGGAGAGAAAGAGTTTAAGGGTAGCATAACATTGCACATCAAATTACATTCTAATAAACAATTGGCTGGCAAAAATATAGAACTCGTCGACCTTAAAGTCTGAAATAAGAGAATAACTTTTGATTGCTCTGATTACACGTGTACTTTTTATTAGGTAGAGAGGGAGCCGAAGATTATTATTTTCGTGTCCCTTCGTCAATTTAAGTTTAAAATTGATACAAATTTATCAAATGAGTTTCAAAATCTTTTAGCACATGGGAAGAAAAATGTATTTATTTGTTTTAGCAATGTAAGTGAAGCCTTCACAATTGTTTAAGATGCAATTAGATATTTATTGTATTCCTGCAGTATCCTGCTCCATGCACATGTAAAAGAATATTTGCCTTGTCACAATCTAGTACAAACGTGGTTGAAAAATCCACAAAATTTGAATCACAGTCAGTGTTCCAAGGTAAGATCATTTTTCTTATATTTTCAAGAGGCTAAAATAAATATTTTAATCTTAAAATTCTGTCACAACAAATCTTTTTCCAAATATTTGAGCTGGTTGTGTAATGAATCTCTTGAACAGGTTGTGCGAATTTACGCCCATCACATTCTTTGTCCAACTGGATCCTATGAAACATTACAAGAAGTTATTAACAGCTGTCCATCCCTCAGTGATTCAGATAGGGCAGCACTTCAAAAATTACCACAAGTAATTAAGTGTAATTATTAAATTGTTTGTTTGTTTTTTTTTACATAAGTTTTACTGAACATGTCGCAGTTTGATGAAAAATTCAAAATGAACAATAATCCTTGAGCTAAAAGAAAAAAAACTTGTCCTTGTTTGTCAATGTTTTGCATGTTTTAGATGTCCTTCATACATGAAGATTATTACATCCTTCAGGACAGCAGCGAATGGTAGTAGGAAGGGTTTGAACATGAGAAGATTGAGACTGTCCAGAGTGCAGACCACAGTATAGACAGACATCCTGGTGTTGAGATGTCTTACAATATTAATACTACAGAATTAATAAATTGAATTTGTCTGTTGCAACAAGATATTTTGAATATTTATAAAAAAAATATTTTAGATTGCCTTCTGCAACTGTTTATGTCGAATTAACATATTGATTGGAATAGACATTTTTAGGATTCTGGGATTAATACTGACAAAGAAGATACAGCAAATCCTTTTATGACCATGATTTGGAAAATTTAATAATAGTTTTATGAAAATAGCAATGTTAGGTTTCATTTTCATAAAAATACTTTAGTTTTAATGTGCTTGAATAAATATTAACAAGATTTTGGAAAAGATTTCGTATACTGATACTTGCAGACTAAATCAATAGTTTCCCCATTCGTGTTTTGTTGTTGCTTTATAAGTTTTGGACATTCTTTCAGAAACTAGGATTATTACATTGTGTGCAAATGTCCTACTGGACTGCAGGGAATGGAAGTGAACAGAGTTCAAACTTGGGACCATCATAATGACAGGCTGAAGTACATACCATGCGAGCAGTCAACCTGTTTTGAAACATGAACAAAGTGATTTTAAAAATGTCAATAGAATGGCTGCTCATAAGTTTTTCAGGATTTTCTTCTCTCTGGAGTTAGTCATCTTGACTCAATCTCTCCTGCTGTCTTTATGTCCCTTTCCACTCGCTATGATAAAATCTAGTAGGCCTATCAGCCTATACTATTACAATTAAAATGTAAGCATGTAAGAAGAAATATAAATTTGAAAAACTAAGCAGCTAAAGTAAACAGTCATTTGTAGAGGAGATTTTAAAATGTGCTGATATGTCATCAAGTTTGCTATAGAAATGTAAACAGGAAGTTTTGAATCCAGTTGTAGGCCTCTGCTGGGAAATCCTTGTTTAGGTGAAGCAATAAGGGGGTTCCTTGTTATGAAAATAAAATTTTTGAATCCTTCAATTAGTAATCATGAAAAAAATAGGACACGCTTTAATATATATTATAATCCAAATTAAATAATATATCCATAGTAGTAGACTTGATATGAAGCTTGAAACTTATGACTTGAACATAATGATTTTTTTAACCCTGAAAAAAGCTTGTCTCCTCTATATGTAGCTTTTCAATTAGAAAGTTTGTAAAATTTTGTAGTACCAGAGATTAAATATCTCCAGCATACCAGATTTAACTTCTGAAAATATCTTGATGTGTTCACCACCCAAATCCATTGTAACAAATAGCATTACTTGTGTAGTTCTGGGGTATAATAAATTAAATCTGCGTTTCATCTTTTAACAAGGGGGATTACTAGAGACCATTTCATCTTCAATGAAATTGTTTACTTCTAGGCAAGAAGATTTGAATCTCCTAAAAAGTTACCATTAGAAAATTTCAAGGAAACAATGCATCCTGGCCACCATTCCATACAGGAAATTTCTTCTGCGGAGGAAAAGAAAGCTAGATTTCACCTCACAGATACAAACACAAAATGTAATTTAAATATTGTTAGAAACCAGAAGGACAAAAGTAGAAGCACTTATGCAGACCTACCATCTAAAGGTGAGAAATACACTGTCCACAGGTATTTTAAGTGTTATAATTTGCTTAAGGTTTCTTCCGTTACCACTTTGAATTTGTTAATGAGATATTCTCCTTTTGTGTATTAGTAAAACTAATTTTAGTTTTATATCTTAAAATCTGTGATGGATTGAAAAGGGGAAGTTTGGACACATTGTAATGCATCTTCTACAGTATTTCAACTTGATATGTCAAAAGAAGGGGTTAAATAAAGAGTAGATCTCAGTTAACAATTAAAATTCTATTCATTATATCTTCAGAATATGTCTATCATGAATTGATAGGTAGAGCATTGATGTAACGTTATAAACCTGTTGCCCACACTGATAGCTAATTCAATATAAATTGCTTCCTGAAATTTCTATCCTAACTGCTTATCTTCAATTTAGTGTTTCTGTCTTACAGTCTTGAGTACTTTGTCTTTCCTTCACTATGCATAATGCTTATCTTCTCTTGGATCTTGCTTGTATTTTCTTTCTATTTTCTGAATATTTTTTCCTGTAAGTGGGTGAGAGACCCAAGACAACAATTTCTGCTTCCAAGAATGTTTGAATTGAATACTTTGTTGACACTAAGAAAATATGATTGAAATGTTAAATGGCTTGCATTAATAAGCTTCTAGACATCCTAATGTGCTTCTAGACATCCTAATGTGTTTTCAATACAACTTAAAGGCTTAATTTATATTTATAATTTATAGTGCATTCCTCACTAATCTTCAGACTTGAAGACAAGCCTTATTATTAACGGCTTAAGTATTCTGTGTTTGGCTTAAGGAAAATCAACCGTAGCACATTTTTGTTTTGCCTCAGGAGTGTCTATGTTGACCACCTTGTGCAAGACAATCTTTGTTACTACCAGAACCTTTGTGGAATCACAGAAATCCATAGGATTGATCATCATGGGCATGTTAGCTTTCTATGCCATCATACAAACACAGAGCGGTAAGATCCCTTTAAATCTTGTTTACTTGGGTTTTGATTAGGTTCCTACTGCAGGATTAAATGGGTTTCACTTGAAATTTGAGATGCTGGTATCAAGTCAGTTCATGGAAATGGTTATAATTGAAGGTGCATGTTGTTTCCAATTATTCAGGTTTGGATGTGTGGCTGAGTGGCTCTATCAATGGAGCTCAAGTTTGAATCTCAATCTAGATGAGTTGTGATTTCTGAGTGTCTAACGGCAGCACTGAAACCTTCTCCCAGATACTCCCTATTCCACACAGAAATGAGATTTGACCAGAGATGTGCTTTACAAAAGTAATTTTAAATTAAAAAAAAAAGAGGTAGTCAAGTAAATAACTAGATGCATTTCATAGCACAAATGAATACAAAATTACTCATTTCAAGGCTTGGTTTTCTGTTGATAGGACTAGAGGTGGTTTATAATGATATAAAGTCTGGACACGCTCAGTGTTCCGTTTCCATTATAGATGGTAAATATCTCAAATATGTATCAAAACTGCATCACATCTAAGGTTTTTGCAACTATTTCTGTACAATAACTTCTTTGATCATGCTTTAGAACACTCATTTATATCAAAATTACTTCACTGAGGATAGCTGACAACAAAGAAAAAAAAAAGTAGACAATAATTCAATAGGCCCAACCAGGCAATTTGTGAATACTCTGCCATTTTCAAGTTCATAGATACCGGTAATGAGATTGTGCTCATCTGTCTATGGCTGCCTGGTCGTGCGGTATGTCCGCTGAACTGTCGTTCAGGCGTCTTGATGGTTTCTGGTTCCTACCCTGCCTGCAACCATCTCCTGTCGTCCTTTAGGAGGCTTGGACTACGAAGTAGATTATCTTCAACTCTGAAGGAACATCCAAAACAAACTAACATATTTGACAATGAAGGAGAAGCTTACTGAGTTTTCATTTCATCATTAATTAAGTCCTTGTGTTATCAGGGCTAATAAATTACCTATTTTAATCTAGTCATGCAATTGTATTAAGTGCTGAAGTAATAACTAATAACTAAATTATTTTTGAAATAATTAAGCAGAAAATAGGCTTCTTTGTTTTTATCTTGTTACTGGTATCTTATAAATTACAGACTTTCATTCTTACATGCTATTAAATTTCAGCTAAACCTGAGAAAAAATTTTACAAAGCTGCGTTTTTCTTTTTCAGCCGATCCTGTCTCAAGTCTTGGTAGACTAGTCATACTTTGGAAATTTTTTATTTCTAGATTGAAACAATTCTCTTTCAATAAGTAACCAGAAAATGGTTGAGTATATATTACATTTAACACTCACACAGTCCAGACTTATATTATTTACCACAAGTGGAACTTCAGGATTTGAAATGGATTTTGTAATTGATCGGGATTATTTTTTTTATGTAAATATTTGATAAAAATGAAGTCTTTTTACAAAGCTTATATCAACTCACTGTCTGGTAAAAAGTTTGTAAACGTTTTTTTCTCCCACACCCATTCTCGGATCAAGTTGAAACTTCGCACCATTATTTTTATTACCTGGCAACATAAGAATCAATAAAAAAATTAACCAATTAGTTAATTAGTCGCCTTAAATATATCAAATATAAACAATAGATAAGTAAACAATCTTTCATGTTCATAAGCTCTCCACTAGCAGAGTGATAACTGGGTCAGCTTGAGTAGGCTTTAGCCACGAGTTTGAATTTAGGTCATTCCCCACTTTTTTTAAAAATGATTTCTATTGTTAGTCTAGATCTATTGCAAATTTAATGACAGAACTGATCCAAACTAATTGATACAACTATGCTTAATATAAGCTTTGTTTTTTTCTTAAATATTTTCTTGTTAACATTTTGGATTTGAGGACAATGTCTTACATCAGGTACAAGTATTATAGAGCGTGCCTACTTTAGGCCTATAAATTTTGTCAATTAAAAGTTTAAAATTATATGAATGCAATCTGTGTTGCTTGAATTTAACAAAATTTATGTAATGTTAATTTTTGATTACCTGTACCTACAAGGGTAGGTAACCTAAAATCTAAATCTACCACTGGCAGACAATGGTGCCTGCGCTGAATGTGGGTGAAATTAGTAGGTGCCAGCTGGGAAATACTGCATTCCTCATTAATCTTCGGACTTGAAGACAAGTCTTATTATATAATGTTAATTTCTATGCATGAGTCTTGATGCATTAAATGTAAATCTTTTTTCACAGACAATTACAAAAACTATTTATTCATTTAAATCCAATAAAGCCCCTTTCATTTTTTTATGTTCTGTAGAGCTCTGTTATGATGTGTTTTCAATATTTTAAATCTACTAATGTAGATTAGGTTAAAAACTAGACAGCAATTACATCTAAAATATATATTTAGGTCTGTGATCTAAAAATTTCATTAGAGAAATAATTGAGAAAAAATAAAGTTCTTAAAAATAAACCCAATTTTTAGCAGCCCCAAGAAGGGGAAAAGATGCTATTAGTTTTGTGTGGAATGTCTGTCCGTCCCATTTAGATCTCGAAAACTAGAAAAGATATATGAAAATCTGACATCATAATATTTTAGTTCATTCAAAGTTTCAATACAACAGCTACTTTTTTCTTTTCTGAAAGTGAAAAATCTAATTTTTAAAATCATTTATGCAAGCAGTTTATTTTTCATAAAAATACACCTTTTTTTTTTTACAAACTATTCACTATTAATAGTAACAAACATTGGACGCTCTATAGTAGGGGAGAGAACTAAATCTATCTACCATATTTTAAACACTTTAATGCAAATGATTTTAGATTTTTTGTCAAAAAATTATCTTTTTTAACAAATGTATTCTAAGTTAAGTTCTGTCATATTAACTACGGGGATCTACATTTACACAAAAAAACGTAGAATTTTTTTTAAGAGATAAAAATCTATTTAGTATTTGCATATAAGTTGGACATAATTTAAAACAACAATTAAAAAGTAGTTTTTCATATCTTGTGAACTTCAGGGTGGCTTCATGGCTATTGAAAACCTAACTAAAGGGAAATTATTTTTTTTTTTTGAGGATTTGAATAAGACCCTTTACAAAACAATTATCTAAATTAGATATTCATTATAATACATTAGTTAGGCCAGGTTCACATCCAACTTCATTCACCTATCCTTTGGTCAGCTGGGGCACCACACAAGATCTGTAAACCTTTCTCCATCATTTTTCTTCGATAGAATTTCTTTCTGAAAATATTGAAACCTGCCTGGGTGAACCACTTCGGGGGCCGAATGTCTTTGTAACCTTTGGCTGGCAATTAACTTTGGTTTATTTTTAAAATATTTTTGAAAAGCCCCTATTTATTTACTATTTCTAACATCTTTTTTTTTTTTTTAATCTATAAATATATCATTCCCATCAATTATTAATTTTGGTAGTGTAGCTTTTTTGCAATCACTGAAAAAAAAATTAGGTATAGTAGCCGAGAGATCTATATGTTATGGTGATGTCTTCCACTCTGAAGCTAAAGGATGAGTGAAGTTTTTCAAACGACCAGGCAAACCTAGTTGCAAGCTGTACATTTTTCCACACTAGACGCAGACCAAGCCATTGTCCATCATGGGTCTACTTAAATTTATCCTGGTCTAAAAAATTCATTGGTGCAACTTTGTTCATTTCCACCTCTATACATATCTTTTCTAGAAGGTAAGACTCTTCTGTTCTGATCTGAAAGCACTTAGCTTCCAAATCAGGTCCCGGGTTCAAATCCTGGTGAACAAACATTTTTAATTTCAGTATCTTTAGGGCACCTCTGAGCACACCCAGGTCAAATGATGTACTGACCACAAATTGTACACTTTGCCCCATACATTGCAAGGTCTTAAAAGGTGGGAATTTAACTTTTTTTTACTGGAAGTACTGTTGCTAAAGCTTTATCAGGAAATTGTAAATATCACTAAATAACCAAGATACTGGGCAAGAGGAAACATATGTAAATCCACTTTCAGTTTTCACAACAAATTAAGTCCCAAAAGTTAACTTTCAAAGCTAAGATATTAAGAGGAGTAGTGCATTACAATATCAACCATGAGAAACAAACAAACATTATAATAATTTTTCCTGTAGAATTTCCATGCAAAACACATGCCCCAACCAAGTCTGTAAATTTGGACATCATTACTCAAGTTAAAGATAATTGGCCACCATGTTTTTGTTTGGACTAGAGAAATGACCATAAAAAAGAAAAATATATAAAATGTAATGACAAAGAAAAACACTAGTATCAGTACAAACAGTTTATTTTTTATGTACACACCCCCCTCTGCTTAACTTGAATAAAAGCAACAGGCAAAAGTCCTGATTGCCACAGTTTTGCAAACAGCCACATATTGTGAAAGACTACATTAAATACACAAATGGTACATGATAGTTTCTCAAATAAAAGTATGTTTGCACAACAGTAGAAACAGGTAAAGTAAGCTTGTAGCTTCAAAGAACAGCTGCCTTTACGAACCTCACCTCTGCTCAAGCTCTCCACCTCATGGACCAAACTGGGATTTAAAACAAAACAATGAAGCTTGTAATCAAACTCTTCTGTCACAAATACAACAATCATGTTGGTAGATATTTACCAATCACTGACCTCCAGTATGACCAACTAAAACTATCCCTCCCCTCATGTTGAAATAATGTTAAGACAAAAGCTCCAATAACTGACTCATGGCTCATCCACACAAAGTAAGGCAAACAAACATTTTCTAGTTGCAGTATATGATAGAACAACTTGTTTTGCTTTTGAACAATGTGTAAATATGTACACAAAAAATGCTAATAATAAAAATATTTTTTTTTCTTTGAATAATTTTGTTAAAATTGGTACGATTTCATTCATCTACATCTTTGAGCCATGTACATGAGTGTTTCATAATTTAATTACCATTACTCATCAAATACCTTCTAGAAGTGGTACCAGTATAGTATAAATGTTTCAATAAACAGAGCCAGGTTGACAAGGGTACAATCAGGACATATTTCTTGCACAAATGTTCCAGTTTCTAACCCTCCAGAATTATTACTACCCCAAAAATAGTTTTCCAGTGGACCCTTTAAAACTATGACCTGCTTTAAGGTAAACTAACAATTGAGGACTGAGAAATAAACAAAGCCATGACATTTTCTTAACACTGGGTGGACAAAACTGTTGCACTAAAATAGTGAAGAAGAAAAAAATCTAAACATTAAATAGTAACCAGAACCTAAGTTGACACATTAAAACATTACTTTTTGGCTCTTACAGCAACAGAAACAATTCATAAAACATGTATTAATGGGGAGAAAAAATGTTTTCAAGAATAAAGGAATTTATGTTTAGACTATTAGACCATTCAATAAAAATGTTAAAAAAAAAAATTAAAAATCCTTCAACCAGAATTTCATTATTTACATGATGATGTAGCCCTAAGAAAAATAATCAACAAACCACTAGCTAAACTTTAAACACTCTTGATGTATATATCTTCTTACAGAAGCAGAAGTGAAAATTAAAACAACTTTAACTTACACAAGTAAAACATTAGTCCCTAGAGATCAATAAAAGTACAGAAACAACTGTAATGAAGAAATATGTATCAATTGATAAAAAGATTTTAATTAAAAAAAAATGGCATTCCAGAAATGTATGAGCAACAAGTGTGATACCCAACTCCATCATGCTGCTGCCACCAAGTCATTAGATTCCACTGGACAATCTCTAGCAATGTGACCAATCTGATTACAATTGTAACATTGAGTCTTGCTGTTGCCCTCTGGGCAATCACGAGCCAAGTGATCAGTTGAGCCACATCTGAGAAATAGCAATAATGGATTATTAAATGAAAGTATTACCATATGTATTTTATAACAGTAATGCAATCTGTTTTAAAAAAAACTACCAGTATTTAGAATTCTTATTTTTATAATTATTGAAGAAAAACAAAGCTAAAATTATCAGCAGTTAATCCATTTTTAAGCTAACAAGTAATCAAATTAAGCCTAAAATAAAAAAGTAACATTTTAATTATTAAATAACTACCTAGTTTATGATCATAAAAAGGACTACCCATTTATCAATATAGTAACTGATAAACTTTATATCAGTAGCTTATTTCAATAGTACCCCAAGCATAAGTCATAAAAATACTTAGCTGGTGTATTTAAAGTTATATACTCTCAAAGTATATAATATTAAATGATTTATACTAAATGGCAATTATTTCTAATGTGATGTAATCTAATGCTTCTTGCACATTTAAATTTGTGTATTTGCACAATGCAACCAACCAAGCTTCCTCTAATTGCTCATTAAACCTAATTACACCAATACATCATATACAAAACGTCCTCCTCAACCTGTACCACGTGTTTCCTCTTTCCTCACCTCCTTCATGCCATCTTTTCTCCTCTCAATTAGTTCCACTTCACCTCTCTGCCTCGTCCTCTGTCAGACATATAGGGTCCAATACCTCTAGCAGATCTGTCTCTAGGAGAGCGAATGGGACCGACTCCTCCCCTGTTTAAATGATAGTCACCATCTCAAATCTCCACCTCCCTCTCCACATCTTTCACCATTCAAATGACTACAGTAACCAGGCTTCAAAATAACGAACAATCCACCACAATTTTCTCTTTTCAGGACATGTACCTGATTTACTAAAGACAGTACACCCACACACTAAACAAGGACTAGCTCTACACATGATTGAACAACAGACATTTGCAAAACATAATCAAAACCAAAAAGAAAAAGTTTACAAAAGTGTGCTGCTCAGAAACAACAACAGAACATATATTTTTTACCACAGTAGAGCTTGTATATTTTTAAGAAACAAAATAAATACTAAGACAATTAAGGAGCTGAGTATACTGCCCCTTAAAGGAACTAACATTAACAAAACATGACAAGCCAAAGTACATGTTCAACCATGACATAAAAAGTGAAAATGGGCAGAAATACATTATAAGAATGTTATTCTGAAACCTGGTTTGAAATTTTCCAATGCTAAAAATTTTAAAACATCATAAAAACATTTTAACCATGAAGAAAAATTTAAATGATCTTTTTAAAGACATACATGTTCTTTATTGTACTAATTAAGATTAGTTTAGTTATTACATACTTTCCTAAGTATAAAGTTAATTTTGAGTTTTGTTATAACATTTAACTTAGGATACTTGGTGGCTGTATGTGCATTCTAGTAATGCAAATTAAATCACAACATGATTAGTGCACTTACATTTTCTAACAAACCAAAGCACTAAATAGAAAAAATCCATCAATGAAGATTAAAGGTTACTTTTAATTATTATTTTAAAACAATAATCGATACCATAAATATTATGATATCCGAAAAAAAACAATACCTGTAGCAGTCTCGTCCTTGATTGCGTTGAGCAGTTGGGCATTCTCGAGAAATATGGCCAACACCACCACAGCCATAGCATTTTCTTTCATCTGGTCCACGATCCTCTGGGCAGTCACGAGCAAGATGACCATTCTCTCCACATCTATAGCATGGACGACTGCTTACTTCAGGACAATCTCGTTGGACATGACCAGGATTTTTGCAATTGTAGCAAGCTCCTTAAAGAAATAAGAACCTATTTATTTTCATTCTATTAAATGGTAAACTTTATAGTTAGAAAGTCATCATATCATTTATGCATGGATTACACATAATTTAATAGCTGACTACTTAGTCGCACATAAGATATCTTTAAAAATCAAACAAGAAAAAAAAAATAATACTTATAAAAAACTAATTAACAATAGTTAACTAATTGTTTTTTTTGTTTTTTATTGATTTTGTGTTGTCAGGAAAAAGAAATAATTGTGCAAAATTTCAACGTTTTATCATACAGAGTAAGTTGATATAAGCTTGGTAAAAATAAACTGGAGTGTGCAGACCTGCCTACCCAAAAAAATCCAAATGTGTAACGCTGATGGTCAAAATGCATATTTTGGCACCAGAATGTGTAACACTAGATCCACTATTTTGTCATTTATATTTTTTGTATATATATATATATAGTATTAGATGTCATGATTAGATCTACAATCTAAATTTAGATCAATAGAGATGATATCTAGACTAGATCTGGATCTATGTCTATATAATGAATGTAATCTACTCTAGATCTGGGCTCAAGAGTTTTTCCGATGCCGTGCATCCGCTACAAACGTAGGTCTACTCCAAACTTTCATAGGCCTACCTTCATCCTTAATCTACTCTATACAAAGACTAAGAATCTAGTCTAGATGGTAGTAAATGTTATCGTTCTAGATCAAGTCAGTCTAAATCATACTATAGCTAGTTTTATTCCTGTATAACAAGCTATCTAGATTCTAGATCTAGATTAGATATCGACAATGTCACTCAAAATGGTTTGAATCAATAGCACTTCGATATTTTTTTCTATACAAATGAATACGGGAATCAACATAATTAATTTCTACTAATGAACTTACATAAACAAAAGTCACGGTGTATCAGCTAACTGACGGTACCAACCTGGTACCAACTCGCCACTCCCTCACTCTCGCGTTCTTTATTTCTAGACTAAATCTAATTGTTATTAAGAACCAATCAACGTATAGATCTGGACACAATGTGTTCCCCCACCTTTTCTATCCCCCCCCCCAAACAGGACGGCTTATCGTGACCTCCGTGACCACTCGTAAGCTAGTCAAGAGAGGGGGAAAAAATATACAAAATGTGTAATGAGACGAGTTAAATTCGTATTTTCATACTGATGGTCATTTTTTGGGAGATTTTGCGTAACGGTAGGCAGGTCGGAGTGTTTCATAAACTGTACTATTGCAATATATTTTTTCCGTTTTTCTTTTTTTTTTTAGTTCATATCCAACCAACTTATCTTTTAAGAAAAAAACTAGGATGTACTTTTATGCCTACAATGAGCCACAAGTGAGTCTTAATGTTACATTATCTGATTATTGTTTCTATAAAGCAAGTAACTATCAGAGATCGTACCAGTACCAAAGAAACCAAAAATAGATAGCTTAAATGATTTTCGCCCAGTAGCACTAACACCTTTAAAAAAATATATGCTTAACTTGTAGCAAAAGTCAATAACAGCTTAGACCCTCACTAATTTGAATATAAAGCAGCTAGGGAAACTGAGGATGCAATTCTATTGCTTTTGGACCAGCTTTATAAGCATATCGATACACCCAAAACATATTGTTACGTATCTAGGCATTTTTTTTTTTTTCTTTCTTTGACCTGTTGCGGTCGAGAGACGGGGAGGTTGTCTGCCCCTTGTGTAATAAGTTGTTTTTTTTTTATTCGTCAAGCCACACAGACAGTGACCGGTCCTTGACCTGTGTGTGTACCTCTGGTTGAAAGGAGGGTGTTTTTTTTTCTGTCTCTTTGAAGAGCGTTCTAGATCTGGGAAATTGATGACGTATTTGGTTCGAGAAATTCCTAGATTTGTCTTGAGATCGACGCGCGGTAGATTATATAAAGACCGCCCGCGTGACGTTGACGGACAGACATACAGAGACAGCCGTGAGACAGAATAGCGGAGACATTGCGTGACCCGTGCGTGGTATACCAATTGATCGTGTAAGTTAAGATTTTTCTTTTTTTCAAGGCCTTGCTTGTATTTGTAATTATATTTTCAAACTCTGGTATTGTAATATTTTTACATGCCATTTTTGTAAAAGGGTTTTGGTCAACCCTCCCATTTTGTATTGAGTAAATGTTTTTTTTTTTTTTACTTTATATGATTCATTTAAAAGTACTATTTGAGTTATATTATATTAAACATTAAGTTGATATTTTACCTTCCGATTTCTTGTGTCATTTTTTTTTTGTTATTCATTGTAAGTCTCTGATTAAATTCAGACTTAAGATAAGTGACACAACTACCTTTTTCTATTGTCACGTTCCCTTAGGCAAGCCATTTAAAAATTAGAAATTCAATTCGTAATACGTGACAAAAGAAGTTTGAGGGCTTTCGTCCCGGATATTTTTCTGAACCTATTTTCGTCTTACTTGAGTAATTTTGTAAAGGCGAAGTTGACTTTAACAAAAAATTTTTTTTTGTGTCAAAGAGTCGGAAGTAAAGTATCAATAGTATTGACCAAACTCTCTTAAGGTTTTTTTGTTGTACTGATTTTGTACTGTATATTTACATTGTATACATTTTTTTTTGCTTGTAATAGTTGTTAGTTAGTCATGGATATTCAGGTTTTTCTTGCAAATCCCTCTGTGGAAGAGCTTGATGCTTTTACTAGGAAGGAACTGGTCCTTATTTCTAAACATTTAGGGTTAAAAATAAAATCAAATGCCCTTAAACAAGAAATCAGAGATAACATTTGTAATCCATTATGTAGACGAGGAAGTGTTTTCTGAAGACCTTTTAGAAACCCTTAGACCCGATGAGGGTAAATCAGATTTAGAACTTCAGATAAAATTAAAACAAATGGAAATAGAAGCCCAGAAGGAAATTAAACAAAAAGAATTAGAGCAGAAAGAAATGGAAATGAAATTACAAATAGAGTTTAAAAAATTAGAGTTAGCTGCTAATGTAAGACCAGATTCTTCCCCTGCCAGTCATACTGCTGAAGCAATAAAATTTTTGAAAATAATTCCACGCTTTAATGAAGCCACAATTGACAATTATTTTCCACAATTTGAACTTGCTGTGAAAAATTTTAATGTACCTGAAACTTTGTGGCCCACTTTGCTGCAAACAGTTTTGACTGGTAGAGCTGCAGAGGTATTTTGTTCTTTGACCATTGAACAACAAAAAGATTATAATGTTGTTAAGGCCTTAATTCTTAAGGCATATGAACTTGTTCCGGAAGCTTACCGAAAGCAGTTCAGGGATTGTCGCAAATCGGATGGCCAAACCCATGTAGAATTCCTGCGGGAAAAGGAGCGACGCTTTGAGAAATGGCTCACTTTCAAGGAAATCGGCACCGACTTTGCCAAATTCAAGAACCTAATGCTGATGGAAGAGTTCAAGAGTTGTGTGCGGCTGGACGTCCGTACGCATATAGCTGATCGTGGCGAGGAAGATGTGCACAAGGCTGCAGTGTTGGCAGACGATTATATAATATCACATCAATTTGCCAAGTATACGACGGATGTCAAGCCAAAACAAGTCAAACAGCCTGAGTCCACTGCTAGCAACTCCATCAAGAACAGCAGTACAAATGACAGAAAACCTACTACAAGTAAAGCTACTTGTTCCTACTGCAAACGAGAAGGCCATAAAATTGACGATTGCTGGAAATTGAGGAAGAGAAACGAAAAAGCTCCTTCAAAAGTCAGCGCTTGCACAGTACAGTGGTCGGCGAGGTTTACTCCCTCATCATCAAGTCATATCAAGAATAACTCGACACCACCTGTTTCAAATGTATTGACTGTACAAGACTCTCCGAAAATGTCTCCACGATGTTCAAATGACTCAACAGTGAGTTCTTCAAATTCATCTTTACGATGTTCTAATGACTCAAACAAGAGTTTTTCAAATACATCAAGCCGATGTTCCAATGACTCAAACAAGAGTTTTTCAAATACATCAAGCCGATGTTCTAATGACTCAAACAAGAGTTTTTCAAATACATCAAGCCGATGTTCCAATGACTCAAACAAGAGTTTTTCAAATTCATCTTTACGATGTTCCAATGACTCAATCAAGAGTTTTTCAAATACATCAAGCCGATGTTCCAATGACTCAAACAAGAGTTTTTCAAATACATCAAGCCGATGTTCCCATGACTCAACCAAGAGTTTTTCAAATACATCATCCCGATGTTCCCATGACTCTATCCAGAGTTCCCATAATACATCACCCCGATGTTCCAATGACTCTATCCAGAGTTCCCATAATACATCATTCCGATGTTCCAATGACTCTATCAAGAGTTCCCATAAGACATCACCCCGATGTTCCAATGACTCCATCAAGAGTTCTCCAAATACATCCACAAGATGTTCTACTGACTCAAGAAAGAGTTTCTCCACTGCGTCTCCTAGAGATGTCAATGACTCCAGCGAGAGTTCGACCCAAGTCCAGTCTGCATCAACCAAAATTGATGTTTTATTAGAGGATTTTAAGCCTTTCATTTCGGAAGGATTTGTATCACTACCCGGTGATTCTACAAGTCTACGACCTATCACCATTTTGAGAGACACAGGTGCCTCACAATCGCTACTTTTAGAGGGTATCTTACCCTTGTCAAAATCATCATCGACTGGGAAGAGCATCCTGTTACGAGGCGTAGAGCTTGGATGTATAGATGTGCCTCTACATCTAATCGACATAAAGTCAAATCTCATTACTGGACCGGTTGTTGTAGGTGTCCGACCAACATTACCATTGGAAGGCATCTCGTTGCTGTTAGGCAATGACTTAGCAGGTGGAAAGGTGATAGCCGAACCCATCGTCACTCAAACACCCGACTTATCTGCCACACCCGAGGAAGACCTAGAGTTATATCCAGCGTGTGCAGTAACAAGGGCAATGAGGTTGAAAGCATCTCAAGAAGAGAACGTTATCAAAGCCAACAGTAACCACGATGATGTGGACTTGAGCACCACATTCTTTGCTTCTCTTGAAGAAGAACCAACGCCAAATTCTGAAAAGCCGGCATCAACTCGAAAACAGTTGATTGAGGACCAAAAGAAGGATCCAGAGCTCGCCAAACTCCGAGAAACCGCAATGACCTCACAAGAGGCTGAGCTAGCATCAACGTGCTACTACATCCAAGATGATATGCTCTTCAGGAAATGGAAACCTCCAGACGCATCCAACGAAGAAGAATGGAGAATATGCCATCAAATCGTGTTACCAGAAAGATACCGAGCGTACATCATGAATCTGGCTCATGACACACCAATGTCAGGTCATCTCGGCATCCACAAGACATACCACAAGATTATGTCACACTTCTTCTGGCCACGTTTGAAGAAAGATGTCATCCAGTACTGCCGATCCTGTCATGCCTGTCAGATGGTTGGCAAGCCAAATCAAAAGATCCCTGTTGCTCCTCTGAAGCCGATTCCAGCCTTTGAAGAACCTTTCAGCAGAGTACTTATTGACTGTGTTGGTCCTCTCCCAAGGACAAAAGCTGGCAACCAATACCTGTTGACCATTATGTGTGCTTCAACTCGTTTTCCTGAGGCTATTCCTCTAAGGAACATAAAAGCATCGAACATTGTAAAGGCCTTAATCAAGTTCTTTACTCTATTTGGTCTACCAAAGTCCATCCAATCGGACCAAGGAACGAATTTCACGGCCAATCTTTTCAAGCAAGTCATGACTCAGTTGGGCATCAAACACTGCATGTCGAGTGCGTATCATGCCGAGTCGCAAGGCGCTCTTGAGCGATTCCATCAGACTCTCAAGAACATGATCCGAACCTATTGCTTTGAGCACGAAAAAGACTGGGACGAAGGAATCCACATGCTGCTGTTTGCAACCCGTGAATCCGTCCAGGAATCGTTGGGATTCAGCCTTTTTGACTTAGTCTTTGGCCATTCGGTGCGCGGTCCCTTGAAATGTATAAAAGAGACTTTGTTGTCACCAACAGCCACTGAAGGACTTTTAGACTATGTAAGTAAGTTTAAAACTAGACTTTATGATGCTTGTGTTCTGGCCAAAAATAACTTACAAAACACCCAATCCAGCATGAAACGCTGGTATGATAGAAAGGCCCGTGTTAGAGAATTTTCTCCCGGGGATAAGGTGCTTGTATTTTTGCCCATACCAGGTCAACCCTTGCAAGCCAGATATTTTGGTCCCTATGAAATTGAGACCAAAATTAGTGACCTCAATTACACAATCAAAACCCCTGACCGTAGGAAAAAGACTCAGTTATGTCATATAAACATGCTGAAGCCTTATGTATCTCGGCCAGATCACTCAGAGAAGAGTAATTGTGTTTTAAATACAGTCAAAAGTTGTTCAAATAGCCATGTTTCTCCTATTGATGATGATATTGTAAAGGAGAAATTTGGACAATACAAAATACCTAATTCTTTTGTATTACAGAATTTGGATGTAAAACTGTCTCATCTGTCTTCGACAGAAAGGCCAGTTATCATGAAACTCATTAATGAATTTAATGACATTTTTTCTGATGTACCAAAACAGACTAATGTTATAATGCATGATGTAGATGTTGGCGAGGCTACTCCAGTCAAGCAGCATCCTTACAGGGTCAACCCTGAAAAACTTGCCATACTTAGGTCAGAAATCAAGTATATGCTTGAAAATGACCTCATTGAACCAAGTTCCAGTAGCTGGAGCTCCCCATGTGTCTTGATACCTAAACAGGACAAGACTTATCGTTTTTGTACAGACTACCGTAAGGTAAATGCTGTAACAAAGACCGATTCGTTTCCTATCCCTAGGATAGACGATCTCATAGATCGTATTGGTGACGCTAAGTACATCACCAAAATAGACCTACTTTCAGGTTATTGGCAGGTTCCCCTGACTGATAGGGCAAAGGAAATCTCCGCCTTTGTCACCCCTGATGGTCTGTACCAATACAAAGTGATGCCATTTGGCATGAAGAATGCTCCTGCCACTTTCCAGAGAATGATAAATGCCCTGCTTGCTGACATGGAGAATTGCCACGCATACATAGACGATGTAGTAATTTTTAGCCAAGATTTTTCTAGCCATTGTAAACAACTGCATTGTCTTTTTACTAAACTGTTACATGCAAAAATTACTGTAAACCTGAGTAAGAGTGATTTTTGCCAGGCTTCCATCCAATACTTAGGCCATATTGTAGGACAAGGCCAGGTGAAACCTGTAATGGCCAAAGTAGAAGCTATCCAAGCTTTCCCTATCCCTGCTGATCGGAAACAACTCCGAAGATTTTTGGGAATGTCTGGATATTATAGAAAATTTTGCGAAAATTTTTCTGTCATTGCCAGTCCTTTAACAAACCTCCTGAGAAAGAACGTCCGATTTACTTGGACGGATGAATGTCAGAAAGCCTTTAACCAGATCAAGCAGATATTATCTAGCTCTCCCATTTTGATGGCTCCTGACTTCGGAAAACCTTTTAGGTTAGCTATTGACGCCAGTGACACAGGTGTTGGGTCAGTCCTTTACCAAGAAGATAATTTCCAAGTAGAGCATCCTATTTGTTTCTTTTCCAAGAAATTTAATAGACATCAAAGGAATTATTCTACTGTGGAAAAAGAATGTCTTGGGTTGATTCTTTCTATACAACACTTTGATTTTTATATCAGTGGGTCTAGATGGCCACTGGTTGTATTTACTGACCACAATCCCCTTACATTTATCCACAAAATGTCTGGCAAGAACCAACGACTTCTCAGGTGGAGTTTATTTTTACAAGAGTACAACCTAGATCTTAAACACATAAAAGGCAGCGAAAATGTTATCGCCGATGCCTTATCTAGATTGTAAAAAGTATTTTGATGTATATTTTTTTTTATATATATCATGATAAATACATTCTGTAATGTAAATATCATTTTTGTAATTATTTTAAAAAGATTTCCATTTCGTGGAAATGTAAACTTTTTATTTTTAGGAGGGAGGTGTTACGTATCTAGGCATTTTTTTTTTTTCTTTCTTTGACCTGTTGCGGTCGAGAGACGGGGAGGTTGTCTGCCCCTTGTGTAATAAGTTTTTTTTTTTTTATTCGTCAAGCCACACAGACAGTGACCGGTCCTTGACCTGTGTGTGTACCTCTGGTTGAAAGGAGGGTGTTTTTTTTTCTGTCTCTTTGAAGAGCGTTCTAGATCTGGGAAATTGATGACGTATTTGGTTCGAGAAATTCCTAGATTTGTCTTGAGATCGACGCGCGGTAGATTATATAAAGACCGCCCGCGTGACGTTGACGGACAGACATACAGAGACAGCCGTGAGACAGAATAGCGGAGACATTGCGTGACCCGTGCGTGGTATACCAATTGATCGTGTAAGTTAAGATTTTTCTTTTTTTCAAGGCCTTGCTTGTATTTGTAATTATATTTTCAAACTCTGGTATTGTAATATTTTTACATGCCATTTTTGTAAAAGGGTTTTGGTCAACCCTCCCATTTTGTATTGAGTAAATGTTTTTTTTTTTTTTACTTTATATGATTCATTTAAAAGTACTATTTGAGTTATATTATATTAAACATTAAGTTGATATTTTACCTTCCGATTTCTTGTGTCATTTTTTTTTTGTTATTCATTGTAAGTCTCTGATTAAATTCAGACTTAAGATAAGTGACACAACTACCTTTTTCTATTGTCACGTTCCCTTAGGCAAGCCATTTAAAAATTAGAAATTCAATTCGTAATACGTGACAATATGCACGAGTCCTCTTCGTAGATTTCTCCTTGGCTTTAATACCATACAGCCACATCTAATGATAAACTGAGTATCCAGTATGTTAAAGTCAACAACACCAAATTGTCAACTCGAGTACTATGTACAGGTGCTCCACAAGGTTGTGTACTTTCTCCTGTACTGTACACTCTTAACACTAAAATTCACTGATGATACTGCCATAGTCGGTCTTATTTCAGAAGACGAGACTCAGTATCGAAGCTCGATAGAAGAGTTTACAAACTGGTGCACTGTAAACTTTCTAGAACTGAATGTCACAAAAACTAAAGAACTTATAATAGATTTCAGAAAGAAAAAACAAACTATACGTGAACTGCAAATAAACACTACATCTATAGAACAAGTGAAGGCATATAAATATCAAGGCATTATTAATAAACTTTTGTGGGAAGACCACCTTGAACTCTGACAAAGAAAGCTCAGCGACTTTTTTTTCTATACAAACTCAATAGCTAAGCAAGAAGATCCTAGATACTTTTTACGCCGCTATACAAAATCTGCTACACTTGACTGAGGTGGAGAGATAAACAGAGCTTGTGAAGTTTTAAAAAATCACACAAAATGAAAAGATTCCTAACCTGAATCGATGTCTTTTTCACATTCTTTGGCAATGTGCCCCAACTGATTACATTTGTAACATCGATCTTGATCCATTCTACATTCTCTGGCAAAGTGGCCAGGTCTGTTGCATTTATAACATTTGTCTGAAACAAGTGTATATATACAGTTACAAAACCTGTGGGTTTAGGAATATATGAAACATGCATTTTCCACAAATAACGATTTCAAGAGTTAAACAAAACATTTTGCCAAACTAGGAATTAAACTTGAGTTTGCCAATAGATTCATCATTTTCACAAAACTAATTAAGCCTCAAAGACACCAATGAATCGAAATATAGGTTTTAGATAGCAAACTTACTTTTTTTTAAAATAAATTAAACATTTTAATATTGTATCACTATCGCAAACAAAACTACACCAAAAACCTAAATACTAATAAAGTTTTTAATCACTATACTTACCACCGCCTCTACCATTGCGAAAATCCATTCGAGATCCTCTATCTCTGCCACCAAAACCACCACCTCCACTACCACCTGGTCCACCGCTGCGGCAGTCTCTTGCCCAATGGCCAGGTCTTCCACACTTGTAACAGTCTCCTCCACTCATTCTTCAAATCAACTCTGTATTAAGACAACATACAAACTTAATGTTTAACCAAGAAAATGTAGAAATTAATCATATTTGATTTTTAAAAAAATGATTTGGTTATTTATGAAACACCCAAAATGTGTAGGCTTAGCCTCCCATCGACCCTGCCACTCTCGATAGGTGGCAGAGGCTATACTCTGTCTCAGGTCCAAGCAGGGAATTTGGGTTCCTGACACAGCTTCATTTAGCCTTTTAGGGCTCTCTTTGCTTCTCTGTCTGCCATTTTGTTTCCTCTATGCCCACGTGAGTCATAAGAGGGGATCCAGATGAAGATAACACCCTTGTGGTCAGCTGTTATTTAGTCTAAAAGCTTTAGGCTTTTATGTACCAATGGAATGTCAGTTTTCATCCACCCCAAAGCTTGCAATGCAGATTTGGAATTGAAGCATATGAGAAATTTCCTCCTGTCTGATGCTTTTACGGCTATGTTAGATCTAAGACTAATTTATTCTAAACAAAATACTATATTGGCTAACATCCTGCATCATGAGCGTCACTTAAATCTTTTTTTTTTCCCTAATAAATAGTCTACAAAGCATAGGGTAGGTCTAAAAAGCTGTGTTAATTTTAAATTGATATGTCATACTATCAAACTAGATCTACAATGTTGAGTCATGAATACCTAACAATTTATTAACATGTATAGTAAAGTGCGAAGTTCGAAAGTATTAAGCCCGCTGGCAGCAATTTTCAAGTTTTATTTTTATAGCACCATAACGGTCTGAAATATAAAAAAAACTGATGGTATCTCTGAATTCCTCGTCCTTTTTTCTATAAAAATAGATTGGATTTAATGTATCACTAGGCTTAGTTAAAATTAAATACGAGGTCAAAGAGGTGTAGGGTAGGTATCGCCATACATACTTTTCCTCTAGCGGATTTTCCCCCAGTTAATAAGCTTGATCGGGTTAATGGAAGGTTCGAACAGATCAAAGAAAATATATCTAATAACGTTTTAATTTTTACTTTTCACTATAAAGTCTTTCTTTTTACTCCAGCACAAGAACACCATTTCCCACCCTCCACAACTTCAAATAGTCTCTTTGAGCTGATGAGCCATCAGACTTAAAAATAGCCTTAAGCCCCTTCACTACCGGGTAGTAAAAAAGAAGAATTCCACACCTCCTGAGTTTGACCTCACCATGAACTTAGCCTTTACAAGGAAAAGGAAATAGTATGTGTCGGAAGTGAAGAAAAAAGGTGCATGCGCAGTAGCAATATAGTAGTAATTTGGTAAACGTTCAAATAAAAAAGTTTTAGCAATAAAAAGTGAACTGTTCGAACTTGTCGACAAATCGGGGCTGCTCAAACTTCGCACTTTACTCTGTGCTTTTTTTTTTTTTAAATTAATCAATGAATCCTAATGCAGTCTTGATTAGGAAGATATTGAGACTGAAGAATAAAATTATACAAGTAACGATACATGTAGACTATAATCTAGACTACATGTATAGTAGATCTAGACTATAATATAAAATAAATCAAATATAGAATGAGAACTGTAAAAAATCAACTCCGCCTAGAGTAGAGCCTAGACTGGTCTTGGATTGAGGCCTAGGCTAGTCAATACCCTAACTCAGTAACTGCCAAACCCAAACAAGTCAATAAATTAATTTGACATTACAAACTTACAGTTACACTAAAGTTAAAATTACAGTACAGTAATCATTTCATAGTCTAAATTAGTCTAACTACTCGATTAGATTCTAGATTCTGGACTATACTATTACTCTAGACACATGTCACTGGTCTGGGATTGTGGTGCATGACACGGAGTCTAAATAAGCTGAATAAAAAGGTGGTTCAAAATCAAGCAAGTGATGATCAATAAAAACAAGTTTTCATAATCCATGATATTAATAAAAACCAACATATAGTATAGTATGATCTACCAATACGTTCTGTAACGAAGGTATGTGAGATGAGGATAAAGAACAAAACAATGTCAATTAGTCTAGATCTAATCTATGATTAATTTCTTACCCTCCGATTATCACAACCTCAACACGACTCCCCCTCACCACGCTTGATTTCAGTTTGTATATTTTGCACACGGCTAAGCCTTTTCCCTGAACTATCCTAACCAGATAATATGTGAAAAGGTTCCTCATATTGAATAGAGGAAAAATTCTCTATGCAATATGCAAAATGTTTATTAGATTCCTTTCTCCATAGACTAATAACCATTAAAAAAAAACGTTAATTTGCAATTTATTTTAGAATAAATGACTGTAATATTTTTAATCTTTTTCTAAATTCGACGACTTCAATGACGCTTATTAAATCTAAATGGGTAGACCTATTTTTGGTAATAATTAGTTATGTTGACAATTATTTTGCGTAATATACTCATAATATACAATATCTAAAAATGTATGCAGATAAATTAAAAAAAGCCCTATAAATGGTTAATAATTTTATAATTTCATAAATCAATATCTATACATCAGTTTTAGAAATAACTCTTTGAGTATTCCAATAAAATGAAGATCTAAACAATTTACAGAAAATTTAATTCACAACATTAACTTTTTCAAAAAATTATTCGAGATCTCTTTAGTTTTTTTATAGACAATAGATGCCCATTTTTTTAAATCTATTTTAGAAACTTGGCATTTAAAAAAAGCCAAACTGGTAGGAAATGCAAGTACACGCTAATCGTGCGCTAAAGATCGAATTTTGCACACGGTTCTAAACCCTTATTTTTATCATAAAAATAAAAGATTTCTTTAGCCTAGTGACGTGTTGTCTATATTCTTTCCTCTCTATTGACCTCTTTCTATTTCTTTTTAATACATTGTGAACATAGACTTATAAATACATGTACAAATGATGTATATATGATATATATGTGTGTGTGTGTATGATTGTGGATCTATATAATATATCGTTGTATTGAAGGGTGCATTTTAAGCTAAATTTCAAAATAAATTTATTGTTTTGTGTTTTTTTATCTGCCAAAAAAGTTACCTCAAAAAAAGTTGCTATGTGGATGATAGCGCCTTACAGCTCACGCTACTTTTCTATTTCTTTTTAATACATTGTATATCTGATAATAAATCTATAAAATATTTCATTCTTTACCGTTGTATTGAGAAGTGCGTTTACAATACAGTTAAACTAAATTTTCAAAATATATATTTTTTCTAATCTGCCAAAAAAAGCTACCTCAAAAAAAGTTGCTATGTAGACGATAGCGCCTTAATGGACATACTGCTCACACTATTGAACATGAGCTTCACTAGGGTTACCAGACGCCTGGCAAAAAATGGACTTGTAGACTATTTTGTCCGGTAGGCATTAGCCTAAAAATGTGAAATGTCCGGCTTTTACTCTCTTGTTAACTGCAATAGTAAGCCGTCAAATAAAATTATATCTTTTGGCCAAGTTCTGGCTTCACACACACAAACTTATTCAAATAGGCCTATGATGCCTATTGTCATTCACACAGAAAATGGGATTGTTCATTTGTTAGAAGATAGGGTAGAAAGATTTCCCTTTTTTTTTTATTAACAACCTCCTTCATAACAGTAACCTAATGTTTGTATATTATATATTCAAGGCTATTCATCTGCCATCAGAGCACCTCTTTTTTATTTCTTTTGAACATAAAAAAGTGTTGTGTTTTTTCTTTAAAGACAATTCCTTCTTTATAAAGCTGGTGACTTTTCGTAAGATTGATTATTTTGCTCTTAAATTACGAATAATAATTTTTTTATACAAAAAGGAACTTTGTGTCCCGACCCGATTCCCTCCCCTCCAACCAAAAAAAAAAAAATCCCAGCTAAGCTAATATAAATCGTCTCAGAAAGAATACAAAAAAATTCTAATGCTAGGCCTATAGATCCAGAATTAGAAGACGGTGCGCAAAATGCTCCTGAACGACTTTTTTTAAAAAAAACTCTTTAATAAAGACATGCTGGAATACCTGGTGGCAAATATGTGTTCAAGATATAGATTAGACTATGGGCTATCTAGTGCTTCAGAGCAAATTTAATTTTTTAGATTATAGTTTCAAAAATTGTAACGGTCAAACCCGAGTTTTCCTTGCTAGTTGCCTAATTCTTTCCCCAAAGAGATTTATAAGCTGTCCTATTTCTAGACAAATCGTTAGAATCGTTTTTGATATTCGTGTCTACCATGTTGCAAGGCCACGAAAGGGCCGCATAGATGTCACTATAGCACGCATCAAATTCTTAAAGGTTTTGTTGTGCTTTAAAAAAATCTTTGAGACTCTACTGTGTAATACTATTTTAATCTATCATATTTTCCGAAATATTGTGATAGCCTACATCCGTAGATAGTGCTACAAGTAGGCTTCAACCTTTAAGAGCCTACACATTTAGATATTAAAAGGCAACATAAGGTCTATATTTCTATAAGGATTTAGAGTTCACTGTATGCATGCATATGATATACAAGTTATGGGCCGGATTGTATAGAAATGCCCGGGCCGATTTCGACACCCAGTCCGCCTCTGAATTCAGGCAACCCATTCCATGCTCGAAATATCCGAAATCTCCAAATAAATCTACTCATGGTCAGGGCCGGTCCTAACAATTGCGGGGCCTAGTCTGGGTGGGAATAAGGATAATAAATGAAAATTAAGATTTTGTATTAGAAAAAAAATTCGACTTTGCATATAATTCATTCTTTACTAAGTACAAACTTGCGATCAATTTAACTTTACTTTACGAACCTTGCAACCTATGGCATATTTATATGCCATTGACTATAAAAGTAAATAAAGGTATTGGAACTTTCGCTAAAAAATTCGTCCGATTATTACATTTTATCACATGAAAGCTGACAATGTCTTTTTTTTTTATCGC
This sequence comes from Biomphalaria pfeifferi, assembly GCA_030265305.1. Taxonomy (NCBI): domain Eukaryota; kingdom Metazoa; phylum Mollusca; class Gastropoda; family Planorbidae; genus Biomphalaria; species Biomphalaria pfeifferi. The sequence continues at coordinate 146,209 of JASAOG010000176.1, read as the reverse complement.
ACGTACGATTGGCATTTTCCGTAATAAATGACACCCACAAATGACAATTTTGTCAATTTTTCAGGAGATTTTTATGAGTTTTCAGGAGGTTTTAATAAATGCAGGACATTTCCAGGAATTTTTCGTATATATTTTGCTATTCAATAAATACACAAACAATTAGCGCGGGGCCTATGAAAGCGTGGGGCCCACTGCGACCGCATAGGTTGCGGTGGCTTAAGTAAGACCGGCCCTGCTCATGGTAAATGACCGCCCCATCGACGTGTTGTTACTGTTGCTAAAGTAGGCTGACACAATGACGTAGCATCCAATGGTGAAGGGGTTCAATGAACCCGGGCCCACGACCATAAGGGTGACGTAATAACCATGGCGCGAAGGGGGTTCATTGTGCTTGACTCATGACTAATTGAGGCTCACATGAGCACTTGGGATGACATAAAAATTGTACTTTTGTGAAAACCGATTTAAAAAAAGGTCTTTGATTCTGTTAAGAAGTTCAACAAACACTGACTTCCAAGACTTGTGGAGAGTCAGAACTGAATCAAACCGAATGGCGTTATTACTTACACACAAAAAAATAAAAAATAATGGTACAATGCTTGCATTGGAACTAGAATACCTTTTGGTAAATGTGCCCCCGGGTACGCTATTCTGCCTCAACGTGGCACTCAGGTGGAAACTATCATTTGAGGAAGTGATTAGGCTAAATGAACGCGTAGGACATAATCGTCTGTATTTTATAAGATAAGAAGATGAGATAATGCAAAAAGATGGCACTAGAAGGGGGGGGGGGGTGGCTTATGAATGCTCTTAGTTTATTTCATCTGCAGATGAACATGCAGAGAAAAATTAAAAGATTTAAAACAGTCTAAGAAAGAGTGCCCAAAAGAAGGAAAGAGGTTTTATATAAGTGGCAAGTCAGAATTAAAAACATGGGTTTAGTTGTTTAGTTAGATTGGTTTATATTACTGCTTGCTATTATTTTGCTTTTGTTCAAATTTCTGTTTTGACTGATAATTTCTCACCTTGATATATGGTCTGTAACATTCACCTTCTCCTATCTCTTAGTTTGTTTTGGCACCTCACAAGATCTGTTGAATGTCTTTCTCCATTCCTCTCTGTCTTTTGTCTTGGATAGAATTTCTTTCAATAAAAGGCCTGTCCTTTCTTTTATGTTGTCTTCCCATCCCTTTCTCTGCCTCTTTTTCCTGGAACTGTTCCTTGAAGGAAGGTCTTTGTGAGCCCTGAGGACAATGTGATATTGCCATAGAGTTTAATTTTGAGTTTTTTTTATTCCATTGCTGTATTAATCCTGTTTCTAATCGCTTTGCTTGTGATGAGGTCATTGTATGTAATTCCTAGGATTTTTCAGTAGCATCTCAATTCCATTGCTAGGATCCTCCTCTCTAGTTCTGCAGTCATCATCTCAGATTCGCAAGCATATAAAAATGTTGCCATGACCAGTCTGATTTCATTATAATTATGAATATAAATACTAAAGTTGACTATTATGTGTCTTTAATTTCAAAATATGCCAATTTTTTACTTGGAATTTGACTGTTATATAAATAACATGTGATTTGAAGTTAGTGTTCTATATATCTGTATAATTCTTTCCAGATGGGTTTGTCTCTAGTCACCTGAAACACACCACTCATCCTTAATCTTCAGAAGAAAAGACATTTGTCATTATTACAATTTTTGTCTATTTAATAGTTTCTTCTTGTGTGATCTAGAATCCAGAATTTTGACCTTGTAAACATTTGAAATACCTTGAAAATCATTATTGACATTAGTTACGCATGCTGAATGTTTTTCTTCATTTAAAAAAAAATGTGTCAGGAATTGCTGCTTGTGGTATACACTCTTGACTGTCATCTCAACAGTTCTGGTTTTTCTAAGCTTGTCTTCCGCCACTCCTTGACACCCTGCGGGGTTAGTCAAGAAAGAGTTTGACTTGCATATGCTTTGGGGAACTACCACCTTCTACTAAGCGCGTCCCCAGGTGGCGGATAGGGAAAGGACCCTTAGATATCAAGGTTAGCTGTGAATACCTAATAAACAGCTGCGGACCAACTGGTTTGCAGTCATGGAGGATGAGGTGGAGTATTCCAGGTTAGAATATTTACTAAAAACATCTCAGAAATCTGGGGAAATGATTGCAAAAAGCTAGTAGGCCTATAGGGCGCTTTAACTCTAAACCGGGTAGATGAAGCTCGTTAGATAGGGATAGCAGTTCATATAGGAGAGAAAACTCCGAAAATAAACCCCTGCTGCCTTGCAGATGAACTTGGATGATCAAAGGCTTTAGGTGCATACCCAAAAAAGAAAAGCAGGCTGAAGTCAGAGTCAATGGGTCTCCTGGCGCATAACACATTGACACGCAACCTCATCTATAAAATGAGAACGAAGAAGAAGAAGATTTGCATCTGGTCACTGCTATGCGTTGGGGATGGTTCTGAGGTCTGAAGTTCGAGTCCTCCTTGTGGCCTATCTATGTACTACAGTTTCTTCACCTTCTTCTCAAGAAGATGCCTTTATGTTTGATGTCACTTTCATGATTATCTTATCTTGCTTGAGATCTATATTGTTTAAGATCTATCTGATCATGTTTAAGATCTTTTTTTTTCTTATTTAAGATCTATCTGATTTAACTTGTGATCTATCTTATATTTTTCTGATCTATTTTATCTTGTTTGAGATCTAGTCTATCTTGTTTGAGATCTAGTCTATCTTGTTTTAGATCTATCTTATCTTGTTTGAGATCTATTTATCTTGTTTAAGATCTATGTGATATAATTTGTGATCTATATTATCTTTTTATGAGATCATCTTATCTTATTTGAGATGTCTCTTTCTTAGCTTCTGCAAAAAGAATTTCAAGAGATGATGATATTTATATTAAACCCTGATAGCATTTATTTTCTTCTAGAATGTCCAAAAGATTTGTCAGCTAATGAGCCTAAAATGTTGGCTTGTTTACAAATATGAGATCTTCCTTAACTACACAAGTACCTTACAGAAGAAGGCTACTCACTTGTGTTTACATATGCCTGCTGTACCAAGGCTCACATAGACTGGATATTTATATAGCCTAATATTGTTACTGACAATTATCTAAGTATTGCATGTCCTGTACAAGCCTCAATGACTAAGATAATTAAAGATATTAGTAGAATGCAATGAAAATCAAAGATGCCGGTATTAAAACAAGAAAAAGTAGGCAACTGTATAGCTTAGTTTTCTACTATCTATAATGTTTGTAGATTCTAAAGTTAGAAAGTGTCTTTTTTTAATGACACATTGCCTGTCAATACTGTTTAGTTTAATCTTTTTTTTTAAATATAGTGCCTATCACCCTAAGTGATGGTCAAGCTCAACAGATATTATAAGCAGCTTTTTTTTCTGGGTATTATTCAACCACAGAAGCTGTGAGGGATATCTGAAATCCATTGCTTACTTGTCTAGCAGAAAGATATCCATCCATTTAGTGATAAAAGATTAAGTGTACACAACTTTTAGTAGTCACCACAGTGTGACCACATAACACTTACATATTGATGCTCAAGACAAAGCTGTTCATGAATGGCTTAGTTTTCTTTATACTGAGACTGAGGGTGTTCAAGAAAGGTAAGGTCAAAGGTTAATTGTATTTGTAAATCTATAATTAGACTAGATCTAGATGATTAGAAGAATCCTTTCTTTTATCTTCTATATGGTTTTAACAACAAGTCTAAGTTTTGGTCGTAGTCTCAGTTCAAGACTCTATTTCAAGTTTTAGCGTCAAGTCTAGGACTGAGGTCTTCATCTCACTAATCTCAGTTGGTCGTCTGGTGTTCAAGTTGGTTTTTCATGAGTCTGAGGTTCAAGATTCCAGACTGCGGGTTGCCTTGGTCAGACCTGATGTTATAGTATGAACTATAAACTTTTAGAATTGTCGTCAGTGAACAGTATCGGATCTAGAGGCTAGATCTATGTGGATTACCAGTTGTTGTATTGGAAGTCTATTTGAACAACTTGTAATGAATATATTAAGGTAATGATATTGTTAAAATAATGATCATTTATATGTCGCAAAGAGAATAACTGGATCATTTTAGATTACATATTATTACACATATATCTATTGATATTGATACTATTATTATCATTCAGCATACATCAATTCATTTGTAAATATATCACTGGAATAAATTTTTATTGTTATTTAACATCATACACTTAGTTTATTAATTTATATACATCTGTATGTGTATGGTGTGCTTGTCAGGCTGAACTTGGGCCAAAATATTACAAGTTCAGAAAATAATAACAATAACACACATTGAAATAATATTAATTTTAAATAAATATTCACATTTGAAATATCTTATAATAGTTTGATAAGTACAAGAAAACAAGAACCTGACAGAACACATTCATAAACTTTGTCTTTGAATCTGAAATTGTAAATTCCTTAGAGAAAAAAATTACAATATTTTGTTTTTTAATTTAAATTTACCAGCTACCTGCTATTCATTTACTTTGACTGTTGACTTTAAGTTAGAAATGAAACAAAGATTTCTTTGAGGTATATTTGGTAATGACAATAGGCATTAAAGAGAGTTGACACAGCTAACTGTACTTTTCAACAAGATAATGTCTTAAAAGAAATTAAGAGCTTTTGATGGAATTCTGTGGTTGAATAACATAAGTAAAGTTAATCAATCACAGGAGTCCATCAAAAATGTAAAATGCTAAAAAAATATAAAAGATTAAATTTTTGAGATTACATATTCTTTATGTAGAATCTTTTTTGAACAAAGTTTACCAGTATAGGTATTTAGACCTAAGAACAAATGATAACTGGATATACTTTTTATTTGAAACCACTGGCATATATTTAACTTGTTACTAATAGCCTACTTTTTAATTTCCGCAATATCAACTGTAGTTTTCTTTGAAGAATTCTATATGAAAATGTTAGTTAGAACACTGCTGAAGTACTAGATTTTATTCAATTATGTTTTGTAAATGAAATATTGTACAATGGCATATATGTTTGTATTATAGAATTAAGGTTTTTACAGCTATATATTAAAAACATCTTAAATTTAATGTAGTTTCTGCACTGAATAATTTTTTAAACTTTTGTATAATTTATACTAATTTTGTTATGTTTGGATATTTTTAGAATATGAATATCATATTAAAGGCATTTATTTACTTCCATAATAGTTTTTATAGTATTTACAGACTTCAGTGGAGATTCTTTGTACATTGAACCTTGTTGGTGGTGTCAATGTTATTAAGTTTACATCAAGTATTTAAGTATAGTTCTGGGTGTTCACTACATTGTTCATCTAACAATGACCTGGCATAGCTATATACCATGTAAACCGTTGAATCAGCATGCAGGTTAGCTTTTAAAATATGGTTTAGACAGAACAAATATCTGTTGTAATAGGTTTAGGGTATACAACTCTAGCAATAATATCTTTGACAATAAAATATTCTGATCAAGTTTATATTTTTGGAACAGAATATACAAATGTGTTAAATATACATTAAATATATATTTTTTTAAAATTTAAGAATAACAACTGATATTTAGTTTTATCCCTTTGTATCTTTCTACAGTAGAATTGTCATTATATTTTATTTTAAATTCTAGGTAGTATAACTTCTAATTGAATTGTCTCCCTTTCTAAATCAAATGTCTAAATGAAGTTTATTTTGATTCTACACAATCTTTTACTACTAAAAGTAATATCAGGACCAACAATAAAAATTTATTTAAGCAGCAGTTTCAGTTTTATCTTGACATTCCAAAAAGTTGATTGTTAACTTTAAATAAGCTGTGCCTCTTATACATTGATTTTATTGACTCATTTTTATATTTATGTATACCTTGTAATAAAATGGCCTTCATTTTACAATATTAGAACCATTTTGCTTTTTTAAAAAAAAATTGTAAGTAGTCTGTGCTAAATATTTTTTTGTTCAAATTACTTTTGTATTGCCTTTATGGGGAAATGATATTTGACATTTCTTTGCTCAGCAAAAACAAATCAGGATTTGAACTCAAGCCCCCTTGACACTGGTTTATGCCAGATATCCTGCATTTCATGCACTTTGCAGGCCAAATTTGAAACTCACAGTGCCCCAGTGCTGGTAGAAAGAGGAAACCATGTCACATTACTATTTGCTGTGCAACAGAGCTAGGAACCACTTCAGCTGGGTTTCAGTCCAATGCTTTAGCTAGAGGATTTGAGTCTCTCAGGCTGACACTCAAATGAAGTCTGATATAATTTTTTTTTTTTTAAAAAGTTGTACGGATGTCTTTAAGCTATATAACCTAACCAAGTCCAATGAGTTGATTGACATATTTACCAGGTACTGTTACTAAACAAAATGGCTGCTTTTATTCCTCCCCCAGCAACCCTTAGATTTAAATATACTAAAATTGTACAAATTTCATTCTTTTCCTTATGTCACTAAAAACTTCTTACAAACAGGTTTGTTTAGCTAATTGCTTTGTAACAATATTTGTCTTTGAGCAAGTTTCTGTCTAAACTATCAGCAAATCTCAAACTTTGATCTGATTCTATGGCGAAGGATCATCTCATCTTCCAGGCATCAGCTATGGTTGGAATGATGTCCCCCACTTAGCAGCTCCCCCCTCTCCAAGCAGCTATTTGAAGGAATGGCAAATGCCAATACAGTTGAGACGCAGGCTCTGCAAGGGAGTAGCGCTGTTTGCTTCAAACTGTCTAAGAGTTGCTAGCTTCTGATTTCATGTATGTACTGGTAGTAGGGTGCTTACATCCATATCACTACTAACAATTCCAACCTTATGGAACCAGGTCTAATTAGCTTAACACATGATTAAATAATTTTTTAAAAAGCTTGTTCTAGAATTGATATGATGAATCAACTATATTGTAGGGCTATGCAACTGCAGCTTCACAAAGAAAAACATAAATCTTAACTTTGTTGTAATACAATAATAAGCTGCTTATAAAATAAATATATAAATGAAAAACTGCAACATGAAGAATCTTGATCTTTGAATCCCTTTGGGTATCAGGTCTTTTAAATTTGTAATAAAGAGAATTTATAGCACAATATTTGGCTAAACAAATTGGTATCATAACTGTTTCAAAAGGACATAACTCTAACTTAAAAGTAACTAAACAACCTCTTGGATAAATAATATGTATACAAGTCTTTTTACATTTATATATGTATCATTGAGGCTTGGTGTGCATATACATGTTACGGAATTCATATTTTGAGATAACTATTAATGTATTTGAAACTTAATAGTAAAGGGAAGTAACTGCAGCAAGTCATTGTGATGGCCTCAATACACCTTGAAATGCATAGCAATTACTTCAATGAACATGAATTTTAATCAGCGATGAAATGGAAAATTACTAAAAAGATATGACAGTCAGCACTATTAAGATTTAGTCAGTGATTATCCTCTATAATACAAACTCTTAGTCAACTAATCTAATTTGACCTCAATATTCAATCATTTCAAAGATGAAGCGAATGACAAACAAAAAAGGAAGCTTTTTTGATGTAGAGCGAATTTTAAAAAATATATTCAAGTGTAACTTCCCTTTCCAAACTTTGCAATCTGTAGGGCAGATGATATAAAGCTCATTTGTTTCTGTGTCCCGTGCTCAATGGGTGTGTCAGATGGCCAGCACAATGACCAACTCCCTTTACAAATGTCAGGAACCCATTAGAGCTGGGTGAACTTAAAGTTGCCTAATAGCCCTAAAATTCAAAATCCTAGTCTTCAAACCCTGGTCTCAATGCTGTCTAGAATGATTTAAGAGAATATTAGTATTATGTTAGCGTGGCCGGGGCCCAAGTCATGTCTAGCCTGGGCTTACAAGAAGCTACAATTGCCAGAAGGTAACGCTACTGGGTGGGTTGTATCTGTGCAAATCAGTCTGTGGCCAAGGGGCTTGAGTCACCTAAGCAACCAGACAACTCAACTAAGCAAATCTAGCGAATTAAAAGAAATCAAGAAACATAGAGAAGAAATTTAAAAAATCAGACTTTAATTTCAATGACTATAGCAGCAGTTAGAAAACACTGCAGCTAAAAAAAACATAAGGACAAGATCTAGTACATAAACATTAGAAGTGGCCATTATGACATCACAGGGCGGAGCTTGGCCATATTTTTAAAAACATATTGTCATTTATTTTGACAGTTGTTCCAATTAGAAAAATAATGTAACATATATTGCTAAAAAATTAAATAGATTTACACATAGTAAAATTAAAAAAAGAAAAATAATTTTGAAACTAACAGGCAGTTCCAGGTACACAATAATTAAAACTGACATACAGACCACTGGTCAACAGTACAGTAAACAGCATTGCACTAACCTATATAATAATAAGGGGAAGTACAAGTATACAGCTTAGCACTAGCCTACAAAAGTAGTAAAAATAAAAATACATAAAAATAGCTCTGGGAGAGCCAGATAAAAAATGTTTGCATGACCTGTTAATAAAGTCTAGGTCTACTATTGGTTTTACATGTGTTCCATCAGAAACAGAGATTATATCCTAGCCCTAACCTCCAACAGGACAGTGAGTGTTTACACCTGAGACTATGGAGATGACAAAGTGGATACCCCATGATCACCATTAGACAAGACAAAGGGAAGTAGTATTTTAAAGTTTTAACTAGACTAAGGGGATGAGCTCAATGCTGGAGTGAAGTCTGTCAATACCAAATAGTAAATATGAATAGATTCTTTATTTATGGAACATTTTATTTTGAACTGTTAAGGGGAGTGTAACTATATTTCTCATCTATGATGCCCTTAGACTAAACCTCAAAACTGCATTTATAGCAGCACAGCAAAGCTTTTATATTAATAACAGCATAGTCAATGTTAACAGTTTTATTTTAAATATAATAATATTTTAGTAGAGCTAAATAATGTCAAGTCACTATTTACACTATAAAGAGCATAGAACAAATTGTGCAGGGAAGTGACACTAATGAACATTAATATGATAGCACACAAAAGCAGGGCAGATAATAAATTGAATTAAGCATAATGTAGCAAGGCTTTGGTGTTGTGACTCTATAGAATATTCAAGGTTAACTGAAGACATGTACAGTGTTTACAACATTTTTGTTAGATGACCCAGAAGTGATGTTCTTCATTAGTATTCATGAATAAACATACATATACAAGTTTGCTTAATACAATAATAATAATGGTACTATACCATAGAACTTTCCTCCTCCGAAAAAAAAAAAAAAAAATAAAAACATTTCGAACTGAAACAAGAAGATTGAGGGAAAAAAAAATGAACAAATGACTGGACTGATTGTCAAGATATACCTAAATATAGAACAAGATACAAGTCAATTATGGTAATTCCAACTAATTAGTTCTTACAAAGTACATCACTTGACTAGTTGTACCTATATTAGAAATGATTGTTCTATTCATTGCATATTTTAGTTTTCCTAACTTCCGGGCCACTTCTAGTAATGCAACCATGTTGTGAGGTTGGGTTACAGGGTTCAGAATGTATAACTGTGGGTGTAGGAGAAGTAGATTTATGTGTTGCCACTCTAGTAGGTGAGCATGGTACTCAACTTGAGATTGGGAGGATTCTTGTTTCCTACTGGGTCCTGTAGTGCAGCTTGGTCACTAAGATTGTCTTGAGAAGGTCTGGTTTTGAAGTAGCATTAGGGAAATGTTCATTTATTTCAGATGCACTAGGTATGTAAAAACATCTTCACCGACAATGAGCTATCAAAAGATAATGGCATGTTTCCTTAGAGCACAAAGAAGGCTCTAAATGATGGTAGAAAAGGAAACAATCTCTAATATATCCGGTGTGTCTGTGTCTTCGCCTCTAGGAATTGTTTTACTTCAAGATGTTCACTGTAAAGAGAACAAAATTTGATCAAAACATTTTCATAGTCAGTGAAACACAAAACTTGGCAAAGCTTTTCTTAGGGGTTTAGTATAAAGAAAATATAAATTGATATACACAGCATTGCTTACTGTTTTATTCCCTACATCTCTTGATCAATATTTTGGTTTACATTTCATCTTCATGTTGTCTACCTTTTCATCATGTTGGTCTAAATAAGAATAAGAAAATAAATAAGAAAAACTTTTGCCTTGAAAAGGAAAAAAAAATTGTTCTTTTGCTTTTCTTTTCATGTTCAGTAAAACTATTCTGATGATGCAGCTTTGACTGTATGTTTTAACTTAGTATTTTATGAGTAAACTTTAAAGAAAAAAAAAATACACCCAAGACATCTAATACGGCAGCAAAGAATAACTAACCAAATTAAGTGAAAAAAAAAATAGCAAGGTTTAAGCCATTAAAGTTTAAGGAATTTATTGGAGATTTTCAATTATGCCAGAAATCTATAAATAACTAGCTATTTAGTGTATCTGGTGTACAGAATACAGAAAGCTTTAATATTTAGAGTGAAAATTCTGCTATAACGTTTGTGCATTTCTAGTAAAATAAAATCACAACTTTCTAAGCTCTTTTGCTTGTAGTCAAAACTCATTGGTTTTGAGTTGGCAACAGCAATCTTTCTAAAAAAGCTGCAGAGACTGTTTTGATTGTTTCAAAATCTCTCTACACGTATTCAATTCACTCATTCATGGAACCTGGATCGAGGAACCCAGACAGCTGAACTCAAAAAGCTACTAGTAATTTTCCTATAAATTTAACACTTGATGTATATTGCTGAGAAAAGAATTACTAGCTCGTTGGCCACATGGGGAAAACTGTAAATTTAAATTTAGCTAGAGATCTATATCTAGGATTCTAGATACAACATTGATTTTGAAATAATCGTGTACAGGAAGTTCTAATGTAAGGCATTACTGATTCAAGAGTTTAATAAATTAATGTTCAGGAAAATTTAGGGCATCATCTTGTAATTTAAGATTTTCTCTAAAATTAAAGCTCATTGGAACATAATATTTGTATTAGATCTATACATTTGCTTGACCAGGATTCTTTCTCTGGGAGAAGGAGGGAGAGGCAGGTTCAGAAAATGTTCCATTAATTTTTTAATCCAGCATTCATTCATATTAAGGGAAAATAATAAATCTGTCAATAAGCTTCATAAAGGAGTTATTGTCTTTTCAAAAACCCTTTGTGATGTTCTTCTTGATATTTGTTTAAAATTTGATGTTAGTTTCTTTATATGGCCCCAGCCAGTCTTCATATTGTTTGCTATTCTTTTTCTATCGTATTGTATTTCTTTAAGAATTTTTTGTTTACATTAACTCCCAACATGAAAATATAATGCACATTTTTCCACACCTTAGAAATGAAATAGTTTAAGAGTATTCAAGTCATTTTAATATGTCATTATATTGCACATAATCACAAGAAACCATGAATGTTTTCTTGTCACACTATCACACTGAAGAATTGAAACAGTTTATTTAGTTAAAGATCTATATGAAGTCAAGTCAACTTGTTTATGCAATAGTACATCATCTCACTGTGAATTGTAGATCCTTTTTTTTTGTCCAATGAAGTGACTGGGGTGTAAAGACCATGCACATTAACACATAGTTGCTACAATAGTTACTTGAATCATCCCAATCTCCAGTAACTTGAATCATCCTAATCTCCAAGTGGCAAAGTGAAAGTTGATGGTGATTCACAACTTTTCATTTTTGTGTTTGAATTCCGTATTTTGAATACATTACTATTGAATTAATCCAAATGACAAAGAATCCAATTCCATTATTTGTTGAAATATATTTACATTTATACAGTTGGAAATATTTCAGAGCAATTCAGTTTTTCTGAAAAATTTAATAGGAACATCCACATATTTTAACTGAAATTAAAATGATATATCACTAAGTTTAACAAATGAAAATTCAGTTTACTTTCATAACTAGACACTACTAAAACAAATACAATACAAATTTCTTTAACTAGACAGGTGAACTTACAAGTTGTGTGTGAAGTTATGTGTTTGTGAAGTAATTACTGATATCATAATATACAAAACAAATACAGGAACCATGCATACATATACAACATACAACTAATGCAGGATATTTAAAGTATCATGCACATACAACTAATGCAGGGTATTTAAAGTAACATGCACAAACAACATACAATTAATGCAGGATCATCACTTTACAAAAAATAAATGCTGTGAAGTATAAGAATATTTCTTACCTTATTCTGACTATGGCTCCATTTGAAGAAATGGCAGATGAACTTAAGATAAAACAGGTTGATCATTTTTACATCGGTGGAATCTTTTCACAGTGAGAGAGACGTTTAATGTTCCTTCTGTAGCCTTGAAATGTTCATCCTTTTTCCTTGACCTCATGTTTAATTGACCATTTAGTCTATAAGTGAGTTAAGAAAAATGCACTGTTTAACAAATACATCACATTTAAAAGCAGTATTGACAAAATTAGTGCATTTTAATATGTGGCAGTTTCTTAACTTTTCATTCAAGAAGAGCTTTTCCTGTCTCAGACTTAATGTTTAAAGAGAATGTGTTTTTTAGTGATGGTCATTTTGTTTTCAAATAATAGTCATACAGTCTCACTGTGTGATGGAAAAATAGAAAAGGTTTATGAGACTTCATGGTATTTTAATGTAAATTTTTTTTATGTATCTCTCTTTGATAGGAGGTATAGTGGCTGAGCGGTAACACACTTAGCTTCTCAAGTTGAAGTCCCAGGTTTGAATCCTGATATTTTAAATTTTGGGTACGTCTAGATTCTACCCAACTCTAATGGGTACCTGACATTAGTTGGGGAAAGTTAATGCGGTTGGTTGTTGAGCTGGCCACATGACACCCTCGTTAACTGTGGGCCACAAAACATGACCTTTACATCATCCGCCCTATAGATCGCAAGGTCTGAAAGGGGAACATTTTTTTAAATAAGAAAATCACATTCAACTTTTCATTTGGCTATATATATAAATGTGCCATGAAGAATGAAGCAAATTGCTTATTTTAAATTTTTAGGAAGTAATGCAGTCTAATGTGAGTTCACTAATTTGCGTTTTTAACCCAACAGCTCCAACTTTTAGGTTTTGAAATGCTATCCTATTAAAAAAAAGGAGGTAACTAAATTTTTTTAAAAATAATAATTAATACAAAAAAATGTAAATAATACAAACAAAATAAATAAATGACATAAATAGAAAAATCTAGCTAGTTTTAAAATACTTCAAATATCTAAAGTAGAAGTACACGTTTTAAAAATATCTAATTTCACAAGTAGGCCTTATAAGCTACCCTATCTAGACTTTTGTTTTAAAATATTTTTAGAAAAACAAAAGACTATACAGATCTGGCTTTCGTTTTGTGTTTTGGTTCTAAACTAGCTCTTATTGTCTGAAAGTTTAAGAAACTATTGCTAGGGTTCTAAAAAAATACATCAGAATTAGGCTCCTAGTGTAAAAACAATACATCTTAAAGCAAAAGCTCTTGGGTTATAGTGTAAAAAAATATTTATTACCATTATATGTAGATCACTAGATAAACTTTATGGCAATAAAAGTGACAGTGGAGAATCAAGGCATCAGTGCACAATGATTGAGCCACTAACCTCCAGATCAGTAGCATGTAGAGTCTGTCTTTAAAAAAAAAAACTTGAATGTTGAAGCAAATTTACAAATTAAAAAAAAAAAAAAAAAAAAAAAAAAAAAAAAAAACAGTAATAGCCCTTGCCCAAGTGTATTAATATATATATACTAGACATATTTTACCCACGACCCGCAGGTCTTTATTTGCGTATTACTGTCGATATAGTGTTTTTAAAACATTTAAACGAAATAATAATGCAATAAATAAAGCGAATGTGTAAATGTAACAATAGTATGAAAGAAGCCATCAAATCAAAATAGCTAATCTACTTAAATCCATTTTTTCAAATTAAAACATTTGCTTGTAGGCCTACATATATTTGATTTAAAATGAATAGACTTAATTTTGTATGTTCATGTGTTAAAGTATAAAGTAGATCTTGAGGTAGACATAGATCTAGATCTAGACTAATCTAGAGTTAAAAATTGGCTTTTATAGAGTTCATTCTGTGCTGCGCATGCGTGAACTTTTTTCATGAATGAATATAGGCCTATCTCAACACTGCTACACAGCTTTAGTGAACAGCGAACGAATGTATTAAAAATGCTTTCGAAAAACAAATTTGAATGTTAACTTGATTAAAATATGAAATGAATGGACTATAATTAGTATGTTCATGTGTTAAAGCATAAAACTATCTTTGTAAAAAGAAGTTTTATCATCTTAGAGTTCAATAAGAGTTAGACCTAGGCATAGACTCAGTAGAGATAAGTGTTAGTGTGTAACCATTTGGTAATGTCTAATGAAAGAATGTGCATCGGGATATCTTTTATTAAATAATGAAATCAATAAACTATATTTTATATTTTCATGTGTCAAAAAAAAAAAAAAAAAGTGCAAAGTTTAATTCTTAAAATTAGATCTAGATCTAAATCCTTTCGATCTTTTCTCATGTCAACATTGTAAACATCGCCTAGATCCATAAAATATTATAGCTGTAATAGAGTTGGCCTTTTTTTTTTTGTTTTTTGAGGGTCTTAAGTTTGTTTTAGGGCCACAATACATACACTACGGTCTAAGTTGATACCCAAGGAACATTTCTGCCAAGCTTTATCAAGATTGGTCAAGCGGTTTTTATTTCTATACTGGAACATAACTTTTAATGTATATATAAAATATCAACCTTACAAATCAGAAGGTAAGTTATTATAAAAATGTATGCACTATTCAAACAGTAAATGTGAAGCAGCTCTTGTGTGATTGCAACTACACCACCTAATAAAAGGTTCACATTTTGGTCCTAATTTGTTAACTTAAGAAGAAAACATGTAGCTTATAAACCTAGAACTAGAGCAATGTTTGAAAATTTGCTGGCCAAACAACCCATGGTTAACCAATGGCCATAGAAACAGTTGAGCTTGACACTATCTGACCCATGATCACTTGGTCTGAAATGAGTACTCTAAAACTAACATTTTATGTTTTTATAACAGATTTTTATATGCTGATTACCAGATTACCAAAGAATATTAGTTGCTTGGATAGGATGACAAATGGGTACTGTTGGCAAAAGAATGTTTGTTTGTTAAGCTTCTGAAATATGGAAACATAAAATACTGAATTAGAATATTTCTTAAAATACACTATCTCGTGATATAAAAAAAAAATGTATAAAATTATTTTTAACATGCAATGATAAATTATTTTAGAATTAGCAGTTAAAGAACAGAAAAAAGTTAAGTCTTACTTTGGCCTTGAAAGCTTTAATTCATAAAATGCCAAAAAGAAAACTGTCATCTGATAGCAGATACCAAGGAATATTTGTTGCTTGGATGATTAATTAGTACTGTTGGCAGCAGAGAATGTGCGCTTGTTAAGCTGATGAAATATGGAAACTTGAATTAGAATAATACACTATCTCATGATATTTAAAATAACGCTATTTCTATGGAAACAATAGTTAAGCCTTTAAGTATTACATAGTTTGATTATGTTAAATAAGATATGAAGGAAAAATACTTGCCTTATAATTAGACTTCCCATGATATTTACTTCTAGTTTCAATTTCTTCATTCATATTACCTGACCTGCCTGTTTACAGCTTTGGCTTTTTATCTCCCAAGCTAGTAGTTGATTAGTTATCAATACTCAACATCTTGAACTGATTAAAAAAAACAACTACAAGCTAAATAAATAATTTTATAATTACACATTAAGAGGCAATTACTATCATTTAAATTCAACCAGATATTAAGTAGCTGAGCATTAAAAAAAATAAATGGCATCTAATAAAAAATTGCTTAAAAGTATCCAATATACTCGTAAGGCAATATCTGTTGTTTTATAGTTTTGAAATATTTGTGCTTCAAGTAGGATAATCTATTGAGAATAAACTTGCCTTGACCTCGGAAAAAAAAGGGGAAAAAAGTATTAAAAAAATATATATAATTATATATATTGAACAAATGACATAAAATATACAAGATAGTAGAATCAGAAAAAAAGCAATGATTCTACTAACATGTGTTGCCTTGTTTTAAGTCTACTATTTCTGCTCTTCATATTTACTACTCAGAGATGGTTTACAAATCTGTATGGCACTCCATTTCTTGAATAAGATCTTTTCAACATCTTAATCTGAAAAATGTGAAAATATAATTTTATTTAACTTGTTACAATAATCATGACTTTATGTACCTAACTCTAAATGCAAAATGACGGAAATTATTTTTTTTATGTAAAAAATTTCAAAGCAATTACCAAAAGCCAAAATATTCAAAATTTTATCTAATATTGAGCCCAAGAATATCCATGACGAATAAGCTTAGTGAAAAGCACAAATGCTGAGGTTCCCTAAAAAAAATAAAATTATGTAAACATTGATATTCACCATTACAAGCACTAATACAAAAGATAGAATTCAAATAAACATTAGAATATTCATTATTTGCCAGTTGCTTTAGTATACATAAAAAAATAAACTGACATTATAATAGAAGAAAAAGGTAAATCATTGAGATAAACTACTTGCCTTATAAGCTCAATAAACAGATGAATGGAAAAGTATGTTGAAACAGGTCCAAAATTCTTGATGGCTTGAGAACCACAGGAAGGGAATAGGCTTGACTTGAAAACTTTTGGATATGCTTGCTTGCTGTTCCCCATAACTTGTATTTGTTTTCCTCACCTACATCTCAGGAGAACTAAGCTACAATCAGCATCTTAACCTGAAAGTTGTAGTATAAAATGTGTACAGGGCAATAAATCAAATACAAGTCTTAGTAAAGATTCTGGGATTTTTGTCTCAACTTCAGAATGGGATAATCCCCAATTGATCTAGCTCTCTAAATGTTAAAGTAAGGAAAAAAAGTTTTATCATACTATTGAACTTATTACCATAAGGCTAAGAGATAACAGAAAATATGTATTCTTAAATTGTTAGGAAAATATTTAAAACATTTTCAATTAGCATGCAATAAAAAAAAAAGCAACAAAAACAAAGTGCAATAAAAATATACAAATACAAAGAAAAGCCTAAACTTGCTTGGATAGGTCTGTAGTAAGAAACTGGTTCTTATGTAACATACATGAAAAGAAATGAATTAAATTAAAGTAGTTAAATGTAACATTGGAAAGAACCCTAAGAAAAATTTGGTACAAACTTGCAAAAAATTCTGATTACATGAGCTTTTTATTTCTCAGATGTCTCTTAGTCATAGTTCTCACAATCAGTATTCATGCTCTATTTCTAGATCACTCGGCTGTAAACTGCATTAGGAACTGAAAATGTTATAAATATGAGGTTAAAATGTGGATAGAATGTTATGGCTGAAAAGAGAAAGAGTTTATTTCGAAGATACTGACTTTATTATCAAATTAGTATGGCTAAACCTGAGTTTACCTATCTCAATGAATGATATATGAATCATAATGAGGCTTTACTAATATGCATATATTTAAAACTAGTTACCAAAAACTATGATAACAAAAGTATAACTAGTGTTATGTTAATATTGAAAAGGGGTTTAAGTAGCAAGCAGTAATAATACTAATACAAAGTAAAAAAACTATACAATTGAAAGCTTACTTACTGTGCTGCTCTATATCTATATATACCAATTGCCTGCCTAGTCTTTACTAAGCAAGCATCAAAAGAAACTTCTCTAGATTATAAAAATCAAAGCATTTGAAGAAATACCTGTCTTAGAAAAAAGAAATGATCATTTAATCTTTACTTTCCATCACAACACCCTCACCTGTTCCTTAGTCTGTTGGACAGATGGGGCAATACACATGATAGATGACATGATATATTGACTGTCCTCCTTCACTTCACTCACTTGTACACAATCTTGTTCTGAACATTTTTAATGTGATATTAAGCTTGTGTTGAAGTTTTGGATGCTAACAAAAAAAAAAAAAAAGCATTATTTCATTATTTTGAGAAGCTGTTAAACTTTATACAATAATCCTCCTAAAACTATCTAGCACATCAAGCCTAATGAAGTCAACCATTGTTGACATCAAAAGAAACAATGAAATTAAATTTAAAGTGCCTAAATTATATTGAATAGATTACTTGCCTTAAATAAAACTGTCGCATAGCACTTTACACATTTTAACTTCTAACCAGTTCCTCACAAGTGATGGTTCTAATCATCTGATAACTAGACATTGATCTGAAAATGTTCCAAAATTTAATTATGATAATGAATACATAAAACATTTGTCGACTAAATCAGAGTTGCTGAGTTAGGTCTTTTTGAAGATAAAATTTCAACTTACCTAATAAAACCTTTTTTATTTAAACTAGATCTATAAAAACTATTTGAAGCAAAAGGAGTAATTAACAATTATTTTTAAAATAATTTTAATTAAAAACATGCTCAATTTGGATGCAATAACACAAAAGATAAAGCAACAAACCAACAAAAAAAGAATGAAACTTATAAAAATACTTGCGTTGCTGGATCAGTGGTTTCAATGCTTGCCCCTGCTTATTAAGAACATTATTTGACACAATGACATTAAAATCAAAATAGTTTAATTTGTGAATGACTACTTGCCTTAAAGAATGCTGGGATCTTTGATACACCAATTTTATTTGTCTGTTTCTCAAAGGTAATAATTTCTAGCAATATGTATGGTGTTCCCATTTTATATTATAAAGAAGAGATCTGTGCTTTGATCTAAAAAAATATCTGCAAATTTAAAAACTATTTATTAGAACACTTCTGTTTAAAATATAATTGGTTGTTACATTTTTTAAGCACTAGATTTAAGTTAAATTTCTAAAATAACAAGGCACCATCTATAATATGAGGGTTATGGATGAGTGACACTATCTTTAATACAAAGGCTATGGTTGAGTGACACCATCTTTACTATAAAGGTTATAGATGAGTAACATCATCTTTAATACAAAGGCTATGGTTGAATGACACCATCTTTAATTCAAAGGCTATGGTTGAGTGACACCATTTTAATACAAAGGCTATGGTTGAGTGACACCATCTTTAATATGAAGGTTATGGATGAGTGACATCATCTTTAATATGAAGGTTATGGATGAGTGACATCATCTTTAATAAGAAGGTTATGGATGAGTGACATCTTTAATACAAAGACTATGGTTGAGTGATACCATCTTTAATATGAAGGTTATGGTTGAGTGACACCATCTTTAATACAAAGGCTATGGTTGAGTGACACCATCTTTAATACAAAGACTATGGTTGAGTGACACCATCTTTAATACAAATGCTACGGTTGAGTGATTTAACATGAAGGTAATGGATGAGTGACATCATCTTTAATATGAAGGTTATGGATGAGTGACATCTGTAATACAAAGACTATGGTTGAATGACATCTTTAATACAAAGACTATGGTTGAGTGACACCATCTTTAATACTGTCACGTATTACGAATTGAATTCTAATTTTTAAAATGGCTTGCCTAGGGGAACGTGACAATAGAAAAGCAGTTGTGTCACTTATCTTAAGTCTGAATTTAATCAAAGACTTACAATGAATAACAAAAAAAAAAATGACACAAGAAATCGGAAGGTAAACTATCAACTTAATGTTTAATCAAATATAAAATTACAAGAAAGAAAAATAAACATTTACTCAATACAGAATTGATGTGTTGACCAAAACCCTTTTACAAAAATGGCATGTAAAAATATTACAATACAAGAGTTTGAAAATATAATTACAAATACAAGCAAGCAAGGCCTTGGAAAAAAGAAAACAAAATATTAACTTACACGATCAAGTGGTATACCACGCACGGGTCGCGCAATGTCTCCGCTATTCTGTCTCACGGCTGTCTCCGTATGTCTGTCCGTCAACGTTACGCGGGCGGTCTTATATAATCTACCGCGCGTCGATATCTCGTAACTTCTAGAATAGAAAGTCATCAACACCCAGATCTAGAACGCTCTTCAAAGAGACAGAAAAAAAAACACCCTCCTTTCAACCAGAGGTACACACACAGGTCAAGGACCGGTCACTGTCTGTGTGGCTTGACGAATAAAAAAAAAGAAAAAAAAAAAAAACTTATTACACAAGGGGCAGACAACCTACTCGTCTCTCGACCGCAACAGGTCAAAGAAAGAAAAAAAAAACAACGCCTAGATACGTAACACCTCCCTCCTAAAAATAAAAAGTTTACATTTCCACGAAATGGAAATCTTTTTAGAACTACAAAAAATATTTACATTACAGAATGTATTTATCATGATATATATAAAAAAAAATATATACATCAAAATACTTTTTACAATCTAGATAAGGCATCGGCGATAACATTTTCGCTGCCTTTTATGTGTTTAATATCTAGGTTGTACTCTTGTAAAAATAAACTCCACCTGAGAAGTCGTTGGTTCTTGCCAGACATTTTGTGGATAAATGTAAGGGGATTGTGGTCAGTAAATACAACCAGTGGCCATCTAGACCCACTGATATAAAAATCAAAGTGTTGTATAGAAAGAATCAACCCAAGACATTCTTTTTCCACAGTAGAATAATTTCTTTGATGTCTATTAAATTTCTTGGAAAAGAAACAAATAGGATGCTCTACTTGGAAATTATCTTCTTGGTAAAGGACTGACCCAACACCTGTGTCACTGGCGTCAATAGCTAACCTAAAAGGTTTTCCGAAGTCAGGAGCCATCAAAATGGGAGAGCTAGATAATATCTGCTTGATCTGGTTAAAGGCTTTCTGACATTCATCCGTCCAAGTAAATCGGACGTTCTTTCTCAGGAGGTTTGTTAAAGGACTGGAAATGACAGAAAAATTTTCGCAAAATTTTCTATAATATCCAGACATTCCCAAAAATCTTCGGAGTTGTTTCCGATCAGCAGGGATAGGGAAAGCTTGGATAGCTTCTACTTTGGCCATTACAGGTTTCACCTGGCCTTGTCCTACAATATGGCCTAAGTATTGGATGGAAGCCTGGCAAAAATCACTCTTACTCAGGTTTACAGTAATTTTTGCATGTAACAGTTTAGTAAAAAGACAATGCAGTTGTTTACAATGGCTAGAAAAATCTTGGCTAAAAATTACTACATCGTCTATGTATGCGTGGCAATTCTCCATGTCAGCAAGCAGGGCATTTATCATTCTCTGGAAAGTGGCAGGAGCATTCTTCATGCCAAATGGCATCACTTTGTATTGGTACAGACCATCAGGGGTGACAAAGGCGGAGATTTCCTTTGCCCTATCAGTCAGGGGAACCTGCCAATAACCTGAAAGTAGGTCTATTTTGGTGATGTACTTAGCGTCACCAATACGATCTATGAGATCGTCTATCCTAGGGATAGGAAACGAATCGGTCTTTGTGACAGCATTTACCTTACGGTAGTCTGTACAAAAACGATAAGTCTTGTCCTGTTTAGGTATCAAGACACATGGGGAGCTCCAGCTACTGGAACTTGGTTCAATGAGGTCATTTTCAAGCATATACTTGATTTCTGACCTAAGTATGGCAAGTTTTTCAGGGTTAACCCTGTAAGGATGCTGCTTGACTGGAGTAGCCTCGCCAACATCTACATCATGCATTATAACATTAGTCTGTTTTGGTACATCAGAAAAAATGTCATTAAATTCATTAATGAGTTTCATGATAACTGGCCTTTCTGTCGAAGACAGATGAGACAGTTTTACATCCAAATTCTGTAATACAAAAGAATTAGGTATTTTGTATTGTCCAAATTTCTCCTTTACAATATCATCATCAATAGGAGAAACATGGCTATTTGAACAACTTTTGACTGTATTTAAAACACAATTATTCTTCTCTGAGTGATCTGGCCGAGATACATAAGGCTTCAGCATGTTTATATGACATAGCTGAGTCTTTTTCCTACGGTCAGGAGTTTTGATTGTGTAATTGAGGTCACTAATTTTGGTCTCAATTTCATATGGACCAAAATATCTGGCTTGCAAGGGTTGACCTGGTATGGGCAAAAACACAAGCACCTTATCCCCGGGAGAAAATTCTCTAACACGGGCCTTTCTATCATACCAGCGTTTCATGCTGGATTGGGTGTTTTGTAAGTTATTTTTGGCCAGAACACAAGCATCATAAAGTCTAGTTTTAAACTTACTTACATAGTCTAAAAGTCCTTCAGTGGCTGTTGGTGACAACAAAGTCTCTTTTATACATTTCAAGGGACCGCGCACCGAATGGCCAAAGACTAAGTCAAAAGGGCTGAATCCCAACGATTCCTGGACGGATTCACGGGTTGCAAACAGCAGCATGTGGATTCCTTCGTCCCAGTCTTTTTCGTGCTCAAAGCAATAGGTTCGGATCATGTTCTTGAGAGTCTGATGGAATCGCTCAAGAGCGCCTTGCGACTCGGCATGATACGCACTCGACATGCAGTGTTTGATGCCTAACTGAGTCATGACTTGCTTGAAAAGATTGGCCGTGAAATTCGTTCCTTGGTCCGATTGGATAGACTTTGGTAGACCAAATAGAGTAAAGAACTTGATTAAGGCCTTCACAATGTTTGATGCTTTTATGTTCCTTAGAGGAATAGCCTCAGGAAAACGAGTTGAAGCACACATAATGGTCAACAGGTATTGGTTGCCAGCTTTTGTCCTTGGAAGAGGACCAACACAGTCAATAAGTACTCTGCTGAAAGGTTCTTCAAAGGCTGGAATCGGCTTCAGAGGAGCAACAGGGATCTTTTGATTTGGCTTGCCAACCATCTGACAGGCATGACAGGATCGGCAGTACTGGATGACATCTTTCTTCAAACGTGGCCAGAAGAAGTGTGACATAATCTTGTGGTATGTCTTGTGGATGCCGAGATGACCTGACATTGGTGTGTCATGAGCCAGATTCATGATGTACGCTCGGTATCTTTCTGGTAACACGATTTGATGGCATATTCTCCATTCTTCTTCGTTGGATGCGTCTGGAGGTTTCCATTTCCTGAAGAGCATATCATCTTGGATGTAGTAGCACGTTGATGCTAGCTCTGCCTCTTGTGATGTCATTGCGGTTTCTCGGAGTTTGGCGAGCTCTGGATCCTTCTTTTGGTCCTCAATCAACTGTTTTCGAGTTGATGCCGGCTTTTCAGAATTTGGCGTTGGTTCTTCTTCAAGAGAAGCAAAGAATGTGGTGCTCAAGTCCACATCATCTTGGTTACTGTTGGCCTTGACGACGTTCTCTTCTTGAGATGCTTTCAACCTCATTGCCCTTGTTACTGCACACGCTGGATATAACTCTAGGTCTTCCTCGGGTGTGGCAGATAAGTCGGGTGTTTGAGTGACGATGGGTTCGGCTATCACCTTTCCACCTGCTAAGTCATTGCCTAACAGCAACGAGATGCCTTCCAATGGTAATGTTGGTCGGACACCTACAACAACCGGTCCAGTAATGAGATTTGACTTTATGTCGATTAGATGTAGAGGCACATCTATACATCCAAGCTCTACGCCTCGTAACAGGATGCTCTTCCCAGTCGATGATAATTTAGACAAGGGCAAGATACCCTCTAAAAGTAACGATTGTGAAGCACCTGTGTCTCTCAAAATGGTGATAGGTCGTAGACTTGTAGAATCACCGGGTAGTGATACAAATCCTTCCGAAATGAAAGGCTTAAAATCCTCTAATAAAACATCAATTTTGGTTGATGCAGACTGGACTTGGGTCGAACTCTCGCTGGAGTCATTGACATCTCTAGGAGACGCAGTGGAGAAACTCTTTCTTGAGTCAGTAGAACATCTTGTGGATGTATTTGGAGAACTCTTGATGGAGTCATTGGAACATCGGGGTGATGTCTTATGGGAACTCTTGATAGAGTCATGGGAACATCGGGATGATGTATTATGGGAACTCTGGATAGAGTCATTGAAACATCGGGATGATGTATTATGGGAACTCTGGATAGAGTCATGGGAACATCGGGATGATGTATTGTGGGAACTCTGGATAGAGTCATGGGAACATCGGCTTGATGTATTTGAAAAACTCTTGTTTGAGTCATTGGAACATCGGCTTGATGTATTTGAAAAACTCTTGTTTGAGTCATTGGAACATCGGCTTGATGTATTTGAAAAACTCTTGGTTGAGTCATTGGAACATCGTAAAGATGAATTTGAAGAACTCGCTGTTGAGTCATTTGAACACCGTGGAGACATTTTCGGAGAGTCTTGTACAGTCAATACATTTGAAACAGGTGGTGTCGAGGTATTCTTGATATGACTTGATGATGAGGAAGTAAACCTCGCCGACCACTGTACTGTGCAAGCGCTGACTTTTGAAGGAGCGTTTTCGTTTCTCTTTCTCAATTTCCAACAATCGTCAATTTTATGGCCTTCTCGTTTGCAGTAGGAACAAGTAGCTTTACTTGTAGTAGGTTTTCTGTCGTTTGTACTGCTGTTCTTGATGGAGTTGCTAGCAGTGGACTCAGGCTGTTTGACTTGTTTTGGCTTGACATCCGTCGTATACTTGGCAAATTGATGTGATATTATATAATCGTCTGCCAACACTGCAGCCTTGTGCACATCTTCCTCGCCACGATCAGCTATATGCGTACGGACGTCCAGCCGCACACAACTCTTGAACTCTTCCATCAGCATTAGGTTCTTGAATTTTTCAAAGTCGGTGCCGATTTCCCTGGAAGTGAGCCATTTCTCAAAGCGTCGCTCCTTTTCCCGCAGGAATTCTACATGGGTTTGGCCATCCGATTTGCGACAATCCCTGAACTGCTTTCGGTAAGCTTCCGGAACAAGTTCATATGCCTTAAGAATTAAGGCCTTAACAACATTATAATCTTTTTGTTGTTCAATGGTCAAAGAACAAAATACCTCTGCAGCTCTACCAGTCAAAACTGTTTGCAGCAAAGTGGGCCACAAAGTTTCAGGTACATTAAAATTTTTCACAGCAAGTTCAAATTGTGGAAAATAATTGTCAATTGTGGCTTCATTAAAGCGTGGAATTATTTTCAAAAATTTTGTTGCTTCAGCAGTATGACTGGCAGGGGAAGAATCTGGTCTTACATTAGCAGCTAACTCTAATTTTTTTAACTCTATTTGTAATTTCATTTCCATTTCTTTCTGAGCCGCTGCAAGCTCTAATTCTTTTTGTTTAATTTCTCTCTGCTCTCTAGCCGCTGCAAGCTCTAATTCTTTTTGTTTAATTTCTCTCTGCTCTCTAGCCGTCTGGGCTTCTATTTCCATTTGTTTTAATTTTATCTGAAGTTCTAAATCTGATTTACCCTCATCGGGTCTAAGGGTTTCTAAAAGGTCTTCAGAAAACACTTCCTCGTCTACATAATGGATTACAATGTTATCTCTGATTTCTTGTTTAAGGGCATTTGATTTTATTTTTAACCCTAAATGTTTAGAAATAAGGACCAGTTCCTTCCTAGTAAAAGCATCAAGCTCTTCCACAGAGGGATTTGCAAGAAAAACCTGAATATCCATGACTAACTAACAACTATTACAAGCAAAAATATGTATACAATGTAAATATACAGTACAAAATCAGTACAACAAAAAACCTTAAGAAAGTTTGGTCAATACTATTGATACTTTACTTCCGACTCTGACACAAAAAAAAATTTTTTAAAAGTCGACTTCGCCTTTACAAAATTACTCAAGTAAGACGAAAATAGGTTCAGAAAAATATCCGGGACGAAAGCCCTCAAACTTCTTTTGTCACGTATTACGAATTGAATTCTAATTTTTAAAATGGCTTGCCTAGGGGAACGTGACAATAGAAAAGCAGTTGTGTCACTTATCTTAAGTCAATTTAATCAAAGACTTACAATGAATAACAAAAAAAAAATGACACAAGAAATCGGAAGGTAAACTATCAACTTAATGTTTAATCAAATATAAAATTACAAGAAAGAAAAATAAACATTTACTCAATACAGAATTGATGTGTTGACCAAAACCCTTTTACAAAAATGGCATGTAAAAATATTACAATACAAGAGTTTGAAAATATAATTACAAATACAAGCAAGCAAGGCCTTGGAAAAAAGAAAACAAAATATTAACTTACACGATCAAGTGGTATACCACGCACGGGTCGCGCAATGTCTCCGCTATTCTGTCTCACGGCTGTCTCCGTATGTCTGTCCGTCAACGTTACGCGGGCGGTCTTATATAATCTACCGCGCGTCGATATCTCGTAACTTCTAGAATAGAAAGTCATCAACACCCAGATCTAGAACGCTCTTCAAAGAGACAGAAAAAAAAACACCCTCCTTTCAACCAGAGGTACACACACAGGTCAAGGACCGGTCACTGTCTGTGTGGCTTGACGAATAAAAAAAAAGAAAAAAAAAAAAAACTTATTACACAAGGGGCAGACAACCTACTCGTCTCTCGACCGCAACAGGTCAAAGAAAGAAAAAAAAAACAACGCCTAGATACGTAACAATACAAAGACTATGGTTGAGTGACACCATCTTTAATATAATGGTTATGGATGAGTGACATCATCTTTAACATGAAGGTTATGGATGAGTTACACCATCTTTAATACAAAGACAATGGTTGAGGGACACCATCTTTAATACAAAGACAATGGTTGAGTGACACCATTTTTAATACAAAGACTATGGTTGAGTGACACCATCTTTAATATAAAGGTTATGGATGAGTGACATCATCTTTAACATGAAGGTTATGGATGAGTGACACCATCTTTAATACAAAGGCTATGGTTGAGTGACACCATCTTTAATACAAAGGCTATGGTTGAGTGACACCATCTTTAATATGAAGGTTATAGATGAGTGACACCATCTTTAATACAAAGGCTATGGATGAGTGACACCATCTTTAATATGAAGGTTATGGATGAGTGACACCATTTTAATACAAAGGCTATGGATGAGTGACAATGCATATTTCGCCACAAATGAACAACTTAAGATTTAAAATCTAAACTAAGTAACTAATAAGGCTTGTCTGAAAATTAATGACAAATGCAGTATTTCCCATGGCTATGCAGCCCCAGCTGTGACCTGCATATTTGCCATATCCAGGGCAAGCATAGCCATTGTAAACTAGTAACTAGTTAAGGCAGCATTTTATTTTCTTAATAGTAAGGACTTACATTATCTTTTTTTTTTTTTACACATTTATCATTTAGATCTAGACTAGAATGTTGTAAGATCTAATCGAGATCTACAAGTAACAATTTAAAGCCAATGAGCGTTACAAGGCTTACAAAAAAAAATATTTTCCAAGTTTTGCATAATCTCTGAGCTGGTTTAAGCACAAAGCTGATTATTTAAACTGTAACAAAGCCTTCTAAGGATTATATTTTTGATAAGTTTGTGCCACAGCTAGATCTATTTGTATTTCTAGAATCTATCATATCTACTACTATCTAGGTCTAGAGTTAGTCTTGGTGATTGATAATTATAGATCTAGTCAATCTAGATCTAGATCTATAAATATAGATTATGCTACAATTTTAGTATTATGGGTTTTTAGTATTATATTATATTTATTGGTTATTCCTCATTGGTTATCCAAATAACCAAATGAGGAAGTGCTACAAAGAGCAGTGTGCCAGGACATCCGCTCCGTTATCAGCAGCAGACGCCTTGGCTGGCTTGGCCACGTTCGTAGAATGCCAGTAGGTCGACTTCCACAGGACATCCTGTATGGCGATCTAATAGAAGGCAGGAGAGCCGCTGGTCGCCCCCTTTTACATTATGCGGATGTATGCAAACGCGATATGAAGCTCTTCAAAATCGACACTGGCAACTGGGAAGAGGTGGCACTGGACAGATTCTCATGGAGAGAGCATAAAGGAAGGGTCAAAGATTGCAGATGTCATACACAACAGAAGCAGAAAGAAGGGTGAAAATGCAACGGCGCCTGGTGATTATATATGCCCAGCCTGCGATCGCAGCTGTGTATCAAGGATTGGCCTCTTTAGTCACACAAGAAGTTGCAAAGGGAAAAATATCGTCTCTCGAGACGTAAAATGCCACATATTATATTTATATAAGCTAGATCTAGATTCTAGATGAGATCATTTACTAGCTTTACTACTAAGACTTAGCTCTAGTTGAACTTCATAACAATTAATTAAAACTGATAAAGTAACCACTGCATCTGTAGAGATGAAGTGTAGATTTGGATCTACATTCTATATGATTCTACATAGATAGATCTAGACTCTAGATACAGATGTGCATGTAGATCTCTCTGATCAATTCTAATCTAGATTCTAGTCTCTAGAATCACTAGATCTATCAATAAGTATCATGTTAAAAGCTTTAACTTTAATGAATCTTTGAGTACTTTGACTCACAAAAATAAAATAGATCTATGTCTAGTCTAGATGTAGACCTAGAATCTATATAACTAGATCTAGAAGAGTATAAGTTAGTAAGTATAACTTTTAGTAGATCTATATCATCTAATGATCTATAATATATAACTATAACTAGATCTGGATTATATTATATATATATAATATAAATTCTATTCTAGATCTAGATGCTAAAGGCGGGTAAAGCAAATAAATATTGACTAGATAAGATAGATCTATGGTTACAATGGTAATTAGATCTAGAAATAGATCTTAGAAGACACTACAAACTTACCGAAGATTTCAAGATAGCATGGGATGACACTGCAAGGTACATAGCGAGATAGATAATGGAGCGCGCGTTTAGATTCACACTGAGTTCTATTCACATTGCTACTTCCGGATTTCTGACCTACTTTAACTAAACTTACGTGATTGTAGGATAACAAAGAGGAGAATGGCCTTGTCATCCTATATTTCCATTGCTGTTGCTTCTCTATTTTTACAAGATTTTACATTCACAAACATTTTTAGATATACGAACGAACTTCATGAATGTTCAAATTATAATTATACGAATGTTTTCATAAAGGGCCACGAACTGTTTAAGGATGGATTTATATTATCAAAGATATTTCTTTTATAGTCATGACAAGCGTCAACACGCATTACCGATGATACATTTACATACAGATGTTTTTACAAATGTTCTTGCAAGATTAAAAAAAAAGGCTTGGTGTAAACTACAAAAAAAAAAACAAAAAAAAAAAAACACCCACACATATAATATATATACATATATATGTATATATATAATATATATATATTTATTTATGCATAGGCCTAGCTATATATGGGATAATATGCATATTAGCTGAAACGTTATTTTCATAAACTTCAACTATTTTTTTTTCATATTCCGCTAATGCCTGATGCATATTATGCACATCGATAACAATTAAGAATTATTTTGTGTGTGTGTTGGATACATGATGTAGGCCTATTATTATGTTATTAAATGTTCTATCATTTTTAAGAAATTCACTGAGATACTATATACAAAATGTTACATTAAAGTTTCAAAAATGCGTAGACGAAATAGATCTAGATCCATTTTATTACATAGAAAACAAATTTAACAATGAAAGGGCGGGGTAAGACACATTTGGCCTGTCTAACTGTAAGAGTAGATCGACTAGATTTATCCTTGACTATCAGATGTGTTATTTGTTCGCTAAACAACTGAAGCCTTTTAGACACAAGTAAAACATATGGCAGTCTTTTTATATTTTATAACAACTAGTCGACATATCGACTACAGTTGACTACACAATATACTAGCCCTAGAGCTATCTGACCAATACACACTGGTCTGCTGTCCAACTTTTAGTGTTTTACTCAAGTTCAAGCTTGGTTACTTTTGGACAGAGAGGAGGGGGCGTGGGATGAAAGTGTTACTTTTTTTTTCTAGGACTGGTTACCCGAATGCTAAGATCTGTAAGTGTAGTCATTGTAGATCAAGAAATCTTGATCTCATTATGGCCAACGTTTTGGTATATACCTTCTATCAAAGGTTTAACTATTTGTTTTAGTTGAAACGATTAAAAAATGTATCTCTAGATTCTCCTGTTATTAACAAATTATAGTTTAGCGCTAATGAGTAAATTGAAACCACTAAATATTAACTTAAAACGCTTCAGATTCCCTCTACAAACTAACTAAATCTGTAAGAACGGTGAGCGATGTATACACACAACCACGTGACTCGGGGGGAATGCGGAACTACCTCTGGTGTGTGCCAAAACTTTATCTTCATCTAAAAGACGACGGGATTAATCAGTTAATCTGAGGAGACATGTGAAATTGCATATGCCTATCATGTAACATTTAGAACTAGGGTAGACCTATGCCTAGTAATAAATAAAATTAAAAAATCTTTGGTAATTCTGCAGGAGTTCAAGGGGCAGTCATCTTTGTTGTTGTTTACTAGTTCAGATTGTAATCTTAAATCTTGGGTTTTCTCTCAGATTTGGGTTTTTATTTGTTTTTATTTTTGTAGCTAAAAAATATGCTAGATCTAGCTATACCGGTATCATCTAGTCCCAATAAGTCTATTAATTAGACTCATAATCTAATAGACACCAAAACAGGTTAATGCTTAACAGCGCTCCCACAAGACCCCCCCCCCTCTTTTTTTTAGCATAAGGCGAAATTCTAATAGCCTTAATAGGCTTAGATTTACATTTAAAACAAGTTAATAGAAAAATGATTATTAAAAAGTACAAACATTTGTGTAAAAAACAACAACAAAGATAACAACATATTAGGGTAATTATTCGACGGTTGGGTCCCCTTTGAAAAATGCTACGCAAGTGGCAGCATCCTGTCTATCCTCACGGTGTCTAGTTAAAGTTAGGTCTAGGTCATCTAGGTTCCTAACTGGGTACATGGTATTAGTGATTATTTGTGCATATAATCATAATCTGGGTCCACAATATAATGTTGGTCTATTATAATACTAGTCTTACTCTTACTAGACTATAGTATAGAGGCTATATTGCTAGATCTTTAATCTTTATATTTTAATTTTATTTATATTGCAAATATTTGGGTATGTTCTACTAGTAACTAGATGTAGTTCAAGAACGATTTACTCCTCCTAGCTGCTAGCTTGACCATAAATGGGAGGCCTATTTCCAATCTCAGGTTTGCTGATGATATAAGAGATTATAGACTATTATAGTCCTCATTGGGTACACCTGCTAGCAAGGCATTGTTGTAATAATCACGGCAAGCAGCTTATTTGAATGCCACAGCTAGCTTTTTTGTTGACTGTTGTCAAATAAGCCTTAAGGTCTAGTATGTACTCAGAGACTCGTGCAGAACTGACTTGTGTGTGGGTCAAAAGACAGATAAGTCAAAGAAAACTCTAAGATTGCAAACTATATGGACATAAAGAACCTGGCAGTTTGTGATGAATTGTGAATCTGCACTCTCTAATTTTGAATAGCTTCCACTTGCGCTGCCTGAGACGCATAATGGGCATCTCTTGAAGGGACCATGTCTCCAAATCCAATCAGGAAGTTTTGAAATTGGCCAATATGAACAGCATGTATGCTTTCCTGACACAAAGAAGATTACGCTGGTTCGGACATGTCACCCGCATGCCAGATGGTAGAATCCCGAAAGATATCTTATATGCTGAGCTTATGGAAGGAGTCAGACCCAAGGACCGCCCAAGACTAACATATAGAGATGTCTGCAATCGAGACATGAGAGCCACAGGCATAAGCAAAAGTATGTGGGAAAGCATAGCCAAAGACCGGAGTGCATGGAGACAGACTGTGCGTGCTGGGACAACCCTTGCTGAGAACAAAAGAATTGAAGCAGCCTTAATCAAGAGGGAAAAAAAGAAAGCTGCCCTGTCCGCTAGCCCTGAATCAGAGGGCTAAAATGTGGTTTTGTACTAGTGGCGTGGGGGGGGGATGAGGGGGGAGAATATAAAAATTCCCTTGGGCCCCCACAAGGGGGGCACCCAAATGATTTTTTTTTTGCATTAAATATTAAATATTATGCAAAATGCAGGGGTCCCCAAAGAGGTCAAGCCTCCAAGTGATGGCAAATTCCTAGCTACTCTTCTGTTTTGTACTAAATTTAATTACATCTGATCTGTCCACATACTCTAATACTCTTTTATGTAAAATAAATGGAACGCCTCATATGAGTTGATTTAAATTGAATTGAAGTAAAACCAACATAGAATCATTTAAGAACATCAATAGGCCAGGAAAGAGTTTCAGCTTTTTAAAGATAAGGCTGACATACCAAAGATGAATTACAATGCTCTAATAAAGGATTGATTTCATTAAGGCTAAAAGAAGAAGATTTTAGTTTCTTTCTTTTTTTTTTTTTTTTTTTTTATAAGTTTTATTGTATGACCACTGCCATGCACTGGCAGTCCCAAGCACCCAACATCATTTGGACTCACCTACATTTAAAGATAAGCCAACCAGACAATAAGCACAATCCCTTTTTTTTGGTTATTGAAAGATGGAAAAAATGGGGTGAAATATAGACATGGAGGACCCTGACATGGCACCATTGCCTAGCAGTGACCAGTCTAACTAACACTTTTGCTGTTCCGCTTTCCACATAGACTTGTCGGGGTCAGTGGTTCGAGTGCTCCTTAGGACTTGTCTGTATTAATAACTGTCTTTCATTGTTGATATGTAAGGTACATTGTCACTTGTATTTAAAGTTACACTCTCTTACTGGTGGGGGCATTGTGGCTGAATGGTAAAGCAGTTGGCTTCCAAACCGAGGGGTTTTGGGCAATATTACTCCAATAGAGCACGTCCCAGGTACTCATTAGGGTTGAATGGACTCAGGGGCATTCTAAAAATCTAGAAGCTAAAAAAACCTCGGTCTACACTGGAATTGTAAGTTGAGACCACTCGGTACAGAAGATGTGCACTTAACTTCACCCACCACTCTCCCTTATTCTTATTATAAGTTAAATAGTTAAATATGGGTTACTTGTTATTACATGAAATAGTTAAATATGGGATACTTGTTATTACAGGAAATAGTTAAACATGGAATACTTGTTATTACAGGAAATAGTTAAATATGGGATACTTGTTATTACAGGATAGTAGACAGAACACTTCATTATGGACAACATCTTGCAAGACAGCACAAGAGATGTCGAAGAGGACTTAGAACCTATTTGTAAAAAAGCCAAGTTGAGCAATGGCAAAACAAATGCAGATGCTGTGATTCAGTTGGAAAGTAATTCAGAAGAGGCTAGCAAAGAAAGCATCCGAAGCAATGTCATTGGCATAAGTGTTGAGGTTCCACCAGCCGAGAAGCTTCTGCCTCTGACAGAGTCACAAGCAGGCATAACAGAATATTTGAGTGATCATGAAGGTTTCAGTGCAATCATTAAACAAAGGTAACAGATGGATAGAAATTAATTTTTTAAATACATTTTATAGAAAAATAGATCTATCTATGGCCTCCTTCAGTCACAAAGCAGCTATGGATCATCTCATAGAAATGAGATGATAGCCTGAGCATTAGATATAGCCTGAATGATGTCACCCCTAACAGTACAATTCTTTATGCAGGTTAGTCTCAACTTCAGTGCCCTCATGGCCTATGTTTTCATTGTTTCATAGGTACTCAGACTTTATTGTCCATGAAATAGACAAAGAGGGCAATGTTGTTCAACTGACAGACTTGGCAGTGCCAGAGGATGACCAGCATGAAGAGACTGCACCTGAAACCGACAAGGTACATTTCTAATAAAATGGACTGTTTTTAAAAATTATGTACATCCTTCCTAAAACACGTCAAAGTTATCAATTTTGCTATCTTGAATACAAAATCTATTTCTACTGATGGCCCTGAAAAGGAAAGTTACTACTAATAATTTTAAAGAGTCCAAAAATAATAAAATATGTCTGATGTTAATTTTTTTGCTGTCAATCAAAACAAGAACGTAGCGGTACAAAAACTCGTTCGTACCTCACTCGGTCAGACTCTATCACCGCCACTCATTGATCAGGGAACATGAAATGCACCAAGATACCTGTGTGTAGTCGCTGAATGAACTCTTTATGTTGTCTGTTGTATTTATGTGTATTTTTCTGTTGTGTTGTCTTTATATGAGAAAAGAGTCCTTGTAATTACAACAAATTTCCATAAGGATCAATAAAGCAGTCTTAGTCTTAGTCTTTTTCATTACACAAAAGAAAATATATTATTAATACATTTTATGTTTGTATTATGATAATATAAAAATGAGTTTATATTTTTTCTATATCCATTTTTTTTTTCAATTTAATATTGTCATAACTGCTACATATGATTTTATCTAATTACTTGATTTTAGAATTATTTTTTTCTACCGATTACGTGTCATTAAAATTGCTTCAGTAAAAAAATAATTATCTATCATCATATTTTTTTAGAAGCTTGAATGCTGTTAATTTCAAACTTAATCTCAGTCAGTTTATTAAGACAAAAAAAATGTATATGTTATAAAAAGATTTTCTAATGAAAAAAGTTTTGTGATTGAACAGGTGACAGAAAGTTGTCATGAAATAACAGAAGACATCCTAATGAAGCTTGATCAACTCGCTAACAGTGGAGATAAAAAGAGCACAGTTGATGTTGTTGTACGTCCAAAATTTTGAAGTCTCTAAATTCAAATTAGCAATAAAATTATTGACTCAATTTTTTGTTATTAATTATTAAAACTTGCAATGGCAAAAATTGAATACAATTCTTATCAGCTAATGATACAAAAAAGTTCTGATTTAAACAATTTTGAAATGTGTTTTTTTCCTGCAGGCGCCAGAAGATAAAGAATGCAGAACAAAAATTCACTTGATTATAAAGAAAAGATTCCCTCAGCTGGAGACTAAGACTGTTGACAAGGATGGTCAAAAGTTCATCCAAGCTCTTTTGAGATCAGGTATTTAATTTGAATTGGAAATGCTTATTACCACAAAAGATTTTTATAGAATGATTTCAAACTAATTATCTACATATTGCTTCTTTTAATTATTAAAACGTTTGTACACTTGCGGTACATTGTTACCTACCAGATTTGTTATTAACCTTAATCATGCTTGAAAAGTTTCTAAACTACCTGTTTTCCTCCACCAGATAAGCTTGTTTGTTTTATTAATACTTTGATTCTTTTCAAATTATTCTTTATTGCGTATTTAGAAAAAAGTAGCATCCCTATTAAAATTTTGTCTTTATTACTCAGTTCATTCTGTCGAACTTTACTGATGTTTAAAAAATCAAATCAGGGTCTAATTCTATTTATTACTGTTGAGTACAAAAAGAGTTAAAAAAAAAACGCTTAAATTTTCCTCAATTTTTTTTTTAAGGAAATTCTCGTGGCTCTAATTATGAGGAATGGCCAAAGTCCAAGAAAGCTTGCCAGTTTGTCAAGTTTGTGCTTTATAAGGAGAACAAAGACACCATGGATGCACTGGGTCTCATTTCTAAACTGCTGAAGCAAGTAGACACCATTTAGTTCCATGTCTTATTTTAAATCTTAAAATTCTACTTTTAATCAATGATATAAGTTTTAATCTACTAAATAGTTTTAATTGATCTTTTAAACTACATAATAGTTTTACTTTTAAACTACAAAATTGTTTTAATTTATCTTTATATCTACAAAATAGTTTTCATTTATCTTAATATCTACAAAATGGTTTTCATTTATCTTAATATCTACAAAATAGTTTTAATTTTTGTTTTGTTATGGCACAAAAAGGAATTAGTTATTTGTTTTGGAAATAGGAGAAGTTTTGACGTTGAGTGTTACCTTTTGGGTTTATCTGCATGAAGCACATAACACTTTCAATCTACCAAATAGTTTTAATTTATGTTAATATCTATCAAATAAATTCACATTATCAAATAGTTTTAATTTAACATTAAATCTATCCTGTGAAGCTTAATATTTTAATCTATCATACTAATTACAAAAAAGTTTCAATGTAGGTTTTAATGAAGCCAAGAAATGTGTCTTTGTTCATCAGAGTCAAAGAAGGTTTGTTCCAGTATGCAGGAACTAAAGACAAAAGAGCTAAGACATCCCAGGAGGTGACAGCCAACAGGTACAGTAACAATTAGTGGTCATCAAACTTTTGTTTGTTTTACAAGCTGCAGATTACCCTCAGAAATGAAGATTATTACGTCCTAGTGCAAATCTCCTGCAGGACAGCATGACTGCGGGTAGGATTTTAACGCAGGAACATATTGATAAGTCTGAAGTGTATACCACACAACCACACGATGCTCCATCCCTTAAACTTTGATTTCCTTTGAAAACATACCCACATATGGATTTCTTCACATTTTTTTCTTACTAATTTAATTGAAAAAAAATATTTTTTTTGACTTATGGAATTTAATTTTTATGAATCCTAAAAGTAATGATCTATAGTTGCATATCCCCATTTAATATTTTAAAAAAATCAAATGCCCCACCTTATGATTTTTTAAAAATTAATTGATACAAAAAAATCTTGACATTGTTAAATACATTTTCTGTTATTGAAACGTTTGAAACATTGAAAGATTCTTTTGTGTCTCTGTATCTAGAATTCATCCTAAGAAACTGGCATTCTTGAACAAAATGTTACGGAATATGGCAGTTGGTAATTTTAGGTAGGTTTCTTTACATTCTCTAACTTGTCTAACACAACTACAAATTATAATACATTTTTGGTGTAATATGGAGGCGTAGTGGCTGAGCAGTAAAGCACTTGGCTTCCAAACCGGGGTCCCAGTTTCAAATCTTGGTGAAGATTTTAGGATTTTTGGGCGCCTCTGAGTCCACCCAGTTCTAATGGGTACCTGATATTAGTTAGTGAAAATTAAAGGCGGTTGGTCATTGTGCTGGCCACATGACACCCTCATTAATCGTTGGCCACAGAAACAGATGACCTTTACATCATCTGCCCTATAGACCACAAGGTCTGAAAGGGGGACTTTACTTTTTTTTTTACTTGGTGTAATATACTTTCTGTATGACAGTCCAAATAAGAAAATCTCATTTAGATATTTAGCTACATCATATATAAACCTTTGTCTGGAGGGACATGAAAATATGTTGTTTTGTTTTGTTTTTAAAAATTAATGTATTAACTAAACATTCAAGTGTTGTTGGTTAGGCAATCTCCTTGGTGGTGAATGAAAAGATCTGAGCAGCAACAAACAAAACACAAAGAGTTTGCTATATAAAGATAAACTCTAGCCATCAGATTTGTATGTCATATTTTTTTTCAAGTCTTTTGGCTCTGGTTAAATGTTTCGTTGTAATTGAAAAGCTGAAATGTAAGTAATTGATGAAAAAAAAAAAGGCTAATAAATGTTCATAGAATGCACTAATATTGAGTTATTATTATTATTATTATAAGGCTTATTTAAGTTTTTCTTTTCATATTTTAAATAACACATTTAAACCATGTAAATTATGAGTGAGTCTGGTGTGAATGTACATTTTTTTTTATAGTTATAATGTTTTGTTTGGTGTAATGCACAAATAGTAAGACAAATTTCCTTATGGACAATAAGGATTATTATTATTATTATGTTAGAAATGAAGGAGTATTCATTATTATTATTGTACATTGACCTATAGGTATGTCAAAGAACCACTGAAGCTTGGACAGTTATCAGGGAATGAGTTTACTATTGTACTAAGGTAAGACTAAAATTTCCCAGCCTTATTTATCTCTTTTATATATATATCTACACACCAGCTTTTAGATTTTTTTAACATGACATATATTTTGCATTTGATAAACAAAGAGATTAATAATAAAATAAAAGTTAACTTGGTAACATGGAAATTTGTGTGTAGCTAAAGGTTAATAAAGGTTTCATATAGCCAACACATGACCAACAACCTGTCCTAGACAGAAGTTGCTATTCATTAGTGTTGGAAGGAAATAAAAAAAAATCTAAACTTCAATGTGATTTGAACTTGAAATGCTAATCTAAGTCCATTTACCCTCAGCACCCTAACACTCAAAGAATAGGCCAGTAGGTAAAGTAAATGATGCTCAAAGGTCAATTTTTGTTCTATTGCCAAAATATATATCTTTGTTACTGTACCTTATGAAATCATTAAACAGCATTTAAAACTATTTTATTGTCATAGACTAAGAGTGTTTAAATATAATAGGGATCTTACGCACTTTCTTTCCTTAAATTTCTATTAATGTAGTTCTTTTTCCAGAGTATTGCAACAATCTTTTGTATTAGAGTGTGTAGCGCTAGATATTAATGGATTTGGTCTGCTCCTTGTGTGATGTAAATACCTCTTCTGGCATTATTATAGTGTTCTTGTTTCATTGATTAAATATCTTTGTACACGCACAAAATTTTATGTTGTGCATGTGTACCACTTTATCTACTAAGTTCTAAGACACTACATGTAGATTTATTAACAGACTTCAGAGTTAGCAGACGTGGTTTTTATTACACAAATACTTCATAACATAAATTGGCAACTTCAGCCTTCACATAATAGTATAGAATATTTCACATATAATAGACTTATAATCCTTGGAAAATTATCACATACATAGTTCTTAATACTTTTATCTTAAAATACAAGACACATGGACTCCTTTTGGTCATGTGGTCTGTCCAATCATGTGACCAGTAATATCCCCTATTCCTCGTTAAATAACTTCTTCATAAACTCACGTCTCTTGTGGTTCTCAATCAACCAATGTCACAGTCTACCAAATCATGGTGTGACAGAGTGCTTGATGTGAAGATGTTATGATGAGACTGCGTTGATTTCTGATGTTCAATTTCAATTTAAACAGTTACTGAACTCTGAAATAATATTGTTATACCAGAGATTAGGAACTAGGAATCACTTAAATAAAATATTCACACTATACAATAAAATTAAACAAGTTAACAATCTTCTTTCAATCTCATAACTACAACTGACTTTCCCCATCCTTTCCAAAACTTTTTATTATCTACCTCAAAACATATTCAGCAACAACCAACTAGAAATAAACAAAACTCGTTCCTTTTATGGAATTAACATCGCTTCTGTTGCAAGAAAGCATGCTTGTTCCAAGAACTGTTGACATTTAACCTTGATGCTGCCTTGGAGATGGTTGCAGAAAACTAAAAATAAACAGCTGCATTATGCTAAGTGACAAGTGTATAAAGTGGCCAACTTAACATCCAAGCTCTTTTACTCTTCCCAACTCAAATCTTAAGAAATGTTTAAAGATAGGTGGACTCTTATCTGACTAAAATGTGAAATGCCTGATTACGCAAATATTCAAAATCTTTTCTGCTTCTCCTCATGGAAATTTTGTCCCTGGCTTAACTTACGGGTCTTTAAGGACAGCTCTAACCCCCAAATAGAAATTTTTTAATAATTAAAAAAATGCTTTTTTAATATGTGTAGACATGCAAATAAATGAAGAAAATAAATATTTTTTCTTTATATCTTACCAACTTTTTGAGAAAAAAATGGGGAGGGGGGGGGCTATTTTTTAGCTAAAATGATGAAAAAATAGTTAATTTTATGTCAAGATTTCTTGAAAACTACTAAAGCTGTTGATTATTCAATACTAGTTGAAGATTGTGAAGCAGAATTAACCATATTCATTGAATAGAAAAAAAGTTACAGCTCTAAACATGGTTGTGGCCCATTATTTCAAGTTTTTATAGGGATGTAGGCATAGAAAAAAATTAACTACTCTATTAGTTTTCAACCTTTTGTTATTATTCTGCTTCACTTTCATATTTGTATATACAACATTATTTGTGCCAAATTTCAAGGCAAAATATTCATAAATACATTTTTTATCACGCCATCTCGGAACAAAAAAATATGAAAATGGTTAATAGGAGAAAACAGCAAAAAACGGCACAACCTCTGTGGTAATAAACTAAAGTTAGCATACAAAAAATTTTTTAAAAATTTAAAATACTTCCACTTTGAATTTGGACATGTTGTATACACCCAATTGTTCAGAAATGAATACTGTATAATATTCAGTTATTTAAAAAAAATCGATAATTTTGAAACATAGGGGGGTTTAAGCCATCTTTAAGTCTTTTAATTTTATTGTTATGAACATATCTAGTACATTAACAACACCTTTGTTTTTTTGTATTTAGTTCAGAACTCAACTCATTAGTATACATTTTTAAAGAGCATGCAACAGATACAATGCAATTAAAATTTTCAGAACTCTTTTTCCAGGAATGTCCAGGCCAGCTCTGAAAAAGTGGACACTGTCCTGGCATCACTCAAGTCTGAAGGTTTCATCAATTATTATGGCATGCAGCGCTTTGGCACAACCTCAGTGCCCACTCACAAAGTTGGTAGTGCCTTGCTCCATGGTGACTGGGAGAAAGCCATCGACTTGATTCTAATGCCCAGAGATGGTAATTTATTTCTGTATAATTTGGCCTTCTCTTAAGAAAGCCATATTCTGATGTTCAGAGATAGTAGTTTATTTCTGTATAATTTGGTCTGTGGCATTTTATGTCTCTCTTAAGAAAGTCATAGACTTTATTATAATGCCCAGAGATGGTAGTTATAAGTGACATTTTCTTCAAGTGTTAAAATCCCCCAATAGCCTTTTCGGCCACTTTTTAAAAAATATTAACATTAACCATAAGAGTTAAAATCAAATTCTGTATTCGGAGTCATGCAAATGTGAAGAGATTTATTTTTTTAAATCTTATTAAAAATCTTATATAAAATCTTTTCTTATTTAAAGACATTTTGGTATTTTTTTTAAAATCAAGAATTTCATTTCTCAACAGCTCAACTATCGAAGGATGAGTTTCAGAAAAAGTGGAAGGAGACACATGATCCTAAAGCAACGTTGGAGTTGACCCCCAGATACTGTGGTCTGGAGAGAAACTTGTTATCTGCTTTGGTAAAAAATATGAAGCCATTCAATGCACTAGAAAAGGTAGAATACTCTTGTAGATTAGATTGGTGTGGAGAGG
Organism: Biomphalaria pfeifferi; assembly: GCA_030265305.1. Taxonomy (NCBI): domain Eukaryota; kingdom Metazoa; phylum Mollusca; class Gastropoda; family Planorbidae; genus Biomphalaria; species Biomphalaria pfeifferi. Next base: position 105,278 of record JASAOG010000176.1, on the reverse strand, counting down.
AAACATTTTTCCAAGTTGAAAATAGAACGCACTCTTTCATTTGAGGGAAATTTAAAGAAAATTAGTATTGCATTTTGTTGAGATTAAATTCACTTTTTCAAATTAAAATGTTCTAGTAAATTAACAGATAATGGACAGAGATAACAAAAGAATTACTTTCAATCTGATGTAGTTATTGGCCTGTTTTTACTACCAATAAATATCATGATAAAATTTACTTATTTCATTGTGGTTTCAGATAGCTGCCCCCTTAAAAGTATTTTTGTTAGCATTGAATTTTGAAATTATTTAAGATTGAACTAAACTAGAAAAGTATTGCTTGCACTAAAGTAGATCTCAGTATTTCCATTTCCCCTAAAATAGTGCAAATTTGAGCTTGACTTAAAATAGAACACTGATTGTGTTTTGTGAATGTTTGTATTAGTTAGAGAGTTGCAATACTCTTTACTCAGGCTGTAGCTGTCTCTCAATTGAGCACACATTTTGGCAGGTTTAAGTCTGTGTTTTTTGACAGTGGTTTGCTGTTCAAATTTCTGTTAAAAAAAAAAAGAAACAAAAAAAGCAACAGATTTTCAATTTCTTGATCCCTAAAACATTAGAACAGCACACTATTTTTCCCTGGCACAGTCTACAAAAGAGCTGACAGCTCATCAGCAATAATCTGGCTAAAAGAAGAAGAATCCCTAAAACGTTAATAAGTCCACCCAACTCTAATGAATACCTCATAGTAGATGGAGAAAGAAAAGGCACTTGATTATATTGTTGACCATATGACCCTCTTCACAGCCATAGAAACAGAATATCTTTGCAGATTGGCCACATGGACCACAGTGTCGGAATGGGAGGGTACTTTTAAACTTTTAATCTGAAGTGTATTATCCTGTGATAGGCCTTGATCTTGTTGTTGTTGATGGCTGTCTGACTTCGAAAGATTACTCTGGAGATGTCTGGATTTCTTGTACGGGTGTATTAGATGCAAACTACTACAGAACAATGCCTACACATGCAACAAGGTTAAAGGGCTAAGTCCAGACCGTTATAAGCTTGAATAAAATTTAATATATAAAAGGCCACAGTCGAGTCTCTGTCCCTAATATGAAGTTATCCCCTTGAAGTGCTAACACCAACTGACTAATAATAACATAAATAAACTAGCACTCACTACATGTCATGTTCGAAGTCTGTTAACTATGGTGCGTCTCTATACTAAGTATCTGACAATCCAAAAAAGTGATGAAAATGTATATTCAAAACCACAAGTACATTTACTTTCTGATTGCTACACACTATGTCTTATTTATTCCCCAGATAGCCAGAAACACTCGTATGCTGTATGTTCACAGCTACCAAGCGTATGTATGGAACCAGATGGTTTCTAAACGCATTAAAGAATTAGGGAAAAAAGTTGTGATTGGTGACCTGGTACTTCCTCGGGACAGTGGTGAGTCAGTACACCTTTCTTTACTTCTGCAAGATTTTTTTTTAAATATGGATTTAAAATGAATTGAGAAATATTTGAAATAGGTTGTAGAGAATGGTTATTTGTGAGCTAGTTTTGCCAGTGTATGTCTATTTTGGACTAGAGGCACCTTTGGCAGAATCGTTTGAGGAGCCCTATATGCCTACTATAGAGCAACCAGGTCTCAGAGCCATACAGTGGTGAGAACCACTGCTTTAAGACGGTGAGCGAAGAGACCTATTCTGCCAAACTCACTGTTAGCCTCAGACAGTTGTCTATTTCTTTAGATAGTAACGCATTGTTGGACAGTGTGCTGACCCTATTAGAGACTTAAAGATCTATAAGTTGTATTTAAAATGATTGTCAGTGTTTTATTGGAGCAAAGAATTGTTAACTGCATCAGACTCATCATACCATCTCAATTGTTACTAAAGTGGATATTTTACTTTTCTATGGAATGTTCTTGTTTCTAATTGAAAAAAAAAAGTCGCTATATAACCATACATTTCTAAATAAAATGTTTGTCTTAGTCTTATTATTTAAAATAAAATTGTCATAATTTATCTTTAGCCACCAAGCATTCATTTTAATTTTCTTAGCAATATTTTTTTTTTATGTATGGCCTAGATCAAGAAATTCCAATTAGTGTAACACAAGACAATCTGGCAAGCTTTACTTTACAAGATGTTGTCCTACCATTACCTGGCTATGACATCATCTATCCTAACAATGAAGGTGAGCCTTCAGTATATGGCATCATTATCACATGATTGAAATTGTGTCGTATGTTTTGGAAGACTTTGGCTGCAAGTGCTAATATATTGACAAGTTTTTGGGGTTACTAAAGCAGTTGGACATTGGTCTTGACTTTATCAAACCTGTCTTAGGGACAAATTGACATTAAATGAAACATTTTGCAAGTTATATTAGTATAAAGGGAGGTAAACATCTACAACACATTACTATTATGATGCATGGGTTATTTCCCCATCATCTTCCTGGGTACTATCATGTATACAATCTGGTACTGGTCTGTGATTTCTAGCACTTCAGAATTTGGTTGACATTTTTAAAAATGTTTTCCTTATGTATTCATTACATTAGTCAATTTTTGAACCAGGGCATTATTTATTTTTGTTTTTACTTAAATAATTTAATAAATAAACTAAAAATGTTTTTATTTAATTGTGTATTTAATATCTAATTTCATCACGAGCATCAAATCTTTTTTACTTTTTCAATCTCTGCAATCTACGAAGTTTGAAATACTAATAAAATTGACAGGTTGGTATTAACAAAAACATGTCATGAATATTTTTCACTCTTTATGTTTATAATAAGGATGTCTTAGTGTGTGTGACATAGGAAATCAATTTTCTTAGGTAAATTTGGGGGGGAGGGGGAAGTTACGAGGGGGGGGTCTCAATGCAATTTTTAAAAATGTACTCTGGAAGGGTATGAGAAGATCTTAGTAATTCCATACAAAAGCATTTCTTCATTTATTGTTTCCTTTAACAAAATAATTGTATGTATGTTTTATTCACAGTCAAAGACTGGTACAAAAAAACTTTAGAGGCTGATGGTTTAGATATGAATAATATGAAGAGACCACAAAAGTAAGTGGCCGGGAATCATATGTCTAATTTTTTAAATATCTTCACTAATAATCAAAATGCTATTGCACGATTATATATCACATTGGAATTGTTTTCTTATCAGAAAAATGGAATTGAAATTTACACACATATAATTTTGAAAGTAGTGAGTTTGTTGTGCTATCTTATATTTTTGTTTTAAACTTTAAAATATCTATAATTATAGTAAATTGAGCATGAAAATTTTAGAACATTGAAAAACAAATTTTGGCATGTAATTGTGGGTATTTCTTTTAGTTTTATCATGTTTAATATTTATTTTATTTTTTAAATTAAATATTTCTTCTTATTATTATTCCCTTTTTTTTTCTTTTTATTGTTATCATTATTTTTATTATTTTTAAATGAACATTTATTGCAATTTTTTTTATTTTTTCATTACAATTAAAGATGTTTTTTAATTTTACTATCTAAAATGTCCTATTGCCACTAAAACCAATTACATTATCCAACATAAAATTTTCACAAAAGAGATTGGACCCTTACTGCTCTGTTGAGAAAGTATGAAAGTTGCACAATACAAACACTATTTTAAAAAAAAATTAAATAGCCAATTCTAATCACTTATGTGTTTAGTTATTTCCCCTGGATAGTTATGAATTCATATTGTCAAAATCTTTAAGAAGGAGCTGTATCCAATTGTTTGTGGTCACTTTTATTTATAATGATTTTTGAATGGTTTAAGAAATATCTTTTGATCCTGTCATTGTTTTAGTGATCAAATTTCATGACATTATTACAGAGACTATTCACTGCCTGGAGCTTACAGACACGTTGTTGTCCAGCCTTCGTTGGTCAGCTGGTCACACCAACCCTACGATGACTACACTCTGCCGCTTGTACTGAGTGACCTTGACCTGGTCAAGGAGGTGGAACCACCACAAAATACTAGTGAAGGTAGATTATTGGCATCTGTTTAGCTGAATTTAAAATAAAACTTTCAAGACACATGAACCTTTTTTTTTCTCTCAGAAATAAATTCTTATAATAAAATCCTTCCTCTTATAAACTCTTTTAGGGAAAAAATAGCCTGAGGGAAATTGTTACCTATCCACCTTTTTCTTGACAATAATATGGGCACTACTAAACCTGCTACCATCACAGTGCTCACACATCCATGTTCAAATTTTAAAATTTGAATAATTTATTTTAGACTTTTCATTGTCCTATTGAGCCCAAATTTTGCAGGTCAACTTGCACTGTGTGACAAACATGTTATTAAATTTTCACTTCGTTAATTTTTTTTTCGCAATGTGCAGAAGGAAGCACTGAAAGTTTTTGGATGCCATTTTTATTTTCTGTTCATTTAGATGTTATTTATAGAGCTAGATTTATTTATTTGTTAGACTATTTGTTGCATGGCTAGCTAGCTAAGTCGATTTGAGAATTGTGCTAATATTATAAATGTTGTGAGTTAGAATTTTTTTTTTCTCTCTATTTTTCAATGACCTAAACACCTTTTGTTTCCCATCACCTTTTGTTTCCCGAACACCTTTTTTTTTTCTTCCTTTCTATTTTGCTTTTTTATGTTAAAATGTTAATTGTAACAAAATGATGAAAACAAAATATGAATGTTTAGTTTATTTTAATGTAAAGTAGGAATTGATTTAGAATTATTTTCATATAACTTTTTCAGGAAAACTAAAGTCTGTTCTTTTGACGCTGAGGTTACCTACTTCCTGTTATGCCACAATGGCTTTGAGAGAAGCTTTGCGTGTGGACACATCATCAGCTCATCAGACTACACTGAATGTCTTGTCATGACACTCTTGTGTGTGTGTGTATCAGTATGTCTTTCAAGTGTGCATGATTTGCTATGTGTCATATCAGCTGAATGAACAGACAGTGAAAGCAGCAGAAAGTTGTGTTGTTAAAACTTTTAATGTGTTCAGGTAATAAAACTTTGTTGTTTTATTTAACTTTTTTTCCTATTACTTTTATCCAAAACAAAAAATGAAGGCTGGCTGCCTGGTCATTGGGGACTGTCGGCTTTGAACTGTCGTCAGAATGGTGTCGAGTCTGAATTCTGCCTGCTGCCATGCCCTGTCGTCTTGCAGGAGGCCGGAGAGAGGGCATTTAAATCCTCAGTTCTGAAGAAACATCCAAAACTTGTAAATTAAATACCTCACTAGTGGGTTGAGTTTTTTGCTGGCCACATGACACCCTTGTGAACTGTGGGCCACAGAAACATGATTTTTACATCATCTGCCCTATAGATTGCTAGGTCTGAACAGAAACTTTACGTTTACTATCTCTACTAATTTTAATGTTGACTCATAACTACAGAAATTCATAGTTTGTTATAAAAAATTTTGGTTAGAATTTCGCAACTAAATTTGTAGCTTTTTTTTTCTAACAGAATTCAATCATTGATATAAGTTTGATTTACCAATTAAAATGTAAATAAATGACAACCTTTTAAGAATTTGGTTTAACAACAAAGGATTTACAGAGAAGCGTTTACTAGGAATTCATTCTTGACAATGTGGTAATAATTAAAAATTTTAGTTTTAGATATATAATGCTAGTCTGGGGGAGGTATTTTCAATGTAAACAAATTAACCTTAAAGCAGATATTAATTTGCTACTACGTTAGCCAAATGTTAGTGAGACAATAGTAGAGAAACCAGTTGTTGTTGAATACTTTCTCAGTTGAACCATTTGTGAAAGAGTTGTCGGCATGCTATGGAGGTTGAGCCATTTGACTTTTGTTTCCGGTCTGCATTACTTGAGCAGGTAGGCCGCGAGGTGACGTCAATTAAAGGCCCAACGTTTTCTCTTTCTCTCACCGGAAATGAAATCATCATCACGTCATAGCCATTCTGTGGCTCATTTGTCAAAAGTAAAGTTCCCCTTTCAGACGTTGTGATCTATAGGGTAAATGATGTAAAGGTCATTTGTTTCTGTTGCCCACGGTTAATGAGTGTGTCATGCAGCCAAGCACAATGACCAACCGCCTTTACTTTTCCCCAACTAATGTCAGGTACTGTACCCATTAGAGCTGGGTGGACTTTGGCGCCCTAAAGATCCTGAAAGTAAAAATCCCAGTCTTCACCAGAATTCGAACCTGCGACCCATGGTTTGCAAGCCAAGCGCTTTACCACTCACCCACCGTTCCTCCATCTCATTTGTCAATGAGCCTTAAAAAAAAAATAATTTTTAAACAGATTACTTGTTTCACCTACACATGATCTGAACAAACACATTTCCTGAAGCCATGTTGGTCTGAGCTTAAAAACTATGTCACTTGTATAATATTCCTTGATATATCTATACACCCTGTTATGTGATGCATAAAATAAAAGAATGGACAGGCCTGCCATTGAATGAAGTTCTATCCAAGGCAAAATACAGAAAAAAGTGAATAAAAATAGTTGACAGTTGGACAGATCTTGTGCTGTGCCCCAACGATTCAATAGATCAAGTCACCAAGGAATAACTGAACGTGAAGGTTATATGATATTAGTCACTGATATAAATCTTAAATCTGTTTTTTTAATGTGTTACATATTGGTTTGGTACATACTCTAACCCAGGCCAATTTACTAGAGTGCAAGAGTGTGTAAACCCTTAAAGGTTGTCCACATAAGTTCCCCCTTTCAGACCTTGCAATCTATAAGGCAGATGATGTTAAGACCATCTGTTTCTTTGGCCAACTGTTAACCAGCAAGTTATGTGGCAGCACAACGAACAACCTCCTTTATTTTCCCCAGCTAAAGTCAGGTACCCATTGGACTCAGGGACACTTTAAAAGTCCAGAAATTCAAAATCCCTGTCTTCATTGAGATTCGAACCCAGGACCCCAGATTTAAAATTCGAAATTTAACCACTCAGCCACCTTGCCCCCCCCCCCCCCCCCCAGTCCACATTAAAAAGGACAAGAAGAAGACATTTTAACAACATATGCATAAATAGGCTACTCTATTTTTTATTGATAAATATGACACAGTTTAAGTGACCAAGAAAACTATGGAAAGTGAAAGAACAAGGGTCTCAGCTCAGGAAGAAAAACGTACAATCCGAAAAATGGCCAGCTACCACCAAAGCAAAAGCCACCTTAACCTGCACTATTCGTGGACGGGAGTGTCTCTCCAAAATAGGGCTCCACAGCCACATGAGGAAGTGTGCTCTGAGATGAACCATAGTCGTTCTACGACTGAAGGAGGCCAATATATATATATATATATTGTTAAGGCTTCCGCGCGGTGTTGATTCTTGGAAATATATCTAGTGTAGATCTACGTCTGACTGGAAGTAATGCTGAACTCGAACTACTTCAGTAACACCGGCGAAAGGCCGAAACAATCAAAATATGTAGTCGACGCTGATGTTGTTCTACAAATATATTTAATAATCAAGAAGGGAATCGTCCGATGTCAGCTATGTCCGTAAATCCGTATATCCATTGTACTGCTCTATACGAAGCGTCTTCTTTTAGCGTCACTTAGAGCGTTCTTGTTTTTTAAAGCTCTGTCACGTCATTTGTCGCTAAGTAAAACTTTACCCTATTCCCGTAACAAATAACTAATTCCTAATCATGTCATAACAACTCCTACCCCTCCCGCTAAAAAAAATTGCCTGTCAATTTTTTTAATCTACTGTCTTAGTCTTACATTGTGCAAGGGCCAAAATGTAGGGAAACATAAAAGACAACACAACTTGAGTCTTGATTCGGTTTAAACTTCTTCATCATTGTCCCAAACTCAAGTTGATCTGAACACATATTTCCCTCAAATGTCACAAAGTGATACTGTCCAATGTGATGTGCCATTGTTTTCATTTTCCAAGGATCTATCCTTTATGCCATCATAACCATCCCGACCATTGTTCCCACGTTCCCTGGACCTATCGTTTCTCCTACCATAATTCCTATCATTACCATCATTTCTCTTTACATAATTTACCAGGTCAATAACTTTTTTGTGGTCTCTAACTGAAAGTGGGTTGTTTGGGTAAGCATTCTTAAAGATCCTAATGATTTCTACCAAGTCTTCAATTACCTTATGCTTTCTTTCCTTTATAAAGGACTGTAGCTGAGGGTCGCACTTATTGATGAAATTGTCAATCAGAAGAAAGTTCCTCAACCCCTCGTAGGTGTTCTCCACATTCTCGAATCTGAGCCATTTAGTGAAGAAGTCCTTCTCTGAGTTGATGGTTGTTTGTGGATCAACTTGGCTGGATGGAGTGTTTTCGTAATACTTCTTTCGGAATGTTGCCGCGTTGTGCCCGTATGCGTTTAGCAGTTCCTTCTTTAGCACCTGATAGCTGTTTTGCATCGAGTGGTCGTGGTTTTGGCAAATCGTGAGGGCTTTCCCATGTACGAAGTCCAACAAGATTTCGGACCACTCCTTCTCTAGGACGTTAAACTTCGCTAGCTTGATTTCAAAGCGTTTCAGATAGTCGCCGATGTCGTCCTTGTCTTCCGCATAAGGTTGTATTTTCTTTTTCATCCAAGCGGCGCTACTATGGCTTTCTATGTTGGCGCTATTGTTGCTGTTCCCTTCGGTGGGTCACACTTACACCAGCCTCTATCCTCATCTGTTCAACTTGAATTCTCATTTTTCTGTCCGCCTCTTCTTTCTTCTCCCTCTCCAACGTTTCTGCCTCTCTAACCTTTTCCCGCTCTGTGCGATCTGCTTCTTTTTCTTTTTCTCTGCCTCTAGCTTTCTCTCTCTCCAAGCGTTCTGCTTTTTCTTTTTCTCTGCCTCTAGCTTTCTCTCTCTCCAAGCGTTCTGCTTCTCTAATTCTCTCCTTCTCCAAGCGCTCTGCTTCTGCCGCCACCATCTGCTGTACATAGGCAGTTAGTTCTTTGCCCCGCAGTTCTAGTTCTGTCTTGGCTTCATGAATTAGCTTTTTTCTAAATTCTTCCAGGTCGTAAACTGAAGTAGTTGCCATATTACCTTTTGAGCGTAACCTCGCTCCGCGGCTTCCTAATATCTCTTGATTCAAATGAATTAAATTCGTCACTCTACCCACGGCGTCTAGACTACCAAATCCGACTTATAATAACTTCTGTACTTTCCAAGATACACATAGTATCCTTGGTACCGGTGTGTAGGCTACCCTTTGACCCGACTGCATACGATGTGCGACACACGCACACTCAACCGACTACGTGTTACTCAACACGAGTCGCCGATAAATAGACCAACCTGTCTATTTACAAATACTAAAATTACAAATGGGCAATCAGGCTTCACCTCGATTGTTCCCCAGATCTAGTCTAGATTACGCTAGATCTTAGTTACTTCTTACCTGCTTTCACAGCCAGGAGTGTATATAACTTACAACTTATACAAATAAACTATGAAAATAAACTTAAATACGATAAACACCAAACTATAGATGTAATGAATGAGACTTTCGTCTGACAGTAAGACTTAAGACGGGAGTATTGCAAACAATTAATACATGACGTTACTAACAAATACTTAACTAAATGATTCACACTCACATACAGGACGAATTAACAGCTAAACATATATATGGACCTCTTACTAGATTACACCTAATTTTAATGATATTCCCAATCCACTACGATTTAACCTGGTAGTGATAATCTAGCGAGTGGTCACTCCCCTACAGACTCTAATTAAATTATTCTAAGGAGAAAGTAGTTATATAACACTTGACTTGTCTGTCTAAGAAGCGACGATAACTCCACAGTCAGTCTCTGGTCCACTCTTCCTACGCTAATGTCTGTCCCGGCGGCAAGGCTCACGGCGATGTCTTCCCCAGCGGTGAGATAAGGACAGCGAACGTTTCGGCTCTCCAAGGTCCTTCGGTACTGGTCTGCAACGGCTCCGGTTCTTCGGTGGTACGGCGTCTGGTTCTGGTTTACGGTGATCTGTCGTCTGGCTCCGGTTCGTCGGTGACGTAGAGTCTGGTTCCGGTTGCTGGTTCCGACGCAGGTACGGTGGTTCCAGGTGGTCGTCTGTCCAAAGTGAAACTGGAACGGTCCAACAGTTGACACAGCGACAAAGTCAAAGTCCAGTGCTAAAATACCGGCTATCTGGCTATCTAACGTGTAGCACAGATTCAGCCGAGCCGTAGATCAAATTAGCACTACTGTACTTAAGTGCCGTAGGCAGTAATATGGCTCCTACGTCAAAAGTTCTTTGGCGTGACCTCAACGGTCGATCTTGGCCTTGCAGAGGTGACCTTCACGTTCGTTCTCAAGTTACCGGGCAGGCGATATCTCTTTAGTACGGCTTCGACAGGACAGTTTTCTTCCCTTCCACAAACTGTAGCCTTCTCGATACCGAACTACAAGCTTCAATTCGATGCCCCAACTTATGGGCGTTTACAAATTACAAATGTAGATCTAGATCTATATCTCGTTACCTCCTAGGTCTACGAGTCCAGGATCTCACTGGCTTTCCTTCGCCGACGTGGCTGTATAATCAGGGTCTAGCTGCAGACTAAGCCGATGACGTTAACTTCTGCCTCCTCCTAACAGAGGGCTTCTATTCATCTGGATGTTGCTGCCAGTAAGCTCCGAGTCGGGAGTCGCCACGTTGTAAAGGCTTCCGCGCGGTGTTGATTCTTGGAAATATATCTAGTGTAGATCTACGTCTGACTGGAAGTAATGCTGAACTCGAACTACCTTAGTAACACCGACGAAAGGCCGAAACAATCAAAATATGTAGTCGACGCTGATGTTGTTCTACAAATATATTTAATAATCAAGAAGGGAATCGTCCGATGTCAACTATGTCCGTAAATCCGTATATCCATTGTACTGCTCTATACGAAGCGTCTTCTTTTAGCGTCACTTAGAGCGTTCTTGTTTTTTAAAGCTCTGTCACGTCATTTGTCGCTAAGTAAAACTTTCCCCTTATTCCCGAAACAAATAACTAATTCCCAATCATGTCATAACAATATATGATATTTTAATTTTATTAAGTGCAGTTTATTAAATCTTGAAAAAGGTAGGAGGCCTGAAGAAAATCTACTTTCTAGTCCAGAGCCTTCACTTACTAAAAAGGGTGCCCCCTTTCAGCCCTTGCGATCTACAGGTCATCCGTTTCCGTGGGAGACATGTAATGGTACCGGCAATAATACAAAAATATTTGTAAAATGTTTGACATGTTTCGGATGTTCATTCAAAGTTGAAGATAATCTCCTTCCTAGTCCAAAACTTCCGTAGGACGACGGGGGATGGCAGCGGGCAGGGTATGAACCCGTGACCATCGAAACGACCTAACGACAGTCCAGAGCCCATACCGCACGACCAGGCGTTTCTTCGCATCATCCATTTTTTTCTGGCAAGCTGAATGTTTGCTAATACGAGCCTTTATACTTAAAAAAAAAAAGTAAATGTTTAGCTTTCAACATTCATTCGTTGCTTCCACTCTTTTGGCGTCTTTCCGACATTCGCCCCACCCTTCCCAGAGTTCTCTCCCTCATTTGTACAGAGTCGCCCCCTCCCCTTCCTGCCAATTTTTTGTTGTGTTGTCTCCCCAAACTGCTGTTTTCCATTTGCTTTGTGTCTTCGAGTTAAATGTCAGATCACTAAAAATCCCGCTATGACGTAATGATGATTTCATTTCCGGTGAGAGAAAGAGAAAACGTCGGACCTTGAATTGACGTCACCTCGCGGCCTACCTGCTCAAGTAATGCAGACCGGAAGCAAAAGTCAAACGGCTCAACCTCCATAGCATGCAGGTTTTAAATAACCTCGCCTGAGGATGAATCTGGACAGAACAAACAACGGGAAAGGTCAGAGTTCACAGTTGTCCGCAGGTGTAAGAATTTTCTGCAAATTTTGCTAGATATTATTCCTATTATTGCATTGCTCTTGTTTTTAGCGTATATTCATAACTCTGGAAAGTTTGTGTGCTTTCTATTTGATTTCTAAGAAAAGTTGTTGCTGGGCATTCTGTTTAAATTGGATTCTTATGAATTTAAAGAACCTAGTGTTCCAGGAGCGTACAAAAAGCTTAACCACGCCCACTGTTTGCGACGTACTAAAAAAAAAACAAGCAAAATAAAAAAAAAATAAAAAACAACTTCAAAAACAAAAACATGTGTAAGGAGAAGAACTCATCAATGCGAAACTATATCTCAATACTATAGGGTTTATTTCCCCTTTTTTCAATATCAAATAGAAACATTAATGACCACTAAAAAATTAATTTATTAATTTCCTTTTCGGTGAATTTTTTTTTTTTAAATTTGTTAAGTTACGGTAAATAGTTGTGTCAAGTTTCAACTAAATCGAGAACGGGAAGTGGGAGAAATAACTAGTGCAAAAATTGTACAAGACAGGCAGACAGAGTGAGATAAGCTTTGAAATGAGAAACTGTGACGGGAAAATGTGCTTGGGGTGAGCTCATGGACATTGTGGTGACGATAAGTGACCTTGACATTGACTTGTAGGACTATTGAAACTTTTGATCCAAAATTGTTTGTTTTACATGTTTCGGACGTTCCTTCAGAGTTGAAGATGATTACACCCTAGCCGGTACCACGACAAATAGTGAAATTGTTCAGAGACAAATCGTTCACCCCACAATTCGTTTACCCGTTCTATTGACGGTCGTTGACAGTGTCGCTTATATTGCGCCATTCTACAAGACTAACATTAAATTAATGATATCTCCTTTTACAACTAACAATAAATACTCCCTTTCTATATCATCACCTTGGAAACACACACTATAACAACCCGACAAATCGTTTACCGACAACTGGCTCATCGTCTCTCATCTCTAGCTTCAAATACTAGTAACTCTCATCTCTAGCTTCAACTACTTGCAACTCTCATCTCTAGCTTCAACTACTTGCAACTCTCATCTCTAGCTTCAACTACTTGCAACTCTCATCTCTAGCTTCAACTACGTGCATCTCTCATCTCTAGCTTCAACTACTTGCAACTCTCATCTCTAGCTTCACCTACTTGCAACTCTCATCTCTAGCTTCAACTACTTGCAACTCTCATCTCTAGCTTCAACTACGTGCATCTCTCATCTCTAGCTTCAACTACTTGCAACTCTCATCTCTAGCTTCAACTACTTGCAACTCTCATCTCTAGCTTCAACTACTTGCAACTCTCATCTCTAGCTTCAACTACATGCATCTCTCATCTCTAGCTTCACCTACTTGCAACTCTCATCTCTAGCTTCAACTACTTGCAACTCTCATCTCTAGCTTCAACTACGTGCATCTCTCATCTCTAGCTTCAACTACTTGCAACTCTCATCTCTAGCTTCACCTACTTGCAACTCTCATCTCTAGCTTCAACTACTTGCAACTCTCATCTCTAGCTTCAACTACGTGCATCTCTCATCTCTAGCTTCAACTACTTGCAACTCTCATCTCTAGCTTCACCTACTTGCAACTCTCATCTCTAGCTTCAACTACTTGCAACTCTCATCTCTAGCTTCAACTACGTGCATCTCTCATCTCTAGCTTCAACTACTTGCAACTCTCATCTCTAGCTTCAACTACTTGCAACTCTCATCTCTAGCTTCAACTACTTGCAACTCTCATCTCTAGCTTCAACTACATGCATCTCTCATCTCTAGCTTCACCTACTTGCAACTCTCATCTCTAGCTTCAACTACTTGCAACTCTCATCTCTAGCTTCAACTACGTGCATCTCTCATCTCTAGCTTCAACTACTTGCAACTCTCATCTCTAGCTTCACCTACTTGCAACTCTCATCTCTAGCTTCAACTACTTGCAACTCTCATCTCTAGCTTCAACTACGTGCATCTCTCATCTCTAGCTTCAACTACTTGCAACTCTCATCTCTAGCTTCACCTACTTGCAACTCTCATCTCTAGCTTCAACTACTTGCAACTCTCATCTCTAGCTTCAACTACGTGCATCTCTCATCTCTAGCTTCAACTACTTGCAACTCTCATCTCTAGCTTCACCTACTTGCAACTCTCATCTCTAGCTTCAACTACTTGCAACTCTCATCTCTAGCTTCAACTACGTGCATCTCTCATCTCTAGCTTCAACTACTTGCAACTCTCATCTCTAGCTTCAACTACTTGCAACTCTCATCTCTAGCTTCAATTACTTGCAACAAACGACATCACCTTTTATCACTCATCTTCAATCATCCTACTCAAAGAAGAAAGCCCCAACAAACAATGTCACTATCCACACACCGTTCCTCAAGGAGCCATTTTTTATGTCGGACACCTGCACGCTGATGTGCAGACCAGAACAGAGAATGAATGTGATGGAATTTCCACGGTGTGCTCGGCCTTTGGTCTCGCTTCTAACTCGAGTGACGTGGTGTACGAGCCATCGGTAATAGCGAGGTAAAAGTTATATCTGCTTGGACCTTTCTCAGACAGCGTGCTCTGAGAAACCCTAGTGTTCCTCGGGGCCTGAATAGGTGTTCGACGAACTTTTGGACTAATTAATTAGAAGGCCACCACGCGAATTTAACTCTGTAAAATGTTCCGCTAAATACTCAGAATGTGCAAAGTTTTCCGTTAAGGAAAAAAGATTTGGGAAACACTGGAATAAAGGACAAATAAGAATTATTTCACAGATCCAAGTATTAATAAATAAGCCCACGATCGTTAATTCAAACTAATAGAAGCAAGTTAAGTAAATCAAATGTTTCTCTTCCTCAAATAGGTAGAGTGATCCTTATTACAAAATTTTTATCAATCTTTTTCAGCGATATGGCTAAATATATGAGGTTTGTCACCTTAGATCAGTGATGTCCAAACTACGGCCCGCGGGCCATATCCGGCCCGCGACGTGGTTCCATCCGGCCCGCCGCAATGTTGGCACTAAGTGTAGAAATCTACCTTCCAAACAAAAAAAAAGTTGAAAAAATGTATCTTTACCTACGTTTGGGCCCTCACTTTTTCTCTGATGGATTGGTATCATGATCTTTAATATTTGTGTGTTTATGAACATGATAATAAGCCAACTTATTTATTTTATAAAGAAAGTGTGCCTTTTAGATAAAACAACAACATAAAAAAAGCATTATAAAATTAATATGGTGGCATTCTTGGTTTGAGCCGCGAAAAAAATTGTTAAACTATGCCTAGATATTGGAGGATCCATGGAAATATTTATCAAAGAGACCACAACATGATCCGGTGTTGCTCACATTTAAGTAGAGAGATAATGATAGTGTCTAACGCGTAAAAAAATTATAATTGTCAAATAACCTATTAATTAAGTATTAAATCCATAGGTTTCTACCGAAATAGTTTCAGAACAATTTCATTTCATTTTATAACTTTTCGTTCATGTAACCCGCGAGACGAGTGTAGGAAATTATAAAGGCCCGCTGGCCGAATTAGGTTGGGCATCACTGCCTTAGATCATTGTACTAGTTATTTCTCCTACACCCATTCTTGGATCTCGGATTAAGTTGAAACTTTAAACAAATATTTTTTTTTTGTACCTAACAAAACATGAATTAATTTAAAAAATTAACCGATTAGTCAATTAATGGTTAGTAATTAATTTTTTTATACCGAAAAAGGGAAATAACTTCTACATTACTGAGAGACATAGTACTAAATGTAAAATTTCCCCCCATAGTATAAGTTTTAAAAAATATTTTATGTTTTTATATCTTCGGTTAACAAGCTCCAAGATCATAATCTTTCCTTTGCGTTCCTCATGAAACATAGGGCCTCAGTAAAAACGCCTCTATCCACTGTCTCTTGCTAGTTTTTTAATGGCTTCCCAGCTAATTTT
Organism: Biomphalaria pfeifferi; assembly: GCA_030265305.1. Classification (NCBI taxonomy): domain Eukaryota; kingdom Metazoa; phylum Mollusca; class Gastropoda; family Planorbidae; genus Biomphalaria; species Biomphalaria pfeifferi. The sequence continues at coordinate 89,474 of JASAOG010000176.1, read as the reverse complement.
CTGTCCTCTTCTAGTTTAGTACACTGCGTCGCCGCGTTCCTTTTGGTCTTCATCTACGTCTTGTTCCCTGGGGGTTCCACTCTAAGGCCTGCCTAGCTCTGTTGTTGGTATTTAAGTAGAGTGGTCGGCCTTACAGGATTCGTTCGACTTTCCCTGCACAGCTTCATAAGTCTCCTTTGTGGAGCTCTCGCCTCTGACTAGGTTTAGTGTTTGTGTTTTTGTTCTGGTTTCTGTAAACAGTATTTTTTTTTTCCATGGACAGGTTGTTAGCCTATCGCACAACCCCTATGTCCCCGGGAGTGTGATGCACCTTTTTGTCTGGCCTCTTTCCAAGCAGATGTGTCCGGCTCGATAGTACCTGCCAGGAGAGATTAGCTCCCGCCAGTATAGCTCTGAGGGTCATTGACGCACGCAAACTGTCACACCGTGGCAAGGGATGTGCACCAAGTGACAGATGCTAGGACAAATGTGTACAAATGCTCTTTCTTCCCTAGTGCTATTAGAGCGTGTAATGGGTTGCCTGGGCTAGGACAAATGTGTACAAATGCTCTTTCTTCCCTAGTGCTATTAGAGCGTGTAATGGGTTGCCTGGGCTAGGACAAATGTGTACAAATGCTCTTTCTTCCCTAGTGCTATTAGAGCGTGTAATGGGTTGCCTGGGCTAGGACAAATCTGTACAAACGCTCTTTCTTCCCTAGTGCTATTAGAGCGTGGAATGGGTTGCCTGGGCTAGGACAAATCTGTACAAATTCTCCTTCTTCCCTAGCGCTATTAGAGCGTGCAATGGTTGCCTGAGCTAGCCAGGAAAAACAAGTGACTTGGCAGAATTTAGGTCATTGGTTAATATGCATGACTAAATGCATGACGCGTAGGACGTAATCATCTTCTTTTTAAGTAACGTCTGTATCATATAAGATAAGATAAGCCCCAAGATAACTATAAAGTTAGTCAAACGTCAAACTGTGTCGCCACACTAGTATAAGATTTCCACGATCAACTGTACAATGTCAAGGTCGCTAAAGTGAACGTCACAGAAAAGGAAAAAAGAAAAGAAATGAAGCTAAAGTTTAAAGAATTACTGAATGTTTGGCAGCTGAGCTTCGTATCCTATTTCCTTTACTACCGCTGGCCAGTTTTCCAGTCATAGATTAAAAATATCTAAGGTTTCCTACAGAGTGAAATTATTCTGTGCTACAAACGGAAGAGTTTAGAAGATTTGATTTCTGCAGTAGTAAAAGTGCATTAATCTTACCATAGAGATTGAAAAAAAAACAACATTGCTTTATTAGCACTTTCCTTATTTTGTGCACCGGATACACCAAAAAAGGTTTTTCCGCTTTGTATGAATATCTCCAATTTCCAATTGTTCCATTCGATAACGAATCAAACTAGTTAAATCTAGAAATTAATTTACTCAGTAAACACTTTCTGTCTAAATTTACACTAGTTGACTCTATTTTTCACATTACATCACAAATCAATAGCATTTGTTTTTCCACGTATATATACATGAGTGGGGTTCGGTGGCTGAGTGGTTAAGTGCTTGTCTTCCGAACCTGGGAAACTGGGTTCGAATCTTCGTGAAGACTGGGATTTTGATTTTCAGGGCGCCCCCTGAGCCCACCCAACTCTAATGGGTACCTGACCTTATTTGGAGAAAGTAAAGACGTTTGATCGTTGTGCTGGCCGCATGACACCCTGCTCGTTAACCGTTGGCCAAAGCAAAAGATGAACTTAAACCATCTGCCCTAAAGACCGCAGGTCTGAATGGGGAACTTTAAAAAAAAAATTCTTTAGTTAGTTATTGGTTGTGGCCGCGCTGCTCAGTGACATAGTGCTTAGAGCTAAGCCACGGACTATTTTATATCTCCTTTTATTTAACAGCCTCAATACATAAATACACAGAGCCGCTAAAAACAGTTACGCGTGAATGGACATAAAATACGCTTTATTGGCTTTGACGTCTCCAGCACCCGCAGCGTAGCATTTTATTTGGTGCCCGCAAAGTCTCCACCCCACCCCTCCCTCCTTACAAATCAGCTTCTCCAGTTGTACTTTTCATTCCCACTGGACTGTCAAGTGCTGGACACGTCACTGTGATTACGTCATTTAGCTCCCCATCGATGCCACTCCAGCGCCCAGTGGCCACCCCACTTCAAAGTTGGCCCCGCGAGGCGAGAGAAAGTCATAAAAACTAAGAGTTCAAAAAAAAAAAAAAATCTCGAACCAGACCGCGAGATTTGAGACGAGGGCAGGTTTAATCAAAAGAAGACTCAGGGAGTCGATAGGTGGAAAGAAAGAGAAAAAAAGAGGTAAAAAGTGTAGAAAAATGCAATGCACGCCCCCTCCCCTTTTACTGTCTTTCTGACCCCCCCCCCTCTCTTTCTATCAGTTGAGAAACCTGTTGTGTAGACCTTAATACCACTATAAATGGATAAACACAACACAGAAACATAATGGGTAAAAACACAACACAGAAACATAATGGGTAAAAACACAACACTGAAAGATAATGGGTAAAAACACAACACTGAAAGATAATGGGTAAAAACACAACACTGAAAGATAATGGGTAAAAACACAACACTGAAAGATAATGGGTAAAAACACAACACTGAAAGATAATGGGTAAAAACACAACACTGAAAGATAATGAGTAAAAACACAACACTGAAAGATAATGGGTAAAAACACAACACTGAAAGATAATGGAGAAACACAGCACTGAAAGATAGTGGAGAAACACAGCACTGAAAGATAATGGAGAAACACAACACTGAAAGATAATGGAGAAACACAGCACTGAAAGATAATGGAGAAACACAGCACTGAAAGATAATGGAGAAACACAGCACTGAAAGATAATGGAGAAACACAGCACTGAAAGATAATGGAGAAACACAGCACTGAAAGATAATGGAGAAACACAGCACTGAAAGATAATGGAGAAACACAGCACTGAAAGATAATGGAGAAACACAGCACTGAAAGATAATGGAGAAACACAGCACTGAAAGATAATGGAGAAACACAGCACTGAAAGATAATGGAGAAACACAGCACTGAAAGATAATGGAGAAACACAACACTGAAAGATAATGGAGAAACACATCTTCTTAACAAAATAGAACATAAACTCTCAGCTTAACTCCCTTATAAAAAAGACGTCTACGAAGTAAAAACATCAACAACAACAACAACAACAACAACAACAACAACAAACTTAGCAAATATCTAATAAAATGTTGCAGCAGCTCAAGGCATTCCTAGCAGGACCCTATCCTAACCTTAACCTTTACCCAGAAAACCTTCGAGGTCCATCATTAACATACTAATTTACCTGAATAACGAATCAACCTTTCCAAGATGGACAACCATGTTCAAGATCCTAGTCCGCAAGAATCACCCTTTAATTATTCTATTAATAGTTTTTTTTTTTACAAACCAACTACGGTCGTTATGTTAACCATAATTAATTACTCTGAATGTCTTCACCATTCTATATCCCAATCTTTTTTTTTCCTCTCTCACCCTGTCTCTTGATTAGTCACTGTCTGCAGTGGCGTAGCTAGGGTGGAGGAGGAGAGGGGAGAACTTGAAAATCCCCTCGGTCCCCCACTTGAGGGGGGTCCCCAAATGAGTTTTTTTTTACATAAATTATTAAATATTACGCAAAATGCATGGGCCTCCATAGAGGTCAAGCCCCACGGGCCCCCAAATGATGGAAAATCCCCGGCTTAGCTCCTGAGTGTTAACAAAGTTTGTACATTGACTTATCTATAAATAGTTGTTTTTAACCTCTCCATGTTTTTAATTTACCGAAGGTCTTATTGATCATGCTCATCTAAAGGCAATTGTAAACGATAAATTAGCAACGTATTTAGACTGCACGTCGATCTATTTTTAAGCTTGCGGTGCAACTCGGTGTAATAGACCAGTGGTTCCCAAACTTTTTCGTTGACGGAACACTTCACACCTTCTGAGCTTTTAGCGGAACAAATTTTTTTTTAAAGATAGTTTAATTTACGTGGTGGCCTACTAGTTATCTATTTCAGTGGTTCATGGAACACCTATTCAGGGCTTGCGGAACACAGTTTGGGAAACACTGTTAATAAATACACTATAGAGAGGGAAAAGTATCTTTTAGTTTTTCACTGAGAAGGGAAAAGCCGGAATTAATTATGTGCCGTGTGTCGGTCGCATTTGAATCTCATCAACTAAAAGCGATATTGAACATCAAATTTCACTAGTGCCTGTATCTTACTATCTTACTCAAAATAGGTGCACGCGTGTAATTGGCCTACTTTTAGTCCTTTGAAAGCCAACCCTTTTGTTTTGAAAATGACATATATGCAAACCTTTTTACAGCTATTTTGAAAGAAGATTTTGAATACTTATACAAAATGTACTCCATGGACTTACGAGTGTCATACTAGCGAACCGAAGGCTCTTTGAACTCAAAGTTTGAAAAAAAACCTGTTTGGACGCCAAACAGTAAAAAAAAAACCAAAAAAAAAAAACCTGTGTGAACACAGTTCTGTTTGAGAGAGACCCGAGTCAATGCCTATGTAAAGCATTGCTGTTTCCAATGCCTTTGGCCCCCGACGCATGCTTGGCTGCACATGGCCGAAGGCCGAGGACACCGGGAGCCTCCGCCATTTTCCTTCGTTGTACCAAGCTAACTGTGCGGGACCCGCCATTTATGTAACGGTCCCTTTGAGGAACAGCGTATGGATGTGGGACGTGTTCGTGGGGACTTTTTTTACAACCCCGCCCTTGCAAGGGATAAACTCTCGTTATGTTTCGCCATTCATTTAACCTAGCTACCCCCTCAAGTAGCCGTTTCCACCCAGGTGCCACGATGAGGCAGAACAGCGTACCCGGGACTCCATGGACTAAACAATTCTATAGTACAAAAGATATTAACCTTAATGGAGCTCATTCACCAATTGTAAAACAAACAACATTTAGCCACGTGACAATATTGATAAAACAACGAAAAAAAACTGTCACGTGATAGCCATTGTACGTAATTTGTATAAAAGAAATAGAGAATCAAGTGGCTAAAATGTTGCTTACGATTGGTGAATGAGGTCCATTGTTGTGAAGGAACTTACGGTCTAGTCTTGTGTTGTTTTTTTTGGCAATGTAATCTACTGAATTTAAAAAAAAAATTAATAATTCAGAATCCCTGCTGGCCTAATTGGTGGAATCGTTCAATCAAGAAGCGGATGGTGTCAACATCACGAGTTCGATATCTCAACTTGAAATTTAAAATAGAAATAATTAGCATGTAAGTCCTGTAAAAAGAGGTCACAGCACGCATGTGCCCAGCCCAATGTGTGTTGACGAATGACCCAAAGCGCAAGAGTTAGTTGGTCGTTTTGTTTTGAAAGCGGATGTTGGTATTTTTGACCGGAAACTAACTTGCTTCCTTACTTTATAAATTACATAATGACAATGAATATTCAACAAAGGCACACACTGGTTTAACCAATTATTGGGAAAAGTGAGTACTAGTATTAATACATAATCGCTGAAATTAGAGACTGAAGAGTTGTACCTGCAATCGTCTGATAGTGGCGTTAAAAAAAACAAACAATAATATGAGATTGCTAAAAAAAAAAAACCCCCCAAAAAAAAACAAAAACTTTAGGTAATTGCTAACACATTTCCGGGCAATCGTTTCCAGTTTCCTGTAAAACAACAACAAATAGGATTAGTTCATTAATTTGAAAGATGTAGCATAATTTAGTTCCCTTTTAATTGACTAGTGTAAGGGGCGTCTGAGCTGGGATAGATTAAATGGGGAAACTTTATTTACGCCCTGATCCGAAGGGGTGGGCTTTTCCGTATATAAACTTTGCGTTACGATTAAAATTGAATTAATTAAAATTTGCATATGATTTTTTTTTCCTCATTACGAGATCGTCTGATTATCTAATGTATTATTTTCCAAAGCGTGTGCACTTCCGGTTTATGTCGTTTACCAACCTATATCACGTGATTAAAGTGAATGAGCTCAAAATTATTTGTACAAACCTGAAAATCTTTTTCATTCAGATGTGTGGGAATCATAGCAAAATTGTTTCGTGACTACTGCTGTTGACGGCCGTTGACTTGTAGCACCAAACTGCTGGTAGACGACGAAAGCGCTTTAGGCGTATTATATCTTAACTAATAAAACTTTAAATATTTTGAATAACTTATTTTGTTAACAACGGCTTTGTCTTCACAAGATGCGAGAAAATTTGCAGGTTGCAAATGTGTCTGCATAGTCATGTGAATCACCATACGCATCCTTAATCTTCGGAATCGAAGACATAGCCATTATAATAATACGAAATATAACTCGTAAATATTATAATATAAGATAAAATCAAGTTGATATGAGATACTATGCATGTTCTAGAATTTAGTAACAATATTTTTTAATAAAATTTAACTCATTACAATAAAACAACATTTGAACTCCACTTTCTGGAGTCGTCTGTCCTAAGACCGACGAGTCAGAAACCCCATTGACAACGAAAAACATGCTGAGAATTACTCCCTTAGAGCACGTGAGAGGAAGCGAGCAGTGAGTCTTAAGGTCGCCTTATCCCCGTACAAGGACAACCCATGTGTCGGCCATGAACCACTACTCTCTCTATCTAAACCTTGTCCCAATCGTTAAGACCGACGAAGACAACGCCATAAATGTTGCATCATTCACAACCAATGGATAACCTCTTCCCACCGTCTCCATAGAAACATACAAACACAGAGAGAGAGAGAGAGAGTAAGTATACGTTTCCCCTTTCAGACCTTGGGGTCTATAGGGCAGATGATGTTAAGGTCATCCGTTTCTTTTGGCCAACGGTTAACGAGCATGGTGTTATGTGGCCAGCACAACGACCAACCGCCTTTACTTTCCCCAACTAAAGTCAGGTACCCATTAGAGCTGGGTGTACTCAGCATTAAAAATCCCGAAATTCAAAATCCCAGTTTTCACCGAGATTCGAACCCAGGACCTCAGGCTAGATAGCCAAGCGCTTTACCATTCGACCACCGCGCCCCCAGCACACAACTCTCCATAACAATTACCACACAATAATTTTGAGTAAGCCAACATACATTTCTTTAAAAAAAAATATTTAACAGTACTGAGTACACAAGTATTGTATATCTTGCTAAACAAGATCAATCAGCTGAAACTTAATTGTATGAATAATATATACCAGTATCAGCCAGTTTTTACCTCAATATCCTCACCCTCACGGTAGCTGGAAATTTAGGTACGGATATTAAGGCACCGAATATTTAGGCACCGGATATTTAGGCACCCGGAAATTTAGGCATTCGGATAATTAGGCACCCGGAAATTTAGGCACCGGATAAGTAGTCACTTTTTGACAAGGCGGATAATTAGACACCGGATAATTAGGCACTCTTTAATAAGCGTCCTTAATTTTGAAAATCATTTTAAAATGTTAACGTATATTTTATCCTTAGGCTATGGGCTATCAGTGACGTTATAATAAATAGCAAACTATAACGATTCTTACTAAAGAAAAGCTGAAAAAATGGGAAGAAAAAGACAATCATAAGAATGTGTGGAAAAAATGACTCCTGAGTCATTATATACTATAGACATCACAGGATTCGGGGGAGGGGAGGTAGAGATGATTCTCCGCTCATTGCTTCAGTCCATCACCGGCCCCTAAAAAGTTGACTGGTGAGTTTTTTTTAATTGATGATTATGCAATTTGTGAGCGCCACTTGGTTGCAGAAAGAACTCTAACAACTTAACGAACACTCTAGTAGTCTGTATCAAAAGCTTTCGTACATTGAGACTTAGTAGTCACAGAAGCAGCTTTTATACATTGACCTGCTGAAAGAGGCCACTAACACTCGACCACAAATCGACTTTGATGTAGGTGGATAAAAACGTTTATTGCATCGGCATGATATTTCGCAGGTCGCGGAAAAGACTTGATACATTTCGAAACCAGGAGTCTCATTGGATCAACAGGTGGACCCATTTTGTTTTGAGATACCCGCCCGTATGATAGAGCCTGATTCATTATTTTATCATAAATTGTCAACATAATCATCATATTAAGAACTTTAAAGATTTTCAATAAAAAGAGACCACTATTCCAAAAATTAATATAGAAATTTTCATCTCATCTGTCTTTTCCATAAACTCTTTATTTTTTAAATTTCAAAACATTATATTTTATCGCGATTTCTAGCCATTTTGCAATGTCCAACCATATATATTTTATATAAGTATTATAGCACATAAATTTGCATATATTCAATATATGCGTAGTTATAGGTAAAAATTAATTACCACAAAAAACAATTTGAAGGAGTTAACACACCTATACACTCACACAATAGATCTTCCTAAAGAGGTTGATAATAGAGATTAATGCTGTTATAAAAAAATGAATACTACTTTAGTTAACATATCTAATCCCTATAAGTAACGCAAGCAAAGCCTCCTCCTCATTCCCATACTCTTTCAAAGGAGACATGTTTCTCCAGACTTCCAATTTAGCACCTATGCTGTTCCATACCCTTGACTCCAGTGTGTAGCCTTAAGATTCACTAAGTAACTAAGTTACAAAGAGAATTAGATGAATTACAGAAATGGGAATCAAATTGGAGCATGTCTTTCCACCCAGAAAAATGTCAGTTGTTAAGAGTAACAAAAAAACTAAAACAAATTAATTCCACTTATCTTATTCATGGCAAACCAGTAACATAGACTAAAAACGCAAAAACCTAGGTGTTATAATAAATGAAAAACTGTCATGGAATCCACATATTGATGAAACTATAAAAAAAATCAAACAAAGCATTAGGATTTATTAAAAGAAATTTCTATAAATCAAATAAGAACATAAAACTAAAATGTTATTTAACCTTGGTTAGGCCAATAATAGAATATGCATCCTCCGTTTGGGACCCCTCAACTCAAGAAAACATTAAGAAACTATAACAGATACAAAATAGAGCAGTGAGATTCATAACAAATGAATATTCACATTTGACTAGAGTAACACCTGTAGTAAAATCACTAAATTTAGAAAGCCTTCAACTAAGAAGACTCAAAAGTAAAGTAGCCATTATACATAAAACACTGAACCATAATCTTCAAGTACAAAAACAAAATTTAGTAAAATACTCTGAAAGACACAAAGAGAAAGGCACATTCCTCGTTCCATATGCTAGGACAAATTTGTACAAATACTCCTTCTTCCCTAGTGCTATTAGAGCATGGAATGGGTTGCCTGAGCTAGCCAGGAAAACCAGTGACTTGGCAGAATTTAAGTCATTGGTTAATATGCATGACTAAATGCATGACGCGTAGGACGTAATCATCTTCTTTTTTGAAATAACGTCTGTATTATATAAGATAAGATAACTTTTACGACCAAGTTTACATCTATCTGCGAGAAATCCTCTCCCTTAAGTGGGAATGTGTGCCCCCCCCCCCCCTGCCTATCCCATTTTAAAAGTAGGCCCCCTCCCTTTCCCACAAGCAGAGGGCGATTGCGATTATATTTATCGCCAACACTCCCCGACATAATAAAAATATTTTATAATACTTTTAAATATAAACTATTTACTTAAGTAACTAAATATTTACACAAATAGCATAAACATCAATTTAAAAAAACTCACCAGTCAACCTTAGGAGTTGGTGATGGAGGGAAGCAATGAGAGGAGAATCCTCTCTACCTCCCTTCCCCTGAATCCTGTGATGTCTATATTATATAATGACTCAGGAGTCAATTTTTCCACACATTCTCATTGTCATTTTTCCCCATTTTGTGAGCTTTTCTTTTATTAGAATCGTTATAGTTGCTATTTATTATAACGTCACCGATAGCCCATAGCCTAAGGATAAAATATTCGTTAACATTTTAAAATGATTTTCAAAATTAAGGTCTCTAATTAAAGAGTGCCTAATTATCCGGTGCCTAATTATCCGCCTTGTCAAAAAGTGCCTACTTATCCGGTGCCTAAATTTCCGGGTGCCTAATTATCCGGGTGCCTAAATTTCCGGGTGCCTAAATATCCGGTGCCTAAATATCCGTAAATATGCGGTGCCTAAATATCCGGTGCCTAAATTCCACCCCCACTCCCCGAAACGGTTTTTATTTCATACCTATTGTGTCACCCCCTAGCACCCCCAACGCATTCAAAAGCGCGTTAAATTAGATGGTAAGGGCACCTGACCACAGGGCATTTCGAGACATGGGATGATTGACCTTTTGATGTTTTGGAGAGATAAAGGGATCTTAAACTGGATGGTTGTGGAAGCCTGTGGGGCGTCAATTAAACGTTCAATTCTTTACATTGGTCTCTACGTAAAAGTTTAGGTATTGGGTGGCTGCCAGATCGCGCGGTACACGCACTGGACAGTCTCGATGGACCAGGTGTCCAACTCTCCCCGCCGTTCTGCGGAAGGCTTGGGCTAAAGTGTGATAATCTTTTTTAGAAATATGGAAACATAAACAAACAAACAAAAAACAACCCAATATAATGGAGGCTAACCCAAAAATAGCAAATTATTTAGTGTATCCGATATGGATAATAAACTATAAACACATCAAGTTTTTTTTTTTTCTTTTTTAGTTTTTTTTTTACTTTTCTTCTTCTGTGCGTTTGCTGTGTGGTAAAGCGCTTGGCTTACGAACCAGAGTCCGGGGCTCGAATTCTGTTGGAGACTGGGATTTTTAATTTTGAGATCTTCGGGCGACTCTGAGTGAACCCAGCTCTAGTGGGTACCTGACATTAGTTGGGGAAAAGTAAAGGCGGTTGGTCTTTGTGCTGGCCACATGACACCCTCGTTAACCGTAGGCCACGGAAACAGATGACCTTTACATCATCTGCCCCATAGGTCACAAGACCTTAAGGGGAACTTCACTATAGATTATAGGCATTCACCTTCACCTATCCCTTCAGTCTGTTGGACCGTTGGTGCACCACACAAGATTTGTCAACCGTCTCTCTCCATCCCTCTCTTTCTCTTGCATTGGATAGAACCTCTTTCAATGACAGGCCCCGTCCATTCTTTTATGTTGTCTTCCCATTGATTTCTCTGTCTGCCTCTTTTTCTTTTTCATGCTACTGCTCCCTGCAGTGCAGACCAATAGCTTTTTGCCTTCGTCGTACAGACCTGTGACGTGGCAACGAGCTATTGGTCTAAACTGCCTACAGGCTGTGACGTTGCAGGTAAGAGTCCAGGCCTTCGATAACGATTGGTGTGGACTGGACAGTCATTCGATGGTCCCGGATTCCAACCCTGTCACCCGCCATCCCCCAACCGTCTTGCAGGTGGTTTGGGCTAGGATGTAATCATCATCAAACCAAAAACAAAATGCACACGCTTCTATATTTTTCATTCTTAAGTAGTTTGCACTCAAGATTATCAACATAATGTTTTATCCTTTGTTGCCGCACACTTACAGGATTATGTATGACAAACATAAAATTAATATATACAATATTGGACTGAGCTTGTTCCGTCTCGCTTTTGTGATCAACATACACACACACAAATGCCAACTTCTATGTAGATTTAGATCCCTGTCTGTGTTGTCTTGTGTGCTTGTGCATTAAAACCATTAGGCTTTTCGTTCTATGACGTAAGAGAACAAATGATGGCGCACACAAAGATAAGATTCCATAAAGCTCATTCATTTCAAGATGATGTTTGTTAAATTACGCATGACTAGCGTTGAATTATTCAAGAATCACGACTGCATATCTTCTTATCTAGGTCAGTTCACACACATGTCTCTTGCTTAAAATACCGTTAGCTTTATCAGATTTTTTTTTTATTCTGGTAAAAACTGAACTTCTGTTACGGCACAAAGCACCCCTGCTTGCTGCGTCACTCTTTTTTTCGCGCCTCTAAAATACCATCGTGCCCCACGATATTCGGCATCTGTTCCCATATCCTCGTCACGTCAATCACAAGAAAAATAGGGCGGAGCTTAGTCCAAAAATAGCAAAACACCTGGGAGAAGCCAAGGCACGCGGCGTTTCCCCCTACAGTTTGAATGGGTCGCTATCCTTAGTCAAAAGGGGGGAAGAAGGCAGGAGAGAGAGGGGGAAAAGAAGGTGGGAAAACTCCGATCTCTTCTGCGCTTTGCACGGATACGCTGGAGTTACTGAACCTGACCGGATTCCCCCAATATGTTTTGGTCCGATTTCTTGTGTGTGCTGTGCATACAAATTTAAACTTTTCTGTCATGTTGGATTTATTAACCAATTTTTATGTTTGGAATAACAAGAAAAATAATAATTATGCTAAAATGACAAGGTTATAGATTTATCTATAATTTTTTTTGTATGGCGTTGAAAGTGTTTCCCGCTGTTCATTTTGAATTTTGGCTTTCGTGACAAAGGGGATTCCGCTGAAAGTTTTTGAATACATTCTGAAACACTCGAGTCAGCCTCGGCGTTAGCCTCGAGAACTGGACTGAAGGAACGCGTGTGTGTTGTCTGCTTTCCTTTTTTTCCCCCTTTCCTTTAACCATGAGACAATCGGGGCTAGCCTAGCGTGCTTTGAGCTCTAGATTGAGGGACTGTGTTGTGGATTTTATTTCAAATTGAGTGCTTCGTTTTCATTCATTGTTTTACGCAAGGTCTAGACGTGATTAAATTAATCTAGATCTAGCAGTGCAGTAAGAAGGATTAATCTACACCGTCTTTCATTGGATGTATTAAGTAAATATTATTGTGTGCTCCAAGGACGCGATAGTTTAAACTTAGCTCTGGTCTAGATTGAAGATTCTCAGTCTAGAGATTGAAATTGAATCCAGTGTGTCTTTGTATGACTGTATGTTGTCGGGGTTGTTGTAGATTTAGTTGAGAAACTTCTGTTGCATATTTCTCATAGCTCTAGATTACTCTAGAATAGTCTAGATTTTCTAGATCCAGATCTACTAGGTCAAGATCTAGATCTAGAGTCTAGATGTAGAATCCAATAAATTACATCTAGATATCTCGATTTCAGATGCAAATCTATTATTATAGATTTAGAATCTAGATAGATTATTACATGAGGAATCTGGTATGAAATATTTAAGATTTTAACACTTTTGATTCTATTAGAGCTAGATTTAGATGTAGACGTCTTTACTAGACACTGTTTTTTTTTTGTGCGGACGCATTTGATATAGATCTAGGTTAGTTAAAAGTCAAGAGCATGGAATGGGTTGCCTGAGCTAGCCAGGAAAACCAGTGACCTGGCAAAATTTAGGTAATTGGTTAATATGCATGATAGGACGTAATCATCTTCTATTTTGAAGTAACGTCTGTATCATATAAGCTAAAATAAATCTATCTTTGACCAAAAAGAACACTCTCGAGATTTAGATCCAGTTTTGGGAGGAGAGTGGGCCGCTAATAAATCTGATTAAATTTGTCTAACTAGCATAAACATTCTGGCCGGGATCATTTGTTGACAAATAGATCTAATATAACTATAGATTCAATTTACTTCATTTTTGTTAACAATACACTCTTATTATTGCTAATCGGTCCAATTAGATTTAATTGACATAGTCTAAAACCTAATATTTATGGGTCACGTTTCAAACACCATTTAAAATTCTGCAGTTCAAGGACTAGACATCATTTATTTATTCACTGGATCAGCATTTTATAAATTCCTACATGGCGTAGATTGTTGTGTCAATATTTGTAGTACTGTGTCACGTGATTGTACTTCCCAACCGAAGTTCTCAGTTCAGGAAACGAAAATATTCAAATTAAATCTGATCGATTGGATTGAATTCGAAATTCAATTTAACCACGTTGCCCATCGGCTAATCATGGCTACCGGCGGCGTGTCACCTTGTCCGGAGAGCGAGTCCAAACGTCGGACTCCCAGGAACAACATCTACGCTCACATTAGTGACGACCCGACCATCAGGGTGAGTACTATTTGATCACTGGAAGGTCTTTGCTTTTCATACACAACAACAATGAAACTCTAATTGTTATGTATAATAATACTAAATGAGCATTCCTCCTCCCCCCTTTTTATATGTAAACTTTTTTTTTTTCAGTAATTTTTATTTTATATTTATTTATTTTTTTATTTAGTCGATACCAAACCAGGATCCCACTAGTATAAATGTAACTTGATTCTGGTTCTTTGATATTCCAATTTTAAATGTAGAAAAACTTCTTTGACGGGCCCTGCATATTTGTGATGCCCGGAATAAGTACCCCCAGAGAAAATGCTTCAGGGTTATTCCCCTTGATCTAGATTTGGATTTTTCTTGGAAAAAATGTTCACCGTACAAAGACATTTTGCTACTTCTGCCGTATCAGCGTTGAGACCACATTTGGTTAACATGGGGCTATGTTGACAGTGCTTTGGTACCAATAGTGGATCTCAAACCTTTTCTTTTAATAAGCCCATAAGGACTATCAAATAGGAAACTAACAAATTTCTGACTCGCTTGACACCTTGTTCGAGATACAAAAAAAAAATAAAAAAAAATTAATTACCAATAGTTAATTAATTTTATTTTAAAGCGATTCTTGTTTGGTAAATAAAATAATTGTGCAAAATTTCAGCTTGATTCGAGATTGGGTGTGTGAGAAATATCGTGTACAAACCTTTTTACCAGACAGACAGACTGCATTTCTTTCTTTGTTCTAGTCTTAAGATGAGATAATTTTATTGGTCCAAACAAAATGGAAATTCAGTTTGAACTATACTTGTCCACCCTCACCTCTTTAAAGTTTATTGTAAAAAAAAGGTGGCTCTGGACTTTGTCTCTAACTACACCAGTGCACTTCTAATAAAATAAAATGTATGTCTAGTGCACACCCATTTGAGAGCCACTGTAGTGAACTATGAAGATCCATATTGTATTTATATTTATTATGTGTGAAGTAACCTCCTAGCGTATTGATTTCGCTATGAAGGGCTGTCTGGAGTGTGTGTTCTACATGGGCCACTGTCACCCCCTTTTATATATTTTTAATGATAACGCGCCATTGGCATATCGGTTATTACATTGAGCACGTGTAGCACAAAACAAGGCCCGAGGTCCATTTGTTACCTGGCACATGGCGTATTTTAGGAGGTGTATTACCAAATTCCACGCAGGAATGCATGTTACCTTATAAGTAGCAGGCGATTCTAAAATAAATATATACATAAATATACAGGTGATTACAGGTTTGCATATTTGTAATTAAAAAAACAACAACTTCAACTCAGCTTGTTATAAACTTTGTACTGGCCACGCGACACACTCGTTACGTTAAACGGATGAACGAATTAAATTTGACAAAATATGGTGCATGGTAGTCCCATAGTGCATGTTAGTGTAGTCATCACATGGTGCATGGTAGTGTGGTCATCACATGGTGCATGTTAGTATGGTCAGCGCATGGTGCATGGCAGTGTGGTCAGCACATGGTGCATGGTAGTGTGGTCATCACATGGTGCATGTTAGTATGGTCAGCCCATGGTGCATGGTAGTGTGGTCAGCACATGGTGCATGGCAGTGTGGTCAGCACATGGTGCATGGCAGTGTGGTCAACACATGGTGCATGGCAGTGTGGTCAGCACATGGTGCATGGTAGTGTGGTCATCACATGGTGCATGGTAGTGTGGTCATCACAAGTTGCGTGGTTGTGTTGTCATCAAATGGTGCATGGTAGTGTGGTCAGCACATCTCTTGCTTTCCAGCAGGAGGTGTAGGCTAGGGCGTCATTTCCCGTCAACATTCTCACCAAGAAAGCTGTGACGTCACAGTACTGTAAAACTCTTTCAAAATTCGAACTTTTAACATTTATGATTTATTGCCCCGAAGATAAAAATATCCTTAAAACGTTAGTAAAGTCGATATGTTTGTTTATGTCTGATCGCCAAAGCCGTTTTGCTTGTTTTCTGAGCCCATAACATGCTTATTACGGCGTACCTTATCTTTCTCTTTAATCTTTCCCAGTACGAGGGGTGAAGCTAAATGCATGGTTTAATATGTATTTATCACAGGCAGCCCTGTTAGTTTGTATAGTGTAGTATTTATACATAACAGGAGCACGGACGATAGAAGAGACGCAGACAAAGACGCACTTAAAGCACAACACAAGCCGGCAGGCTTAAAAGGTCTAGGTCTAGTAACAAGACACAAAAAGACTGATAAGACAAAATGCGAAGTGCCGTACGAGGGCTAGAAGCTACCAACCGCGAGTGCAAGAAATAAAAAACAGTAACTCCTATTTTCACCAAACGAAACGTTTTGCCGAGGGCATTTGCGAAAACCAACACAATAAACAGGTTTAGCTTAGTATGAATAAACGTAATAAAAGATAGTCATTGTCAGGGATGGGGAATGATAAGGCCACGCCCCCCTATTCCCATTTGTCGATAACCTGTAAAACGTTGTCAGAAGCCATAGACATATCGCTGAGCATACATTTTGTTGTTAAAATACTTCCAAGCGTTACAAAGAAAAAATCTAGACAGGGAAGCTATCCGCCACTGTATGCTATCTTAGTCACACCTTATAAATTAAAGTCAAACATATAAATTGTTTACGATACTGTCCCAATTAGGATTTGTCATAAAGGTTTCCACGACTTAACAATAAATTGTTATTCGGATAGATCTATCGTGTATTCGAATACGAAGGAATACATTATTTAATATTCAAAAAGATTTATCATGTATTCGAACACAATGCAAAAAAAATGTTACTCAGAGCTATCGTGTATTCGAATACGAAGCAATAAATTATTTGATATTGAAAAATATCACGTACTCGAATACAATGCAATAAATTGTTACTCGGATATAGCTCTCGTGTATTCGAATACACTTGACTTCTAGTTTCAAACTGTTTGTTGTTTGTCTTAGGATTACACCACAGCTGTCCATGCTAATGGGCACAAGATCGGAGACAAGGGCCAGACCTTGACGGATACTTCTCGTGGATGCTCAAAATGTGGACAGTGTCCAGGACTAAGTTTACACTACTGGAGGTAAGTAGCCAATACCCTCACCTTCTGAGATGCCAACTTTCGACGCATCTTCCAAACACTTCTTTCGATTTCCCCTTATTCTGTTGACCCGATACCTCATAGCGTTATAGGAATCGGCCCCATCTTTTGACTTAAAAAAAACAAAAACAAAACAACATTGTCTTTGGCTTGTTAGTCTGATAGCTAACAATGTTCACTATTTCTTTGATTGAAAATATCATTAAAGCACTCGCCTGCGTGTATTGTAAAATTAGCATATTTTGCTGACCACTGGATAGTGTGGAAAACATATTGACTATACTGATGGAATAATAGAAAGGAGTTGTCTCCTCGGCTTCTTTCTGTTTTCATCGCGTAGTTGCAGTCTCACCCAGTGAACCTTCATTGAAGTTCAGTAGGAAACCGGCGCTCTTCCAAAGGGCGCCATTATCCCCAAAATGACCGCTAGAAAGGATTTTATCTAACAGTCAGTCGTGGACCGGGAATTCCTCACCTCGAATCCTGTCTGAAGGTTCCACAATGGCAGTGACCATTCCTACAATAGGGTCAATGAACCAGCAAAAACTGCCCCCAGTGATCCAGTGAACCACCCCCGGTGAACTACATTTTTCATCCAATACCAGGGCTCATTTCTATTGAAGATGTGTGCACCAGGGTGTGCGTGTGTTGTTTGACCACCTGACACGTCCGTGCTATCAATATTGTCTGTATCTCTACATCTTACAATGCGCAATCTATTTTCATCACATGACCCAACAACGGTAATTGGTTATACTTGCTCTGAAGCGGAAGGCGATTTGTTTGGCGTTACCTGGTCCGGTGAGGTTGGTCCAGCAAATAATGGAATATTTGTTATGGGTCGTGTCATATTCTCAAAGCATCGTCCGTAATACTACACTCAACAAAACAATACACTTGTTTAGACGGATTGGGGGGTGTGGTCGCGTCGTGTCAAGGACTTTGAAAACAGATTTGTTTGTAGTTTTTGTGTGGATTCCGGATAATTGTTTACTTGATGCATGGTAACTCTATTCGAAGACATTTTGAAAGTTTAACGGTACTAAGTGTACATGTTAATTCAGTCACTACTTCATATTCAACGGTACTAAGTGTACATGTTAATTCAATCACTACTTCATATTCAACATAGGACAAAGTCACTATATATACATTTTTTAAATCGATTTCTTTGTGCTTGTGTGGGAAAGCGTGGTCAAGAGGCCAAGCTGCGCTTGAACTTGGCTTGGCTTGGCTACCTAGAAAAGGGCTCGGGGTTCGACACCCGACTCGGGCAGAGTTGTGTTTACTGAGCAGCACGGAAAACCAACTCCTGGATACCCCCCCCCCCCCCACTGGTCCACAAATGAGATTGGACTAAAAGCGCTCTGAGCATGAAAGTAGCGCTATATAAAAG
This sequence comes from Biomphalaria pfeifferi, assembly GCA_030265305.1. Lineage (NCBI taxonomy): Eukaryota > Metazoa > Mollusca > Gastropoda > Planorbidae > Biomphalaria > Biomphalaria pfeifferi. Next base: position 71,041 of record JASAOG010000176.1, on the reverse strand, counting down.
CGCTAATAAAATTACGTTTCTCCATGATTTTTTTGTAGCATTGATAAGCAAATGCTTCTTTCTCTCTGTGTTCTCTTCTTTCTGTCTTTTCACACTGTCGTAATTATAGAAGTTGGCACCAGTTGGAAATAAGTTAATTTAGCAGCTTTTATTTTTTCATTCACATTATGTTCTTGCTTTTGTGATTGGTTTAGCACACACACAAAAAGAAATGGCGAACAGAGTGTCGTTGGAAACCCATCGTTCATTCGTGTCACTGATTTGTTTTTCTTGACTCAGGTAGCCAATGTTTCATCATTAGTTCGCCTGTCAGTGTGTTTGATTGTTTGTTTCTCTGTATAACAACCTGTCGCTACTCTGTTACAAGAACCCTCGATGGTGCGTTCCTTCCTTGGAGATCATTCTCTTGAGAGTGTCTGGGACTTTTAAAACCCTAAATTTGCTCCATGGCTAACTAAAGTCAAACATTTAGTTTTATTATTATTGCAATAAATTTAGACGTTATAAATTATAAATATACAGAGTTTTAGATCTTGTTCTAGTTTTAGGGTAGATATGTTTTAGAAAAAGTGATAGGCAGAACATGTCCCGAATATGTGCCAAGAATAACTTAGATTTTGCGACTGCTTGCCAACTCAGAAATATTTAGCCAGTCTTCAAATAACCATGTTTAATAATTGTAATCTTTCAGATGAAAACATGTCTGTTTATTTGTCAATTGCTTTTTTGTTTGAAAGTTAAATTATTGTTTTAAGTTAGATTGTCCTTTTGGGTAGTATATCTTTTAATAGCTCGGTCTAGTCTTCTATTTTATAAAACATGACCTTAGAAAATAAACATAAAAAAACTGTTTTTTAACTTAGGTGTGGTACAGTGAATATGATAACATTCAGCCATTTATTTCAGTACCATACAATAAAAACCATTTTCGAGATTACATGTTAACCTCGAAGGCTATAACACGTGAATGTGGCATGTAAAGAAAATATATATGAAACAATATAGGTGAGTGACTGTATGCAATTGAGGAAAGGTCCTGCCCTTCTAGTCAGCAAGGGAATCTCTACCCAGTGTAGGTCGCGCGGTACATCCTCGACCTACTTAAACATGTTAGTTTAGAAATCCTCGTCCCACGTGCACACAGTCCCGTCAATGATTGTCTCTGTATGAGCAGTTGTGAGTGTGTGTGTGCGACTCATGCTGCGCGCCATGCCTTCATCGCCCTCTCACCTCCATCAGAAAGGCTTTCTTCTTCTTTCTGTTCTTATGACAGTGAAAAAAAAAACGCCTGGAGGGGGGGGGGAATCTCGTCGCCTCTCGCGTGTACATGAATGCTCTACGAGAATAGTGTATTTCCGTACTGACAGGTCGACTTCCTAAACACAACTTCTCCCACATGTGTGCGCTGATAATGAGGTTATATCTTGTCTTTAGGCCACTCCAAAACACTGATACTATCAGCATGCTTTGGGCTTTACGAATGGGAGGCCCTTATAACAGAAGGAGGGGGGGGGGGCGCCCATCGGACTGGAATAGGTTGCTGCGATAAGGGGCCTCGGAAAAGAAACAAGAATATCTCTGAGATCGTTTGTTTAAATATTTTTTCCCCTCATTTTTTTTTAAATTTCGGAATTGGATTCCTCCATTCCCAATCCACTTCTCCTCACACTATCCACTCTTTCCCACGCATGTCATCCACTCTTTTCCACACATGCCATCCACTCTTTTCCACACATGCCATCCACTCTTTCCACATATACCATCCACTCTTTTCCACACATGCCATCCACTCTCTTCCACAAATGCCATGCCATCCACTCTTTTCCACACATGCCATCCACTGTGTCTCTCCACACCATCCACTCTTTTCCACACATGCCATCCACTCTTTTCCACACATGCCATCCACTGTTTCTCCCCACACATCCACTCTTCCACACATGCCATCCACTGCTTCCTAAAACTGTATTTCTTGAAAACTCATTACATATATATATAAATATATATATATATATATATATATATATATATATATATATATATATATATATATATAACCCGATATATCAAAGCTATTCATTAGATATTTTGTCACTCTTTAGAATGACTCTGGGACAGTCGATGTCCTGAAAGGTCAAGATGTCAAGTAGATTGCTCTATCTAATCTATTTTGAATACAGTTTTTTGTTGTCGCCTTAATGCTAACGTCTAAAAAAAAGAGATGTGGCCGAGGTTAATTATGTCAATGTCAGGCCAGAGGTTACTAAACGAGGACGTGCCGAGCTGTCAAATTCACTTAGGTAGCCGTACTGGAGAGGCGAGCGCCTGACCTCTTCGGCGAAATAAGAGGGGTAGGGGGAGTGTAGACATTGGTATAATTAGCAAGTTTTGATTGCGGTGGGGCGTTTGAAGGGTGCCTGGGCGGAAAATAAAACCGACCAATAAAATTCACGCCCTTAGTTAAAATTAACAGTTTGACATATTCAAAATCTATATTAGTGTTACTATTATTTTTTAAAAAAAGGTAATGACGTTACTAGTGTTTGTTTAATGCGCTGGTTTAAAAAAAAAAGCTTACTTTTAAGTCTTTAGTTTTAGCGGGAATCCTCTTCATTCGCTGCTCAGTAGAGCAGAAGTGTGAAACTAGAGGTCAGCTTATAGACAAGATCTAATTCGGAATGCCCTCGTTTTGACAGATGATGGAGTGCGTGACTTACTTCCGTTATTTTTTTAATGACATATTTTAAAAATATCGCAGGAATGAAGATGTCGATGTTCCAATGCGAGGTCAATAAAGGTCACGCTTAGTTTACCTTGATATTGTGGTTGTTTCTATCAATTATGATAATTAATCTGGTCGGTAGAAGGCAAACTGAACGAAACACTCCACACTCTTGTTTTTCTTCCACTACTTGTCATTCGAAACTCAGTTTAACCATTTCCATCATCTCTAAGATACAATTTTAATTTGAGATTAATGCATTTGAAAACTGTTTTTTAATTTTTACATTGGACATAGAAAGTGTTTGGATAAATAAACATAAAAACACACAACACTATATTATGATACTAAAAGCGCGCTGTGACTGAGTTGTAAAGCGCTTGGTTTATGAACCGGGGGTCTCTGGTTCCAATCCTGGAGAAGACTGAGACATTTAATTTCGGGATCATTAGAGCGCCCCTGAGTCCACCCAGCTCTAATGGGTACCTGACATCAGTTTGGGGAAAAGTAAATGCGTTTGGTCGTTGTGCTGGCCACATGACACCCTCGTTAACCGTTGGCCACCGATACTAATGACCTTAGCATCTTCTGCCTTATAGATCGCATGTCTGAAAAGGGAACTTTACTTTTTTATATTAAAATCAGTTGTCGCTAAGAAAGAACAAAAGAGAGAGAGAGAGAGAGAAAAAAGATGCTGATAATATATATTAGTTGATATTGTATAGTGGGTCTAAAGGATTGTTGAAAAAATTATCTCTTTTCTATTGCCTGTGAACTAGTGAGGGCTAACCACTTCGCCTAGATCTGATAGGCAAGCGTTGCTGTAGGCATCTTTATTGTTCTTTGGCTTGTTCAAAATTTAAGAAGAGTTGTGCTAAACATGTTTCTATGACGTCATTATAGTTGTCGATGTTTTTTTGTGTGAAAAAGTACTTGAAAGGATGTGACGTGCTAAAGAAGGCTTTTAAAGTCTACTCCTAACAATGTAAAGCCTCTGTTAATTCATCCAGTCTGCAATAGTTAATCTGTAGTGTAACAGAACAAGGGAGGCCTTCCCAGTGACTTCCTGATGTGAATATTGCATTTGAAACACTGGACAAATAAACTTTTTTTTTTATGTCCGCTAGTATAAGTAACATTAACTTTGAAACAAATACTTGCCATAGTGAGAAACTATAGTTTGAGCCGGAAGTTAAAGTATAACCTTCAATAATCATACTTGATCTACATTGCGCCAGAGATGTGCTCATCATATCTCCCCCTAAACCCTCCTCCCTATATCCCTATAGCCGTGTACACCTAGGCGGCGAAGATAAGGAGAGACCTCGACTCTCAACTTCGCTCTGCCTAGTTTTTTTTTTCTTCAGTTTTCTGTATCCTTCTTTTTATCCTCCCGGTGCTGCCAATCTAGAAATTTTAATGCTTCATGTACTAAATTTCAAATCTGTGACTTAAAAAAAAACAACTGAAATTTGTGTATGCTATATTATTGTTTTGAAGTTTAAACCTCTAGGATATTAAAAATCATTAATAGTGTAAGTTGCATGTTGGCGAAGGTATTCGGGACGCTAAACTTTGTATTAATCGTCTTTTGGGTTTTTATCTTTTATAATCATGCTACCAAACAAGCAACCTGCTTCGAATAGTTCTCCTTACTGGCTCTCTAAATCAAGACTTATCCTAAGGACCAATAAATTAACAAAAATGTAATAGTATTTTAGTTCTGGCCTTGGACATTTCTTTTTAGACTAGTAACTCAGTCACGGACATAGCGCATACTCAAGACATTTTTTCTCGCAAACATTTCGAGTTGGCAACACTCGAGCTAGTCGTGCTCGCGCAGACGAGCACCCTCAGCAGGGGTAGATAAATCAGTTCTGACCTTAGACCCCAGTTAGGATTACCTCCCCATCAGACTCACCTTGTGGTGTGTGATGATTATTTTACATGAGATGGAAATCACAGAGTTGTCAAACTGTATCCTTGTCGTCTGTTATAGTTCTACCCACATCTGCCAATTATGCAAATTTACTATAGCCGCATCTCTATATATGTTTTTCTTTACGTATTTTGTTTTCTTCTGTGTCGTAAATTGGAATAGCATTAATATACTGTAGATATTTTAGTATTATTCACTTCTAGCCGGATATAACTCACTGCTTGCGGGGCTTAGTTTTGGTATAACTGATTTACTGGTTTGATTTTAGATCTATGTTAAACATGGAGAATGTTCCCTTTACATTTAAAAAAAAATTTTGCTACGAAATCAAAAGTAGAGTGTGAAAACGGGTTTACCAGATTTGTTAAAAAGTTTCGTTTTTTTAAAAGATACAATTAAGTACATTGTGGGCTATTATAAGGGCCCTCCGGTTGTGGTAGGGACATAGAACATACACTACGGTCTCTGCCATGATCTAAGGAACATTTATGCCAAGTTTTATTAAGATTGGTCTAACGGTTTTGATTTCTTTGCGGGACATACATACATACTTCTTATCTTCTTATATATACATACAATACATACACCTTACTTTCTGCTTCATATATCAGATTATTGTTTAATTTTCATTTGTGTGCTAATGAGTTTTATAACGAAATCTTTTCTTTTCTATCTCTGTTCAGTACTTACTTTAAATTCGTCTATATAGGTTAGGGATGTTTCATATATGATCTATTTAAATATCATAATCTTCGTTTGACTAAATTAAATAAAACTAAAAATTAATTTTAAAGACCCGCAGCATCCCAATAGCTGGGAACAGCCCCCCCCCCCCCCCCCCAATTACTCTAGTTCAGTGTTTCCCAAACTTTTTCCTTCACCGAACACTTCGCACATCCTGTGTATTTAGCGGAACACTTTGCTTATTTTTTTTAGCTAGATTAATTCACGTAGTGGCCTACTAATTAGTTATTCCAGTGGTTCGTGGAACACTTATTCAGGCCTCGCGTAACCCTAGAGTTCCGCGAACACACAGTTTGGGAAACACTGGTCTAGTTCGTTTTCTTTTCCAACCAACTTCACTCACCCCAGGACTCTGTGTAGGCCTACTGACTGTATATATTAGCCCCCAGAAGTGAGGATCATGGCTCAAGCTACGTTTGAAAAGTGATGGGCAGATCTCTACTTCCCCTGTCCTGTGTTTCATTAGAATTTTACGACCTCTGCCAGGCGGTATCTCTGCTGAACGTCTCACTGTCATACCTTGCTCTCTTCCTCTCGTTGACTGACCTGGCGCTGTGCTCGTTTATTATAAGAATTAAACCGAACCCCCCCCCCCCCCCCCCCCCAAAAAAAAAGTTTAGACTAATTATGGTCGTAAAGGAATTTAAAGAGTAACGAACCAGCCCTCGCGAGTTGTGTGAGAGTAATAGGCCTACCTGGATATCTCACCTGACAGATAGTTCTCGTCAGTGCATCAAAGAATATTATTTCAATAAAAAAAAAGTATTTACTAAAAGTGGCGTAGCTGGGGGGGGGGGGGGGGGGAGAATTTGAAATTTCCCCCGGGTCCCCACTTGAGGGAAAGCCAAATGAGTGTTCGGATTTTTTTGTTTACAATAAATATTAAATATTACCCCATTATCTCATGTCATGATGTCGAATGTCAAAATGCAGGAGCCCCTAAAGAGGTCAAGCCCCGGGTCACCAAATGATGGCCAATTCGCAGCTACGCCACTTTTTGTTAAGATGATGTTCTTTTTTTTATGCTATGACCTGGTCAGGGCTGCTGTAAGCTGTCCATTTGATGTTTGTGTAACTGTTTTTTACTCAGTTACAAATGAGATTGCAAAGTCTACTGACAGATTTCTCAAATTAGTGCAAGTGTTGGAATGTGTGTCTGAGAGGCATGAACCGCTTGTCTACCTTTCAAGAGGACTGGTGTTCGAGTCCCGACTCGAGTTGCGTTAGCTCAGTGGATAAAAGCAGCACGAAAAGTTTCTCCATGATATCCCCTTCTCCCTTTTTAAAAACCCAAAATAGATCAGCGCAGTGAGCTTATTAAAGAATGGAACATGCAATATACAAAAAGTAATTTAAAAAAAAAAGAGAAACAATCAATAGAAAAAAAAAGGATACTATTCTGAAAACCAAGATTATCTAAGGGAAAGAACCGCTAATTACGGTCGTTTATATGAAAATAGCAGATTTTAGCTCCCTTGTTGGTTTTGTAAAACAAAATTAATTAATTAGTACTAATTGATTAAGCGTGTCAAAACGTAATTAGGGTATTAAATCCACATATACATCTACATCTCTCATTAAGTAACATTTATTCCCTTTATTTTGATATAAAATGGGTTAATTTTTTTTATAATTGATTTATGTCTTGTCAGCTACAATGAACAAGTGTTCAAAGTTTCAACTTTAACCTGAGAATGGGAAATGGAAGAAAAAACATGCTCAAATTTGTTACCAAACAGACCTTTAGTTGATATAAGCTTTGTTTTAAAAATAAAACATGACTGAACAGTGTAAGGCATATAGGAAACCGTTACTGAGGTCTTTGTGGCTCTATAAGCAGTCGAACGATATGGACTCGACCAAGATCCCGCTCAAACTGACTTTTTTTTTTTTACAAAGCTTAGATTAACTCTCTGTCTGTCTGTCTGTCTGTCTGTCTGGTATAAGAAGCGAATACGTTATTTCTCCCACATCCATTCGCGGACCAATTTGAAACTTTATACAATTATTTATTGTGCCTATCAAAGCGTAAATCAATAAAGTAAAAACAATTAGTCATTTAGTGAAATAAGTTCTACATTATTCCGATACATCAATGTGGAATTATTCCCCTTAGATAAGCTTTGTTTAAAAAAATGTAGCTGACTTGTTTTGTTCCCTAACTAGTACTTCACATTGGTGTGTATGTGTGTCTCGCCCTGCGCACATTCACGCTTCTATATTTAGATTGCACGTTCCTTAGTCGTCAATCGTGCAGTATAGTGCGACACAATTTTTTTTCCCGCGTAGACTATATCTACGTTAGCTATGCTGCAATTTCTTAATTAAAGCTTAAACAAAAGGATGTGCGAAGTTTTGTTGGCATACACAACCATAGACATAAATAAATATAGACTGGCCGATGAAAGAGTTTTATGAAACGAAAATTTGTGTCTTGCAATTTCGTGTACTTTATTATACAGCATTTATGAGCAGTATAAAAGTTAAGTATTCATATCTATTTCAGCCATGACCTATATAAGTATTACATTATTTTCACTAGTGTTTTTTTAAATCTCTAAGACTGAAGATCATGCCATTTTTCATAATTCGGAAATCCGAATACAATAGATATACATGTTTTCATGTTACATGAAGTAACTTCCATCGGCCAGTCTATATTTATTTATGTTTATGTGTTTTGTTTAATTTCTAAAAATGAAGATCTTGCAAGTTTTCATAATTCGGAAATCGGAATACATTAGATATACATGTTTTCAAGTTACATGAAGTTACTTCCTTCGGCCAGTCTATATTTATTTATGTCTATGCATACAACATACACTTGTTTAGGTCTTGGTTGAAGTTTAGATTTACCAACACGCGCTGCCAACTCTGCTTAGCTGCAGGTCAAAGATATTTCTGTAACATTGCTGTAATTGTAATACAAAAAAAAATGACAAGCAATATTTTCGTTAATCGCAGTTCGAGTACATGGGCTGTCTCCACTTATGTTTAAATCCGACATTTTTGATTGGATGAATAAGCGAAAGTGGGTCGTGCGGTTTTGCGCGCTGGACTGTCATTTTGGATTTATCGATGGTGCCGGGTTCAAACCCTGCCCGCTCCCATCCCCCCTCGTCCTGCTGGAGGTTTGGACTAGGAAGTAAACTATCTTCAACTCTGAAGGAACATCCGAAGTACGAAAAACATTTTTACTAACATCTTACAATGGCTAATGCTTTTGTTATTTTGTTCACGTATAAATCTAGTTGTGGTCTGAGGAAAAAAAGGAAAAAAAACAACACACGACCTTTTGTAAACATCAACCATGGCCTGGCCGTATCTACCTAAATATATCATGTTTCCTCCAGCGAACCAGTTCCATGGCCACGCGCACCCCCAAAAGGTCACGTCTGCGGGCATATTTCGTCTGGATGGGCCATCCACAGCCTCAAGGCTGCGAAACGTCTTGAAGCCCGGAGGGCATCACTGCCCTACACCGCTGCCCTAAAGATGCTCTTAGTGTTTTCTACCTACATCCCTCAAAAACATGCACACACACACACGCACATTATAAAGTTCAAATCTGATGTTACATTTCATTAACCGACTTAAAATCCGGGTTATTTTTTTTAAAGTATCCAAAAAATGTTCTTTCATAGTGGCGTATTAAGAATTTTATGAAAAACATGTCGTGCTTTATTTTTCAATTCCTGCTATTAGTACTAACACACACTTTCATGATATTAAAAAAAAAATAAAGTGAATAATTTAATTTGACATCTTATCTTATTTTATCTTATCTTATCAAGCTGAACTTTGCCCACCATAACCTCGTGCTGCGTGATAACACGTTTTATTATAATTTCAGAAAGATCACTTCATGAATTATTCCATTAATTAAACAAAATTATTTACTGCTTATTAACTTTGAGACTCTGTGGAACTAACAAGTATTATTTTTCTTATTGCTGATTATCAGTACTATCCCTTTCGGTATACCCCACCCCTCCTTTCATGTAAAAAAAAGACGCAGGTTTACTATATTATTTGAACATAAGGTTTAGACTTGAATTAATTGTGTAATATTACTTGTTATTGTCTTCTGATAACGCGCCCGAAGGGTCAAACTAAAACATAAACTCTCTATTGGTAACCTTGTTATTTACTCCTGTAGGTGTGAATATTTTATACCTCATCGAAACTTCAGGTTAACGAATTCATATCTAAATACGTACTTTCGTGTCTGTGACTATCTTTTGCATTTATTAGTAAAAAAAACCAGACGAGCCATCTCTTCACCCCCCTTTCCTCTTTCCTCCTTATGTTTCCTATACTCGGTGCAGAGTTGAGATTATTCTCTGTGAGAGGTCATTGTTGGTGCTGGTTGCATAAGGCGGGAAAAATGTGTAAACACTTCTGGCAGTCTGTTAGTGTCGGGGAAGACTCACCACGAGGAAGTTTAGAGAAGACACATGGAGCAGGGTGGCGAGGGAAATAATCGGGATGTTGCTGGAACACTACAGCCCCCCCCAAAAAAATGTTGCGTCGTTGTTGTGGCAGCAACACAAAAGTCAGTGGTATTTTACGACATTCCCTTTTGGGGGAGGGGAAGCGCTTAGCCCGGAAAAATCAGTGTAAAGAACTGGGATTTTAATGTCTTCATTTGGTTACCTAAGGTTAACGACATACTCCACCCCCTTAGCGACGCTCTTATCTCAGGAAAGGAAGATAAAAGAGGAGCTACAAAGCAATGGCGGTTCGCTAGCACTGCCCGATGTGAAACATGTTATATACAATACTGAAGGGGGGGGGGTGAAAAATTGTCGAATAGAGAACGCTTTAAAAGCTAACGTCATTCGGCTTAGGTTAGATCTAGATGTACATCAAAGTAAACTATTTACACGAAAAACACACACGCATGTAATACATATTTATTTAACTATTATTACTCGTTTTAATTATTGATTACAACGATTTATATAAATATAACTTTTATTTAAAGCCAAAGTTATGGATTACCACCACGGGTGGACTGGGTATCAAAACCGGCCCGTGCATTTCTATACCATCCGGCCCATAAATTGTATATTATATGATGGACATTCTGTTCTAGGGCTACCTGTCCTCAAAATCATTATGTTAAATTTGATAATGTATCGATAGCTGTACACTTGCTTACAGCGAACACTATGTCCTTATAAGGAATAAAGGCTTTATGTTGCTTTTTAATCGCAAAGTGTATAGGCCCTAAAAGGATGAAGCTCTACCGATGTAGGCTATTACATTATTTCGGAAAATGTGTTCGATTAAATTATTAGGCCTTAGTAGAGTCTCTAAAAGATTTCCCCTAAAAAATGAATACTATGAAAAATTTAACAATTTAATACTGGCATCCCTGCGGCCCTTATCTTATAAGAATGCAGACGTAATTTCAAAAAAGAAGATACATATTGTGGTCCTACCGGCCCATTTGGATACCGGCCCACCCGGCATTTGCCCGAATGCCCATATAGCCAGTCCGCCCCTGGTTACCACCCATGTTGGATCTAGGTCAGTTGAACTTTTTGAGTTCTCGATCATGTTCGACTGTTTCCGTAATCATGGTAAGGGATTTTAAGGAAAGGCGAGTCCTGCAATCTTTATAAATTAACCATGTCCAGGGTGGGGAAAGTGAAGCTTGAGTTACTGTTTTGAGAATCCCTGGAACGAAACGAACGGTTCTATACCTGGGCTGAATAGCTATCCATTGTACATGTTTTTATCATCTCATGTTTTGACAAGCCAAAGTAAACTCAATAAGACCCTCCAATACGTCTACGTAAAGAATGTCTTCTTAATGTGGATTTGTGTGGCCATTATTTTATCCTGTTTCTTTCACTGTAACAAGACAACCAGCATCACGTGTGACCACATCATTGGTTTCTGATCGGGTCGGACAGCACTGTCATAAAGTTCTATCAATACCACCATGCACTGTAACGGCGAGAAACGCGTGAGTTTTGAACAGGTTTGAATTCTATCTTCCCTCCCGTCCAACGCCTTGACATACCATCCACCTTCTTACTGTACATCCACGCGCGCGTGTTTTTAAAAAGCATTTCCGGAACTTGGTGTCTGCGGCAATGAACTCGGTAAATATTTAAAAGTCAGACCGATGCAACCCCCCTGTACATCTGGAGGAGAAGGCGAGAGGTGGGGGAGACTAGAAGGGGTGTCTTCTTTTTTTTTTTTTAAGATCTAATAGAACTCCATTGCCCCAACCCGGACATGATCAAGTGAACAGATGTATTAGTAAAATTAATGCTTTGATTGAAAAGTGTCTGATTGCACGTGTTGCGTTACGTGTGTATATAATTTGAGATTATTTTCATTTATATAGGGCTTCAACGTTAATCATAGTTTTATAGTGCATATTTTTGTTCTACCCATAATTCAATAAATGTGTGTATTTAAAAAAAAAAATCTTAAGATATGCATTTAAGAGAAAGTTTCTCAGAGATTGACTTTCTAGAATCTTGTTTTGTTCCTGAACAAAAATGATTTGGTCATGCGGAATCCCATTTTCTTCACTTACTAATGATGCCTGAATACTTTTAACTCTTTCTCTCCGTAATTATTTACCACATTCTGGTGGAATTAACGTTGGTAGCATTTTAAATGTTCATAGTTTAGGTAACTAACACCTTTCATGTTTTTTTTTCTTTCTTCTTTTTAATCCACTAATGGACTCGCTTTCGTGTGACATGCACTTTTGAACGAGATTCTCACGTGAGATGTACTGTAAGAGGTCCCCCCCCCCCCCCCCGCGCCTCCCTTTGTCAGTTTCCTCGCTATCTGCTGTTCTGGCTGTCCTCAAAGTTGTCCACTCCGCTGTCCAGGTCTAGGACCACTCCTGGGTTCGGGGCCTGTCACGTTAAAGACTTCGCTTATCAGCGTGTGGAGTACCATTGACTAGCGGCCTTGACACTCCAAAGCACGCATACGCGCACAATCTTGTGACAATTATAGATTTAGTGCTCTATTAGTTTGTGTTGGCAAGCGAAGACTCGGGTCTCCGTTGTCTTCTTTTGTTGTTGTTGTTGTTGTTGTTAATCTCACATTCCATTTGTTTTTAAATGCTATCCTTTATTTACCACTATCATTTATTACTTTCTTTAACATCATGATAATAGATATTCTCAGGAATTATCATTGAATATCTTCTGGTCAACAAAAAAATGAACATTTTGTTTTATTCAGTACTGAATCATGTACTGAAGAGATGACCTTGCCAACAACACACAAGACACTAGCGTAAGTTTACGGTTCACACTACAATTCACAATAAAATTGTTCATAAACTGTCCGAACTTGAGGTTCACTGGGTTATTTCTGTTTTCGAACGTCCGCAAACGAGTCTAAACATTTAATTTGTCGGTATTCACGATAAGATTTTATAAAGTAAAAGAACTTTTGAGAATTTGAATTTCTGAAAGAGTGCACTTCAAACCCTTCACAAAATATTATATTTCTCTGTAGGTCTTCATGTCGTCCTCTTTCTTAACATCTCCAATCCTCTCTTTTTATTCTTTCTGCCTCCTTTTGCCCTTTTCATCCCCCTTCCTCAAATTAGGGGAAGGTCATCTAACAATGTTCTACTTATTCATAGGTCCAACAACAATGTGGTAGAGTTGTGCCCATCCAATCTGCCCGTAAATGACGGTTCTATATAGGAGAATGGGCTGTAGACAAAACAATACAAAAATTACCAAAAAAAAAAAAACAAGCCCCCCCCCTCTCACATCTTAATATATATCAAATATTAACAGTGGATGGGAAATAATGAAATTGACAGTATGAGAGACATTGTGGTTGAGCGGTAAAGCGCTTGGCTTCCGAAACGGGGCCCGGGGTTCGAATCCTGGTGAAGACTGGGATTTTTAATTTCGGGATCTTCGGTCGCCTCTGGGTCCACGAGTCTACCCAACTCTAATGGGTATCAGTTGGGTCGTTAACCGTAGGCCACAGAAACAGAAGACTTTTACATCATCTGCCCTATAGACCAGAAGGTATGAAAGGGGACTTTACTTTTACTGCGGTTACCATAGGTGTAAAAAAGTAAAACACGTCGCAGTGTGCTTGTTGGCTGCTCAAACATAGCATATAAAAACAACGAATGTAGCATTTATTATCATGAATACGACAAAGATGGATTGCAGCTTCTTCTAAAAAAAATCTACCATTAAAAAAAGTATGTTTTATATTTATGTTTGTGGCGGCTTAACGGATTACGTAGGCTCTCTGTACTGAATACATTTCTTCTACACCTACCTTTCCATCCCTCTAAAGTTGCTCGATGACTTTGTTGTGAACTCAGCAAATCTCGTGTTGGTATCTCGTGGTAAGTCACGTCAACCTCGGGGGTGATCCGAGGGAGGTAACTAACAGGGAATGGGAGAGATCGCGTAGCGAAGGAATGAATGAAGGCTCCGATTGCCCCCACAGATCACCAACCACCTACATCTCTGCCATAATCCATTGGTATTTAACCTTTGAATATGATCCTGTGATCCGAAATGCCACGTAGAGGTGGATTTATTGTCTTAAATATCTATACTCACCCACACGCGCGCGCATACACAAAAAATCGTTTTTAATTAAGGGAGATAATACGAAACACCATTTCCAAAAAAACATTTTGGGCCCGTTTAAGTGATGCTGACCTACTTTAACCTATAACAATTTAGTGATTTTTTATGATAGACTTTTTCGTACTATTACTGAAACTGAAGCAATATTATTCATTTTTTTGGTGACATTCATTGAGAATTCGTGAGAATATCTATTATGAGCCGACCCGCGGCGTAGTATATGCCCCACCCTCTCTTTTTTTTTTTTGAGCCTCTCTCTCTGTCACCTCGAAAGTTACGTGGGGTAACTCTAGTCTGACTTGCAGAAATAAATAGTTATCTTTCCATGACTCTTTCATCGTGGTGTCATGTATGGTTGGGCCACGAAGAAAATTATATATATATATATATATATAATAGATTAAACAATGAACAAAAATCATAACATTTGAAAAGGCAGTGGCAGTGATCAGAGAACCATTTATGTATATATATATATATATTTTATTCGATTGGGATCTAATTTGAACTTCATTTATCACTGCGCCCCATTCCTCTTGTCGAGGTCAATTACTAATGACACTCACTTTTACAAATAGTCTTAACACTCAATACTCTTAAAGGTTTAAAATGTTTAAAAGTATGATCCATTAAGCATTAGACTCAATATTCGTTTTAAAACAAAAAATACTTTTTCCATGTAAAAGGACGCTGTCTTGTTTCGAGATACCGCATACCTCATCGCGTACTACGACAATTGTTTGCGATCTTCATTCTCCTAAGACGCCAGAACCATTTAGATCTAGTGTCACGCTGCTGCTCTACCGCCAGTGGAGAGAGAGACTGAATTATTGTGAGCGACTTCTTTGTGACGATCGTAATGCGCCTTGTAACGCAGAGAAACCAAAACGAAGCTGGATGTCTGTCTGACACGTTTTGCGTCTCTGTGTCCGTACAACTAGCATTCCCTTGGCCTCAGACCTGCTAATGACATACAACTGTCTTTTAGACTTTGAAGGAGTTCTTTTGAACCGGACATTCTTTTGCTGTAGTGTGCCAACTTGATCAACAACAATTCGCCGATCGATTTCTCAAAGTCTTCTAAATGTGTTTGAATATCTTTAGCATCTTTCTCTTTATTAACCCATCACCCCCCACCCCCCCTCCTCTGCTAGTCGATCTTTCCTTATTCTTTAAATTTTGTTGTTCCTTCTCTTCCCCCCTTTAACTCTCCTATATCCCGACCTCCCTCACTCTCTCTTTGCCCAACCCTCGGTCTTCACTCCTTCTCCTCTTTTTCTATATATGTCCTCCCGATTACTTCGCTTCTTTCTCATTTCCCTATTTTATTTTTCATATCTTAAATCCCTCTCTCTCTCTCTCTCTCTCTCTCTCTCTCTCTCTATATATATATATATATATATATATATATATATATATATATATATCTCGCTCTCTCTTTTTATCCATCTGCTATCCTTTTTTCTCTCTCCATCGTTTTTCATGTATATCCTTCCTTTGCCCATTCTCTCTCTCTCATGCTCTTCCTTCTTCTCTCATTGTTTCCTTTTGTGATTGTCTCTCCTCGCTTCTCTCTCTCGCTCTCTCTCGCACACACACACTGGATGTACCCTACATGTGCTGAAATGTCCACCTCGGAGCTTTGGACTCAGGGTTGAAACCCAAAAGGTTTTGACCTTCTGGTTCCATGTTTCGATTTCTGTCACTCTGGTTCGTAGTTCAGCTTTTACCACTCCATCGGATGACCATGTGTTGACCACGGGTCAGACTACACGTGCTCTGGTCCTAATGTTATCACTGTCTACCAAGCTTATCGCAGAAGTCGCAGGGCAGTTCTTTGTTTTCACTGGGGCATTAGAACTGTTCTTTATTACACACAACGTATCCCCCCCCCCCTTCATCCCCCTTTTACCTCAACACCCTCCCCTCTCTCCCAGTTATCCTGTCCACCTGCTCACACTCGCTCGTGCTCCCACAGATCTACGTACACCGTGGGAACAAATTATTAAAATAATATGAAGACTTGAAAACATGCGCCTTAAGGGAGAGAGGGAACACAATTGGCGTGGGGGGGGGGGGAAAGAAACTGTGGCTTTGGAAAGGGGCGCCTAGATGAGCATGCAAGTAAGTCATAGGTAGAATTCAAGCCTGAGGTGTAGACTACATTCGATAGTCCAGTCTCAAATCTAGTCTCCCGTCCCACACACGCACCCACATTGGACCTGTCAGTGTATTGTCTCCCCCTGAATACGATTTCCTTTTTCTAAACCATTGCTTCTGTCCCCTTTCCTCAACATTACCCATAGCACCCCCCTCCCCCTTTTTGCTTTTCATTCCTTGGTGGACCTATCATTCAGTAACTAGGGATTTTTTTAATTTCCGGATCTTAAGGGCGCCTCTTAGTCCACCCTGAGTACCTGACCTTAGTTGGGGAAGAGTAAGGGCGGTTGGACGTTGTGCTGGCCACATGACACCCTCGTTAACCGTGTGCCACAGAAACAGAAGACTTTTACATCGTCTGCTTTATATGTTACAGGTCTGAAATGGAAACTTTACTTTAATCAATCAGTAGTAATTCATTAATTTGGTTTTATATAGCAGAAAGGGAGCTAAACCCTGATATCTTGAGATAAATGCCAGCAATTAGAGTTCTTTCCCTTAAATACGCTTTGTTTTTAAAAAGTATTCTTTTTTTTTTTTTTTTGCTTGTTTTAAAACTTGCATAGCAAAATTATCAGTACCTTGTGTTCCAGACTTAGTTCTATATAAGGCTTTGTGTCAGAAGACATTACTTGTCAAGGGAACATAACTCCTGTGGTCTCATTTCACAGTTAGTACATGTCGCAATAGCTGTTTTGTCTCCCAACTCGTGAATCACTTCCCCTTGCGGTATGTTGGTAGGTATTCCTCCACGAGACAATGACGGGTTCAGGTAGCACTCTTGTCTAATGCTCCCGTCTCATGACAAACAAAAGAGGGTCAAAATGTGACCCATTTTTGTCAACCTGTGTGTCCTAAATGTCTCCGTAACATGAATTTATAACCCGGACGGACAAAAGTACTGATACCTCTTTCTATTTTAAAACCTTGTTTGGACTGCATAATTAGGTCAACCGGAAGAATTTTGTCACGTCATGGACGTGACGTGACAGCAAAGAATCTGAAAACAACGTGACAGCGTGACAACGTTCTGAAATTTAGTTTTTTGGGCTTTTTTATTGGCGCGTACCTGTCCCATAATTTTGAGATGATTGATTTCTTTGTTGGTGGCATACGATGTTCTATTTTTGAAAGGGGCTTTAAAGATATCCGTTTTTTTTTAAAAGGTTTCAAATGTTGTTTCCAGTCTGTGTTCACATTTTGTGTGTCAGTGTCTGTGTATTTGTCTAACCATGCTGCTGCATTGTTTGGGTAATGGCTGTGTTGGAAAAGTATTGTTTGCATATTAAGCAGAATTTAACAACAAAAAAAAAACTGATCTATTTTTCAAACTTGGATCTTCTTACTTTGAACTTACTCTGCCCAGTTTAGCAAAAACGTATGTTACTTTGCACCAATTAGCATTAGGCCTTTGTTACTTTGCACCATTAAGCACGGGAGGCGCCGTGGCTGAGTGGTAGACCGCTCGGTGTCCAAACCGGGATCCCGGGTTTGAATTCTAGTGAAGACTGTGATTTTTTTGGGGGGATCTTTAGGGCTCCTAGCCAGCTCTAATGGGTACCTGACATTAGTTGGGGAAAAGTGAATGCGGTAGGTCGTTGTGCTGGCCACTTGGCATCCTCTTTAGCAGTGGGTCATAGAAATAGATGACTGTTACATCATCTGCCCCGTAGATCGCAAGTTCTGAAAGCGGTACTTTACCATTTAGCACTAGGGGTAGGTTACTTTGCACTATTTAGCACTATGTGTATGATTTGAATGTCGGTTTATCTCTATACTTAGTATTCTGCTTGCTATTGCAAAAAAAAAAAAATGTCTATAGAAACAGATGAACTTTATCAGTTACCCGGAAAGGTCTGAAATGGGACCTGTACTTTGAACTATATATATATATATATATATATCATTTGTTCATGCACTACTAAATCTATATATGTCTTTAATATGCGGAAAAGGTTTCACTGACTTGAGGCAGCAATCAATGCTTGACAACTTGTTGATATGCCAGTTTAAAACGAGACGATGCAGGTGTGGCGTGACGGCCCGTAATTTGAGAGACATTCCGTTCTATTGAGACTGTTTTATCGTCCCTGACCTCCACACTTTCCCAGAGTCAATTACAATATCGCTTGAACCGAGACTTGAACGAGAGAGAAAACCCAAAAACAAAAATGTCCGTGTCAGATAATTAATTTTTAAAATTATGTTAAGGTCGCATGTCAATGTGAAAAGTCTAGGCGTGACCACCTTTAAGATAAAAAAACAACTCCGTGAAATTAGTGTTGAGGAACTGAGCAACCTTATAACTTGCAAAAGGTCAAATAATTTTTCATCTTATTATAAAACAACTATTGTTCTTCCTGGTGTGCCGCGATAGTTTTTTTTTTATTATTATTGTGCCAACAGACAAAAAAGTTTAAGAAACACTGCGCTAGAGCCTTTTTTTTTTTTTTTTTTTTTTTTTTAAATCTATTTGCATAAAGTATTATAGTCGTTTATTTAAATTAAATACGGCGCTATTTTTTGGAGGGCAATTTCTAACATTTTATGGGTCAAGTTGTTCACGGGGCGTGGTAATAAAGCGCTTGCCCCACGAACCGAGAGGTCGAATTCGAATCTAGGTGAAGACTGGAATTTTTAAAGTCGTGATTTTTGGACGCCCCCGATCACACCCAACTCGGAAGGGAACCTGATTGTAGCAGCGGAACGTAAAGGCGATTGGTCATTGTGTTGGCCACGACACCCTCGAAACAGTTGACCTTTACATCATCTGCCCTAGAGGTCGCAATGTCTGAAAAGGGAACTTTACTTTTTTACAAGGTTGTTCATAAATTAAATGGGAGATAATCCTTTTCTCATCGTTTTCATAAACTATCTCCTCCTGGTCTGATTTCATTGGTCAGATCTTGGACGCCTGGTCCTAGACCATCGCTGTTCAACCCTTTTCGGCCCTTATATCATGTGTTGCAAGCCGCATCACTACCAAAAAAAAAAAAAGGCCGTACCTATGGAACCGAGTCTCTACTGCTTCATTATGCAATGAGTGCATACGTATTGAAAAGCCTGTTCTGTGGGCCTTGGTTGGGGGATTACTATCCTAGTCAATATAGATTTCAATGTCTCAACTTCATACCGCTTTTGTAGTCCATCATAGTTACTGATTGTATGTATTTATTTTATACGTAATATATAAATTACAATGTAAGGTACATCAATACTGACCATTGGGAAGACATAGCTCTAGACCGCACCAGATGGAGAGAGACAGTGACCAAGAAAGCTATGGAAAGTGAAAGAACATGGGTCTCTGCTCAGGAAGAAAAACGTACAATACGACAAACGGCCAGCTCCTCTACCACCGAAGCAAAAGCCACCTTAACCTGCACTATTTGTGGTCGGGAGTGTCACTCCAAAATAGGGCTCCACAGCCACACGAGGAAGTGCGCGAGAGGAGCCAAAGTCGTTCCACGACTGAAGGAGGCCAACAACATCACCGTGGAGACCCTGGCATAAGTTAAATGTCCCTCCCACAACCGGAGGACCCCAAAAAGGCATCTAGTAGAAAGAAACCATGTTATAATACTTTCCTTTTCCTGGTTAAATTGAAAAAAAAAAAAGTGATAAAATCATTCGACACAAGGAATATCTCGCCATGTTTGACATAAATATGACTTAATGCACTAGATTAGTGACGCCCAAACTAAGGCCTGCGTGTCACATCCGGCTTGTTACGCTAAGTAAGTGTTTTTTTTTGTAAATTTTATTTCAAATTTATGAAAAAAAAAGTCTGGTTTAACATTGTAGTGATTGTTCCGAGGGAGGAGCTGTGCACTGAACAATTTGTCGTTTAAAAGGCTATCATGTGTTTCAAAGTCAACTACGCTGGACGAGTTGCCTGTTGTTATGTGGTTTTATCTCTAAATGGAAGCCCAAGAACTTACTCGAGATACTACCCTCGGAAACACCTCGCGTATCCTTCCTCTCCTCCTCTTTCGTGTCTGCCCTCTCAAAGGTCAACCTGGTAGTTTAGATTTAAGCCAGGTGAGGTCTTGTGGCTGTGAAGCCCCCTCCCTCTCTCTCTCTCTTTTCATCCCACGCCTGTAAAATAAGAGAAAAAAAAACGAAAGACACAAAATGGTTAGGGAGCGGTGTGTGTAAGGGGGCGGGCAAAGGAGGGAGCGGTTGTAGCCTTTTGCTGTTTCCCTTTTATTTAGAAAGGATGAACCAAATAGAGAATAAAGTGAAACATGGATCTGACCCACAGATGGCCTGCACATCAACGATTTTCATCCCCTCCCACAAACTACCCTTTTTCTTGCCCATTATTTTTGAAAGCTTGTACAGGAAGCGGAAGCTGTGTTTGGACCAAAGTGAATGCTGGGAATATGTGATTGAATGAAGCTAACACTGTTTTTTTTTTTGTGACTAATGATTAAAATATAGGTCGCTAAAAAGGCCTGGAACACAAACCAAGTTTACGAATCAGTTATTCTGATGTCCATTGAAGAGGGAAAACTTGACCGTTCTGACCAGAACCCTCAGTCATAGTGTATCCAACAGAAACACGTATTTCTGATAGGACCTCTTCTAGGCCTCCTGGCAAATTAAACAATTTTTTTTCTATGAAAATGCAGTTCAGTTTTGCTTGAGCAGAAATGATGATTTAGGTAGCGCAACATTGTTACAATGCCTGGTCAACATAAGTTTGGCACTAGATATTAAAACTAATCATAATGTAATTGTTTATCTGATTCTATCTTGTCGCTTGTATCTTGTCGTATCACGATTGACCTCTTCTGACACTGGTGACCGCTTCATCGCTTCTCAGTATAGTAATGCTCACGCTCTTTCCTGACCACGTGACCTGCTGCGTGCAAGGGTCAAAGCTGTCCCTGTTAAAGTACATTTCAGCACGTCCCTGACTCTGGTATGACGGTCACGTCCACCGTTCTGTCTCACCTGATGTCGCCACAGGTCCTACCCCTTTAGACTCCTAGACAGTGTGATGATGTCACCGAGTCTTCCCCCTCCCCCACCCCTTGGCTATTGCATTCACTTTTTAGCAAACTATCATTGAATAGAAAGCTTAAACCGTCAGCGATCTGGGGCGTCTTTGAAACTGCGTGGCGTTCGTGGCGCATCTTAAAACGAATGCATCACACCCCCACCCCCTTTCCCGGTCATTCCTCCCCCGATAGCCAAAGTTGAATTTTTTTTTGTTCGGTTACTATTTGTTCGGACTCCTCCACCTGTCTGCTTCATCCAAACATAGGCGTGTCCGTCACAACAAAGATGCGGCGGTTCGTTTTCCTTTGTGTCAAGCACGTTGTCATTTGGGGTACATTCGACTTAACCTTGTCTGCCCTTGGCCTACTTTAGAAAATATTTCATTCAAACTTTCACATCTGGAGTTCTGTATTTTATTTACACTGCACATTTATACATGATTTATACATGATTATTCTCCTGAGAATCTATGATTTTAAGTTGCTCGGTAGGGTGTTATTCAGTTTATATATCAATGGTTTAGGAATGCATTTGTTCATCAAAACAATTTCTAAAAACATTTATTGTCATCCCAAGTTTCATGATAGTTATTAGAATCCGGGAGCCCCGAGTGCAAACCATTTATTTGTGTTTCTAACTAGGCCCCGAGGCCTCTTATAAAACAATACATTATTCCAGACCTCTGGTGTTATAAACCATCGCATACGTCTCGTGCCAGTTGCACGAAACACCGGCATGTCATGGTGAAGCAATGCAGACAGTGGTGTCTTTATCTCAGGGGCGAGCATCCAGCCTGCAGGTTCAACTTGTCCACATGATGACAGTTCTTACCTTCCCCTCTCCCCCCGTCTCAATCATATGTTTAGAAATAGACGGTCCCAGTGTCTACCTATAACCACCTACCTTGCAGTTGCTCAAAGGATGTGCTTGGATAATGGTCGTGTTGTTGCTGCTCGCTTCGGTTCGTGCGTCCGGCATTGTCCGGTGCCGTTGACTTTCTTCAGTTGATTTCCACTTGATGCTGTTATTCAATGCTGAAGCGTGGTGTTTAGTTTTTTGTTGTTTTTTTTGCCATTCGGTTTCTAGTGTTATGTAATTTGACACATTATTTCTGAAGGAAGTTTGGCGATACGACGTCTGTGGTGGGTGACAGATTCTAAGTCAGGGTGTTTCTACAGTAAATATTATTTTCTTGCCGCCTGTAAGTATTTAGACTCAGATGTCAATACCGTTGTTACAATTATCTCCCTCTTTCTCTTTCCTTTTTTTTTTTTTGTCTTAATACAATGTCCCAGTCAAAAGACAGAAAGGAATGGAGAAAGTCGGTGAACAGATCCTATGCGGTGCCTCAACGGTACAACAGACAGGGATAGGTGAAGTTTACGATGTTTGAAACATGACTGCCATTCCGCTTATAATTGGCCGTAATTTTAGTTGAGATTTGATGTGATAGCTAATTCCTCCACCTGGTTATCTGACATCAGCTGAAAAGACGCTAGTTCATTGTGCTGGCCACAACAACACCCTCGTCAGCTGTTCGCTTAGTAACAGGCGATTATTATTATTATTATTATCTAATTTGCTCTTTAATTTAGTGACCAGAAGTCTTACCGAACAAATTGAATTTACTAAAGTTAATATCTTTGCTGTGCTTTGGTTTAATACTAAAAATATAAAAAGCGGAAAACAATAGCATACTTTGGTACATTAATCACGTCTATAGCCATAACTCGATAACTTTGATGACTTCTTCACCGCTGATTATTTTGACCAGTGGAGTAGCTAGTGTTTGGGGAAGGGGGTCCAACTTTGAAATTCCACCAGGCCCCCATTGTATTGGGGCCCCCAATTGAGTGTCCGAATTTTTTTTTTTACATTATAGTAGGATAGTAGGTAATTAATGTTTGTTTTCGGGACTGTTGACTTGTGTAGACCCTTGACGTTTGCTCTTCTAATCAATACGTTTAAAAACATATCTTGATCTATCCAACGTGTGAGCTCTTTTACCAGTTAACTAATTTGATTGTATCTCCCCCCCCCCCATTTTCCCCCCACTTTTCTGCCCTCGTCTTTCCCTCGTAAACCATGTCTGGACCGGCATTTTTCTTAAGTCTTCGCAATACATTTAGATCTAATCTACATCTCATCTCTCTGGATGAAATACTTACAAAAAAGACACGCCTTTATTTGCTTAGTTTCAAGGTAATGGTAATGGGGGGGGGGGGGGGGGGGGAGGGGGCTATGGATGGCAAAATTTTCCTTTTTTTTTTTTTTTTGAATCTTCTATCGCTTTGATTGTAGCGGCCTTGCCTTGCCTGTCGTTGGGTATTTGACGTGCACTGCATCAGTCTACTCCCAAGGCTTTGTTGTGTTTGATCTTGTATGTTCTGATTCTATGCAATGCAGTGGCAGTAATGGATTTTCCCGATTATTTGGTCTTAAAACAAAAGTCACTGCGCTAAGAAGGACTCTTTTTTTTTTTTTTTGGGTTGGGGGGAGTGTCGATGGTGAAATTGGAGAGGGGCTGAAAAGTAACTTACTCCTTTAGTACCTTTTGCTCATGACTGGTTGAAGAGTTTATTCTTGGCATTAGTCTTTATGGCGTGGTTCTCAAAATTTTAATTGAGTGTTTCTCAAGTAGGTGAAATGTATTTGTAACAATGAGCAGCACTTTAAAAGTCATTGACACAATATCTGACTGAGCAGTGTCTGTTATCGTTTGATTGGTGTGTGTGTGTGTGGGGGGGGGGGGTGACGATTAAGAACTCGAGATCAATATGAGGGCGTGGGATAGACACTCCAGTGTAGATAGACTCTCCATGGCAGATCGACTCTTCAGTATTCTTAGTTCTTATTGAGCCATATTTAAATTGAAATGTGTTTGGCGTATATATTTCATGTTATTCAATAATCTGGCAAGACCCAGAGACTTTATTTTTAGAACAGTGCACACTTCAATAATATGCAACTGGCAGGTGACGCTTAGGTTATGGCGGTGTGAGACTCCCTGTCACAGTAAGCCAATAGATAGCCTGCAGGAAAAAAAAACCACTCTGTGGTGGGGTGCTGATGGCGCAGCCTCGTCATCATTGTTATCATCTTCTTATCGCAATTATCGTCGTCACTTTCATCGCTGCAGGAGCTCATGACCGATATATCTGCCACCTTTCCCTCCTGTTTATGAAAAGTTGTGCTCATTTTTTCTAAACAGCTCATCCTACTAACCCCCCCCCCCCCCCCACACCTCTTTTTTTTTCCTTGTAAATGTTTTGCGTTCTTTTTCTTACGTTTTTGCACTGAGTGTCGACCGTAGATCGACGCAAGCGTCGCCTCTTGCTGTAAAAAGTCTTAAAATTCTGAAACAGTGTAATCCCAAAATAGATGTAGATATATTCGTGAAATTACCCTCGCGCTCTCCTCACTCCTCGGGCCCTCCTTTCTCCTCGCGTTATCTTAAGCCTCAATGAATTGGTAGAATAGAACTAATATTGTTGATATTTATTTTTTAATGGTTCTCCCCCCCCCCCCTTTTTTTTTTCCTTTTTATTGTTTTGGTTGTACCACATTATGTTAATTCAGCTTCCCAGTGCCGTACAGCAGTGTGCGTCGGTTTAACTAGCTAAAGTAATTATTGATAGGTGTGCTGTAGTACGTTAGAATTCGCTTTATGTTTCGCTGGGTGTAAATATGCAGTTGTTTTAATTATTACAGTGTTTGTTAGCATCAAGCATTAAGAATCACGAACATTAATTTTTTTTTTTTTGGACGAAAGAACCAAAAAAACAAACAAACAATATTTGGCCCAAAGTCAGAATGTGTTGCTGACATGTTTGAAAAGCTTTGTAGCAGACTTCTGGAGTTTGTTCATTTTATTGTTTTGTTTTTTTAATCAAATCTGTGTAACCAAATATGAAATGATTGTAGCCTAATTTTTTTTTTTTTTTTTTTTTCTACTAAGGTTCTGAGATGGTCACACCATTTTTCACTCTCTCTCTGCTATGTTCTGTACTCACGTCCATCTCTCTACACTCTGAGATAATGATGCTAATATATGCGATATGCAGCCGGGCCTTGGGGGGCTAATTAAAGGATGTCTAGGGGCGCGTGCGTGAGCCTTCGTGTGTGTGTAGTAGTTCTTGATTCTCGGCCGGTTGATAGTTTAATGGCGGCCGTTAAAACCCGTGAAGTTCTCTCACATCTCGTCTGCCACGTGTGATTAACGCTTGACCTGTGACCTACTCGTGGATGAAAAGTACAAATGTAAAGTACAGTGTTAAGTGAATTTCCTTCTAGATAGCCAAAATGTTCATTTTTTAAATATCAATTAATTAATTAATGTTTTCATTTTAAGTCATCAGTTCCATTATGTAACTCATTTCCGCTTGGCTCAGTTCACTACAGCCGAGACCAATCGTCATAGAAAGGCCTGAACCCGTCACAACCTGTGGGCAGTTTAGACCAATAGCTCGTTGCCACGTCACAGGTCTGTACGACGTGGCAACAAGCCGTTGGTCTAAATTGCCCACAGGATGTGACGTTGCCGTTCAGTGTTCAGGCCTTCTTTGTGTCCCTGGAAAAATGTTAGACACCATTTAGTTAAACACCATTTAGTTAGACACCATTTAGTTAGACCAACGATTTTAAATTAGAACTTTGTTTAATATTTAAAAACTTGACCACTAAATCGAACACATATAAATAGGTCATAGAAACTATTAAACAACTTTTCACATATTAAGTAGATTTAAAATTCAATTTGTTTTGTAGAAGTAAAAAAAAAAAACTGAACACAAAATTTTTGCAACTAAATTTCTATCTTATGTGCATTCAATATTGTAAGTGTTAATATATTAATTTCTTAACTCTTTCTCTCCGTAATTATTTACCACATTCTGATGGAATCAACGTTTGTATAGTTAGGAGAGGAAGAGTTAATGATGGACGGAGTGCTTCAAATTCTACATTGATTTTGAAAGATAAAAAAAAAACAGTTTTAGACTTTGATGTAATCCTAGGCAAGAATCTGATTGAAAGGGAAACAGGGTGGATATGAATGTCTATTAAAAATTGAGATGCTTTTTAACACACACATACACACAAACACAAGTAGTCTTTCTCCAGTCATTTCAATATATAATTACACAAACACAAGTAGTCTTTCTTCAATCATTTTAACATACGCACACACACACACACACACAAACACAAGTAGTCTTTCTCCAGTTAGTACTGTTTCATTTCTGCTTTCACACTTGGGCGGAAGTCGTGACCACACCAAACCATGACCACCACCATTGTGTTTGACTTCTGCATTAGATAGTACACCAATTGTTGCATACCTTCTGCACATTCCATGACGGTGCGCAAGAGTGCCAACACTTAGAATTATGACCTTGTTGTTTTGTTGACTACTTTATATGACAACATATTTCCCCCTAGGCTCACAGTTTTTTTGTTTTTTTTTGTTTAATATATAATCACCAGCCACCACTGGTGGTCCACTAACGAAATGAAAAACTAGATCTTTCTCCTGTTGGCGGGCCACCGTGATGGTTTGTAATAAAACCTGGTAGCACCACTTAGAGGCTGTAAAGATCTTGCCTTGAACATGTGGTTGCTATTACAACACACCGCGTGGACGTCACGTGACTTCATTAATGAGGAAGACAAATGTATTTCTGTTTAGCTACACTCGCATCATTGATGCTTTAAAAATATACATAAATATTTGAAAGATTTTTTTTTTGTCTTGGGGTGTGTGTGTGTGTGTGTGTACAAAAATGGATAGAGCCCCAAGATTTATCAAGGAAAACTTTTTAGGCTCTAGTTTTCTGTGTTTTAAATCTGATGGGGGGGGGGGGGGTCCAAAAAATGTAAAGGGAACGTGGTGAAAAGGGGGGGGGGGGCTAGTTAATGAATTAAAAGGTAACACAAATAAAGCCATATGTTCATTTCACACACGTTATTTTTTTTTTTTGGTGTTGTTGTTCCTTTGCTTCATTCATGTGAAATTTCGTTTTCTTATTTTGTACTGAAGATTTGCTCGTGCGATGTATGTCGAAGGCTGAAATTTGATACAGAGAGCGCGTGTTGAATTCAGTCTGTTTTTGTATGAGACGCATATGTCTAGACGAAATTAGTGCGCACCGGTGTGCACTGAAAAGAAGTCTCCAAAGAAAAAAAAAAAAAGAAAGCGATGCACGTTAGTGAACCCCCATGTCTCTCCCACCTCCCCCCTGGTCTCCTTTCCTTTCGCCATTTTGTTTTAACCAGCAGAAGTCGTTGCCGGAAGTCTGTCAACAAATATGGCTACTCGGCGCTTTGATTGCCTTCTGGTTGAGTTGAATAACAAATGGTTGCTGCTTTGCCGGGCTGTGAATGAAGTGGGCGCACACCGCGATGACCCCTGGCGCCACACCGAACTGATTTTTTTTTTATTGTGCACCTTTAAATCGGGCGTGGTGACTGTGGGGGTCTTCTGAAGTTAATGGTCCCGACCTTCTATGACATCAAGCGCTTGCATAACCAAATGTATATTTCAAGTTGCAGACCGCGTGGGCAGGCAGTTTTGAACTCGGCCATATGACTGAGGAATGTACATCGATATTGCGTACCCGGTCAAAACCGCGTGCAATATTTACATTTGCAAGTAACACATAAACTTTGTTACTCCCAGTAATGTTTACTTTTGTTTAGCTCATTGTTTATGGTTAGCTTTGTGCATTTATACATTTTTTTTAACCTTTACCTATCTTTTAGTATGTTGGACCGTTGGGACACCAAGCAAGATTCGTCGACTGTCTTTCTCCTTTCCTCTCTGTTTTTTTTTTTTTTTTTGCCTTAGAATCTCCTTCGATAGCAGGCCCGTCCATTCTTTTATGTTGTCCTCCCATCGCTTTCTTTGTCTGCCTCTTCTTCTTTTTCCCTGGTACTGTTCCCTGAAGGAAGGTCTTTGCGAGCCCTGAAGATCTTTATATTTATACAGCGACGTTTATTTTATAGAATACGTCATGTATTGTGATTTGAGATTCTATTCCCATTCGAATTTTCAATGCGGCTCAAGTTCTGTGTGATTTGAACTTGATCCACTAACATTCCGATTTCAATTACTAGATTTATTCATGTCGTAACTCACATTTCACTTTTTTTTTTTTTGCGGGGTGGGGGGTCACTTTCCAGTGCTCCCCCTCCAGACAGGGTGTTATCGTGTGTTTCTGATGTAATCATGTAGAAAGTAGGGCGGCTATTTTTATTCTGTAGGCTGAAAAATTTCTGATGAAACCTCGAAGTGGTCTGTCGTAATTGAAGTTATAAACTGGTGTGAAATGTATAGACGTGAGACAGAACTGACATGTATTTATTGTATTAAGTGACTTGATTAAATTTTCCTTTCCTTTGTGTTTCTGCATGCATCTACTTTCGAGTTGAATCCGTGTAAATGTATAAATAAAAGTTATGCTCTGGTTTGTTTCTCAAGAACCAAGTTTAAGTTTATTTCAAGTTATATATTTAGAATGTAATACGCCTGCATCGTATGATCCTTCTAGGCTAGATGTTTGGAGGTAAAAGTCAACGACCGAGACTCAGGAATTAATTCTTCACTGGACAATTGAAAAGCCTTCGGGTCCTTGTGATCTGTATGATAATGAATAAAATAAAAACAACATCTGCGCACCATGGTGCGTGTTTAATGTTCAGCACGTCAGTTTCATCTTGCACACTGGCCGTTGCACCAAGTAGCGCAGTAAAGATTGGAGTTGCGTACAATGAGAGCAGCTGTAAGCGTGTGTAGCCATATTCGTATTATAAATTGTTGTGACAGTATATCTCAAGCAACAAGTTCTTATGTATCGGAGTTGACTTGATATTCTGTTATTGTTTTTTTTTTTTTCTTGGATTATTCGTATATTTTTCCATAAATAAATCTGTCACACTTTATTTTTTGGATCTGTCTCTTAGTGTGTTCTACAACTGACGCAGCATTGGTGTTTTACTGACCAAGCCATCATACGCATACTAATATACCACATATCGCATTGTTTCTTTGGTCCGCTTGCACAGCCGGGCTACGGTTTTGCAATGCCGAGATATATTGATGCTCAGCCGGGCTACGGCTTTGCAATGCCGAGATATATTGATGCTCAGCCGGGCTACGGCTTTGCAATGCCGAGATATATTGATGCACAGCCGGGCTACGGTTCTGCAATGCCGAGATATATTGATGCTCAGCCGGGCTACGGTTTTGCAATGCCGAGATATATTGATGCTCAGCCTGGCTACGGTTTTGCAATGCCGGACTAAATTTTTGCACAGCCGGGCTACGGTTTTGCAATGCCGGACTAAATTTTTGCACAGCCGGGCTACGGTTTTGCAATGCCGGACTAAATTTATGCACAGCCGGGCTACGGTTTTGTCAAGTTGTTCGGCTGGGCTACAATTTTTTTTTTTCGAAGTATTTATATCAATTGTCTGCACTAACTCGAAACTCTGGATTATTATATTTGTATCCAGAGTTATTTTTTGGAATTTATTAAAACGATTATACTGTCTCCTGTTATTATAACAATCTTAACATCAAGCAGCCTGAAGCTGTTTCACTTTGCTAACAAAAGACAAGCTACAAGAACAAAAAAACATGTTTTCTGGAATACACAGCCCCGTCTATCTCAAGAGGTCCGGGCCACTTGGGTTCAAAGCGAAGCCAATCTTCCAAAGTTGTCTAACGGTCTGTGGGTAACACAGGAGTTGCCCATAATCCCAGCCACTCGCTCGTGGCTCGCTTGTAATGTACACGAGGCATATGGCTGAGTGGCGAGAAGATGAGGAGCCTGGGGGATTTTTATTTCCCTAAGAGAGAGAGAGAGAGAGAGAGAGAGAGATATGCAGTGAGGATAGTAAAATTTTTTAAATGACAAAAAAGGGGGGGGGGGGATTTGATGAAGGTGGAGAGTAGACTAGATGAACTGACTACTAATACTAATACTCTCTACCTCGTAGCTCTCCACCCCCCCCCCCGGGTCTCTTTTCCAAATCTTTCCACGAGTTGAGCATTGAGTACATCCCTTTGACATAAGCGAGGGAGATAACTCTGGATATACTTCAAAATAATCTTCTACCCCTCATTTGAGCAGTCGTCTGATATCGACTTCCGCCAGTCTTTTGATATAGCTTACTCTTTTCACACATATGTTGACGGTAGTCAGGGTCTATCTTGACCCGGATGTACTAATTAGTTTCTTTCATTGTATGATTATAGCGTGTTTTTGAAATATTGATTTTATTATTCCCAACTATTGATACATAATGCAACACAGAAAACACAGAAACAATGTGATGAAGACTCTCGAGGACGTCCTGGTGGGTGGAATCTTTCACAATATCTACTACACCGGATACACACGTTTTAGAATCATAATGGACCTCATTTACCAATCGTAAACAAACAACATTTAGTCACGTGATAAAATTGATAAAACAATGGAAAAAAAACGTATCACGTGACAGCCTTTATGGATTAAATATTTTGTATAAAAGATATAGAGAATCACGTGGCTAAATGTTGTTTGTTTACGATTGGTGAATGAGGTCCATTGTTGACACAGTTCGTTGTTTAGGAGAAGGTCAATTGTGATCAGTTTCCAAGGACGAATTTCTATCACACACACACACCCTGTAATAATGCAGCGGGTATCGAGTCACATAGGTGTGACTGGCAACACTGTTGCAGACTCCTTGGCCCACCAGATAGGGCAAATTCCACCGACTGAACAGGCTGTAAGTTTTCATCATGCTCTGGCTATAATTCAAAAAAACAGAAATGGAAAAGTGGTTTGAGTGCTGGGAAAAGCCCCAAGAAGCCCGTGGAGTCTGGAAGCGCATGAGGCGCCCTGACCGCACTTCCCCGTGGTGGAGGCTGTCCAGGCCTGAGCAAGCTATTACAGCACAGTGCAGGACAGGCCATTGTCCTATTAGCTCATATTTCTCGCGGCTATGGCCAAATTTCGATTCACGGTGCCCCCGCTGCCTCATATTCTGTTTGACCGCCCCAGACTTGCTGATCTCCGTCTCGACAGGTCTGGGAAACCAAAAATTCTCGACCTGTATGGCGACATTTATGCACTACGCAAGATAGCAGAGTTTCTGTCCAGGGCTTTTGCAAGTGACGATTTAAGCCTATCAAGCCCTCACTCAAATGGAGTTTGATGATGATGATCACACACACACAAAACGCTTATACTAAGTGTAATTATATCAATTAGTTTGGATCGGTTAAGTGATTATATGCACAATTGACCTAGATATAATAAATCTGTGCGATGAGAAATATTGTTACCAATTGTTTTTGTTTAGCTGTTAGCTTTCTTAATGCGCTATGATCCTATCACTTGTCTGAACCAGTTGTGAAAGGGGGAGGGAAGAAGGGGGTATCTTGGTGAATGTTTGCATGATCGTTTCTTAAAGGCATTTAAAAATGTTCACTAAGGGGTTAGTCCTCAACTTACACCACCACATCTGTCATGTACGATTTCTTTCCCTTGTTCAAGATACCAAAACAAAATAATTAATTACCAATAGTTAATTAACTAATTTGTTAACTTGTTTTATTGATTTTTGTGTTGTCAGGTAAAAGAAATAATTGTGCAACATTTCAGCTTGATCCGTGATTGGGTGTGGAGAAATAACGTGTGCAAACCTTTCACCAGATAGACAGAGTTGAGATACGCTTTGTTAAAAAACTTAAACTAGTCCATGGAGTCAATGTTCCCGAGCATTTCCCAATCATCGACAAACGAATGAGGCTTACGATTTATATCATTGAGTAGTTGTCCATTGATGGCGATTGGACATTTATGCAAACTCTTCGGCCTCTGCAGTGGATGGTTTACCCATCATATAAAATAAAATTAAAGTTCCCCTTTCAGACCATGCGGTATATGGCGCTGATGACGTAAAGGTGATTTCTTTCTGTTGTCTACGGTTAGAAAGGATGTCATGTGGCCAGCACAACAACCAACCGCCTTTACTTTTATCTAACTAATGTGAATTAGCAATTAACGCTGGGTAGACTCAGAGGCGCCCTTAATAAGAAAAAGGAATTTTTTATTTTCTTTTATTAGATTTGTTCTCTTTATATTTACAAAGCCCACTTAGTTTATTGCATACATCTTACACAGGATAATATAAATGGTCACTTTGTCTACCAGCAAATAACATATCCTATTATTTATATATATATAATTTTTTTTAGGAAACCTTAGAATTTGCGCTATTCAATTTTAGCTTTATCATCATAGATATGGCTTACTGCTTTACAACTATAATGTAAAATGTAAAAATAGTTAATGATTAATTTTACGTTCAGAACTTGGTAAAGAAACATTTGCATAAAAGTAGAGCAAAATATTAAATGTTTTGATTGAAAAGAGATGAGCATCAATTTAAGAAAGATAAATAAAAACAACTAAATTTAGATTATCAAACGACATATGAATTTCTAAAAAAACAACTACAGGAAAGTAGAGAGAGAGAGGGGGGGGGGGTAGAAAATGGGAAACGAAGAAGAAGGGGAGTGAGTGGGAGCTGTGCTCATCTCTAGGCATGCATTCCATTCCATATTATTGGACGTCTCGAGGAAACAAATTTATACAAAGCTTATATCAACTCACCTTGTCTGTGTGGTAAAAGTATGCACACGTTATTTCTCCAACACCCAATCTCGGATCAAGTTGAAACTTTGCACAATTATTTTCTTGTACCTGACATTACAAGTATCAATTAAAAAAGTTAACTAACTAACTTTTTTTTTTTTTTTTTTTTTTTTTTTTTACAAGGGAAAGAAAAGTACTTGATATGTGGGGATATAAGCTGAAATATGTCCCTTTCTATACATTGTGTAAAAAAATTAGGACGTCACTTTAAAGTTTGAAACTAAAAATAGATAACTACAAAAATGTTCATTCTCTAAAGCATTCCGCCGTCACAGTGTTTAGTGTGTTGGCTTGGGAAGGCTTGAACCCTCATTCGAATTCAAGTCGTACAACTTTTAAAAAAAAATTATAATATACATTTATAAAGCTATCAGGGCAACCTTCACCCAGATACCCAATTCTCTTTCCCCCGCCTTCTCAGTTGACCCAAATAATATCATAGTGCGTCGATAAAGCTAAAAGCAGGAGATAGCGCTAAACAAAATAAATCGCACATGTAATTCTAATTACACAGATTTTTTATTGTTAGTCTAGATCTATTACTAATTTAATTAATGACTGATCCAAACTAATTGATACAATTACACTTAATATAAGCTTTTAAGTATTTTTTTTTCTTTTGCTTGTTGCGTCTTTTTTTTAACCTGTCATCACACAGAGTCTCAATGAAGAAACTATGAACTCATTCTAAAAGCAACACAGTTAATAAAGTACAAAGTGTACATGTTTTGAACAGATTGCTCATGTTTTGAACAGATTGCTCATTCAAATATAAAGCACTCGCTCGCTCAAACAGCCAGTTACCATTGAATGTCGCTGAACGCCCAGAAATTGACCTACATATTTAATCCAACTTCGGATTACTCCAATTGGAGGAGAACGGAACCCCACCCTCCTACTATTGCTTACATCCGGTACATTCTTGCTTAACACAGTTTAAACTCTAATCACTCATCACAAAACAATAGGATACCCTTGATCCAGTTCACACACCGCAACACACACTCACAGGCGCCCGCTTCGTACGCCCTCCACCCAAACACCCGTATTAGATATACTGTATTTGCAATGGGATTCTGTTCCTTCCCTTGGCGCATGTAATCTGATGGTCCATTTCCAGCTCGTTGTTGATCAATATTTACACTCCTCGAGGATTAACTGTATAGACTCGTGGAGTTAATTACTTGCTTTTGAGAAAGGCCAAAAAAAAATAAAAATAAAAAGGAACTTGTAGAGTTGGTTAAACTCTAATGTTTTGACTGTTTGATTTCCACTGTCCACTGTTCGTCTTGCCACTTTACAGATAATAAAGGGCATAAGATTCGCCAATGGGAAGAAAAAGCACTCCACGGAAAATTCTCGGCTCTATTACAGGTTGACAAGACCGACAAGGCTGCTTCCTTGACATGCCTGAAAGTAGGTAATCTCTACACCGAAATAGAAGACTTTTTGTCTACAAAACAGGACCGAGTTATCAGGACCAAAAAACAATTATCAAAAGCGTGTCCTAAAATTTGATGCTGTTTGACAAATGCCGAAAGTATGGAAACGTGAAGACGTAATGGCAGGGTGTGGCATAAGTCGCCCTAACCAAGTCGCAAAATGTTTACATTAACATCACACAATCTGATAAAAAAAAAAAGGTACGCCTTACTATGAATACTCGCCACAGGAGGCCCACGAGTCAACCGATTATCTATTATACTGGGATAGACCTATTTTGACTGACAAGATGGTGGATTTTAATCTCCCTGTTCTGCTGTTTATTGACAAAAAAGAAGAAAAAAAACGACACCATTATAGACATCGCCGTACCACTGTCTCATATTATAAGGAAAACGAAGAAAAATATGAAAACTCTAAGTTTAGAGATTGAAGAGACTATGGTAGCCGTGTATAGTAACAATACACCCTGTTGTTTAATCAACCGAGTGGATAATGATGACGGACCTCATAGACACAGTCGAAGCCCTAAGCGTTTTTGAGAGGATCCTCATTGCCTGTCTGAGGAGCAGTACTGCTACAGACCTGCCACATAATCAGAACATTTCTCAATGTACACTTTTAAAGGGCGACTAAAATTAATTTTGTTTCACTTTAAGTAAGCTCAACCCTGGCAGTACTAAAGAATGACAATCATCTCTATAGTAATAGGCGTAAAAGTTAATTTTAAAAACTCACCAGCATCTAATTGGTATGGTCTACAAGAAACATTGGTATTTTCATAAAGGGGCTTTTTTTTTTTTTTTTTTTTAAATTTCCGATTGATAATTTGATGATTCCATCAGGTCATACTGACACAACTTGTCTTGAGAGGATTGTCGGACATTTCCCACTTTGCCATTTTCCGGAAACAGTAATCAGTTTCACTAAACCAATGAAGTACCATTGTTCAGAAGTTCAATAGCGTCGAAATGATTCCTTGTCACCGGACGCTATCCAACCTCTTTAATGACTGGGTGATTTGTTAACATGTTAAAGGGAAAAAAAAACACATCAAAACACAAATTTTTAGCGTCCCCCGAAAGGGAAAAGGCCACTATTAATTTTGTGTCGTCATTCTATCCGTCCGTAAGTCCGTCCCGTCTATGTCTCAAAAACTAAAAACAAAAAGATAGTGAAAATCCAATATCATGATATTGTAAATGTTACAAAGCTGCAATGGCTACTTTTTTCTTTTCTAAATGCAAACCGTTTAATTTTTTTAAATGAAACATGCCAGCATAAATGAAATGTTTTCTAAAATACAAATGAACTTACATTTAGAATAAAATTACTTTGTTTTAAAGAAGAAAGAATGTATTTAGTATGTATACGAATCGAATATAATTCAAAACAATTAATAGGTAATGTTTCATATGAAGCCAGTGAAGTGATACACACAAGAAGAAGAGAAATACACATTGACACTTAAACAAAGGAAAATGTTTCTTCATTTGGGCCTTGGATGAGAGATTGGCCCCTTAAAAACAATAAAATCAATTATTCAATAACACCAGCTAGGCCATGTTCACATTGAACCATATCTTCACAGCTGTCAGTTCAGTGAATACATTTGAATATTAACAATGTAACAATAACATTAATAAATCTCCGTATCCTGTGGTATCAAGTCGTAAGTCGGTCTAACAATACAACAGTATCGGCAACACTTTCGACATCGCACATCTCATCTCTTTAATTAATAGCGGCCCCCGAAAGGGGAATAGACGCTTATAGTTTTGTGTGGTTTGTCTGTCCGTATATCCGTCAGTTCGTCCCATTTAGATCTTAGAAACTAGAAGAGAAAATGAAAATCGGACATTTTGATATTTTAGATCATTCAAAGTTCTGATGCAACGGCTACTTTTTTCTTAC
Source organism: Biomphalaria pfeifferi (assembly GCA_030265305.1). Classification (NCBI taxonomy): domain Eukaryota; kingdom Metazoa; phylum Mollusca; class Gastropoda; family Planorbidae; genus Biomphalaria; species Biomphalaria pfeifferi. The sequence continues at coordinate 34,789 of JASAOG010000176.1, read as the reverse complement.
ACGAATATAAATGTAAAAGAAAGAATTAGAGTGCTTCGTCAATCCGACCCTTGTCTATATATAGATTTGGATGAAGCTAATATTAACCTTTATGTGGAAGTTTTATTAGAAGGAAGTTGCATTTTTGAAATGGTCTCCACATTTCAAAGAAATAATCCTTAACACTGGAGTTCCCTCCTCCTTTTTTTTAAATTTAGAATTGCATTCTAAAAATGTCATAGAACACCTAATAATAAGACATAGCATACGCTGAAGTGATCCAACTTGATTATGTAAGATTGTTTCACTGAGAGATACTCGTTTCTCTAAATGGAATGGATCTAAGGGGAACAATTCTTTCCTCTTGTTTTCTAGAGCTTCAGTCTCATCTTGGAGACTCTATGCAGCCTCCGCAACTCATCACTCAAGTGGTTAGTTTTTGAACCTCGTTGAATGTCTCGCTCTTTGAACCTCCCCCCCCCCTTTTTTTTTAAAATTCTCTTCCCGTCATCGATTATTTCTCACTTTCACTCGCCATCTTTTAGTCCACTATCTGTGAAATCAGACAAAATTCTCCCGCCATTTTTTTTTTTACATAAAAGACTTTAATGTGGTCTTTGGTTTCGCTTATCTGACGATCGGAAGTTCCCGCATTATCTCCCTCTTTCCTGAACTACGTGAGGGGATTTTAGCGTTCTCCGCGCTCGCTAGCTTTCTCTCTCCCCCCCCCCCCCATTTCCCCCGAATTTTGAGCAGTTTTTCGATCGCTATCTTCGTAGAGACGATTCTCCCCCCGCGCTGACCGCTCTCATATTCTCCGTGACATGGCCAGTGACAGGCGGCTAGCAGACATCCGTTCTGGTGGGTTTAGGTGACGTTGGCATTGGCACCGCGGGCTGTAGGAATAAGACAGGAGGGAGGCGGGCTCCGGCTAATTTGAGAAAAAAAATCTTGTAACGATTTGACTTATTTTTTAAATGTCTAACGCAAGTATTAAATGATACGGAGTATAACAATGGAAAAAAAAGTACCCAAGAAAGAAACAAAGGGGTTCTCACATAGTTTCATTTTGTTATTTGGTTTCTAACACTATTAGTATCTAGACTGAAAGTGGGACAGAAGTTAAACCTAAAACTGGTTATAGATTTTTTCAAAGCTTATATCAGCTGTCTGTCTGTCTGTCTGGTTCAAAGTTTGAACACGTGATTTCTTCCACACCCATTCTCGGATCAAGTTGAAACTTTGCACAATTATTCATTGGCATAGACAAGACATGAATCAATTAAAAAAAAAAACAAATTAGTCAATTAAGTAGGCCTACTATTAATATTTTTTTTTACTACAAATTAGGGAAATTCTTCAATATTCATGGATACGGCTAAATATGTAGGGTTTCGTCCACTTAGATAATTTAACACATAATTTCTCCCATACCCATTCTCGGATCAAGTTGAAACTTAAAATAATTATTTATTGTAACTAACAAAACAATGGGGGGGGGGGGGATGGGACCAACTATGAATGAATGGAGTACTTCAAGGAAAGGTCTATCTTATGAACGTATTCGGTCAAAAACAATTGACGTTTAGTTGTTTAAGAGTCAACATTGGTCCCCCGACGATTTTCCCTTAGAATATTAGGCCAGAAGTAAACGAATCCTGTTGGAACTCTTTTGATCTAAAGGACTAGAAAACATGGCCATCATTAAGAGCAATAACTTGAACCGTCAGCCCATCAGCACAATATCGTCCTTTTTGCTGTTTGGTTTGGTTACGTTATGATTCGGGTCTGAAAAAGCGGCTGGTCCGATTAACCGCATTTGACTGTATACGGTACAGAGCTGATTTCTTAATTAATGTCATTGGCCTCTCCCTCCCAGCCCGACCAACCCAATCTAAATATTATAAATACCAGAAGTGTATTCTATGGTTGAAGAGACATCTGGTGGCCAGGCAAGACTTCAGTGTAGAAACGCATTAAGAAAGGTGGCGGGGGTACATTGGGTCTATCCTATTTCGTGTACCGTCGCTCACACTTTTTAGTTGGAGGCTTTGTACTGGTTGTATCTTTCTAGAATTATATTGTTATTTGTATCCCCTTACAGACCATAACGTTTTTCATATGCTACGTATATTGCAGTGTTTATTTTCCCTATCGGAGGCGCAGGGGCTGAGTGGTAACGCGCTTTGCTTCCGAACCGGGGTCCCGGGGTTCGAATCCTGGTGAAGACTGGGATTTTCAATTTCGGGATCTTCGGACGCCTCCGAGTCCACCCAGCTGTAATGTGTACCTGACATTAGTTGGGGAAAAGTAAAGGCGGTTGGTCCTTGTGCTGGCCACATGACACCTTCGTTACCCGCAGGCCATAGAAACACCATCTGCCCTATAGACCACAAGGTCTGAAAGGGGTCTCTTCTCACTATCAGCAACTTACAATCTAGTTACGTACACTCGTGTTAACGTAAATCATTGTTGGTCATTCATGTTGGAGCCCTATTTAAAGTAGTAAAGTTCCCCTTTCAGACCTTACGATCTCTAGGGCAGATGATGTTTTTGTGGCCAACGGTTAACAAGGGTGTCATGTGGCCAGCACAACGACCAACCACATTTAATTTCCCTAAGTAATGTCAGGTACCCATTAAAGTTGGCTAGAGTCAGAGGCGCCCAAAGATCCCGAAAATAAAGTCCCAGTCTTCACCAGGATTCGTATTCGGAATCCAATTGCCAATGGTAACCGCTGCCATTATTTAAGCCCAAAAACTCTTAGTGTTGACTGTAACTGACTATTCAGCTGAACGATATTTAAAAAAAAATAAATTCCGAGGCTCAGTCTGAGGTCTTTTGCTTTGGTCGGCAGCCAGTGTACCAGATGGAAACTGATTTTAAATGTCTGCCGACTACTCTTCTATCGATTAGCTAGCTACGCTCTGTGTCTTACTTACACAAGATCTCACATGGGATTTAACTTTTCACATTTCTGGAGAAATCTAATGGCGAATAGCTGGACAGTACATGCGATAACAAACAAATACTCTAAGAGTATTTCATACTAAACCGTCTTCTGCTTATAACCCGACCTCACATAATGTTCTTTACCCGTTGAAGAGCTGCATGATTCAGCCAACTCCTTGCTCACCCATTTACTGCTCCACGGCGGAATTCCATCAACAGGCTTGAGTGGAGAGATGCAGGGAGCCGTTTCTAAATTACGGCGCCACATTAATAGAAATTTTTGGGGAGAATAGGGAAGGATTGTTGGTTAAGGAAGAGGGGAGGAAGAGGCAAAGCATGCATGTTTAATTAGATTACTGAATTCTGGGGAATGGAGTAAAGTGTGTGCGTGTGCATGTGTGTGTGGATGTGTGTGTGTGTCAATGCTTTGATGTCCTGAAACGGGGTGCGCTGTTGTGTATTGACAGCAGAGGCAGATCCACGGACCATAAAACTCGTGTCATCATCTTCCCTCGCCCCTACACTCGTGATTTGCGACGGGTGTGACCTGACGAACTCGTATTGTTGCTAGTCGATCCGTCCCGCTGGTTTGATTACGCCTGGGTGTCGTAAAATGAGCAAAGTGTCTTATGAAATCTAAAAAAAAAAATAAAAAAATAATGAAATTTTTTTTTTCTTTTTCTCCTCCTTCTCTTGTATCTCAGCAAGACTATCACATTATGCAGAGTCGGAGCATAAACATGAGTGTCTGCTTTACCCCCTCCCTCCCCCTCTCTTTCCCAATCTAATTAGCCAGACATGCTGGCGTCCGAACATAGATTAGTCGCACCCTACCTCCTCTTCCCGTGCTCCGCCCCCCAACTCCCCTCCCTACCAGTCAAGAGGAATGGAATAACTATCTAAAATGATGTGTTGACCTAATTAATTAGCTCGGCATGCCCCGCGCGGTGTTTTAGGGTTCGCAAAATTCATGGAAAAATAAAATACATGAAGGAGAACAGTGCAGCAGTTGGAATGGGAAATTTTCGAGGAAAAAAAAAAGGGGGGGGGGGGGGAAGTGCCGGTTAAAAATTTCGTTGGCAAATGTCGTCATTAATCAAAGCTGAAGTGTTGAATGTCCCATCAACCTTCATCGTCCCAATTCCATCAAAAATATTTTTTTTTAAACTCCCACTAAAAAAACAACAAAATAAAGTCCACTCAGAATGAACCGTTTTTTCCACGTTGTACATGTGACTCCATTATCGTGTTTGTTATAAGTAATACTGGGTGTAATGTGTCGCTGAATGGGTAAAAATCAAAACAAAAAAAATCAAGATGGCTTCTTCTTCTCCTTCGTTCTCATTGTTATGTTGGAGTGTTCAGATGACTAGACCAATACGTAAGATGAACTGCGCAGTGGTTTCCAAGTCAGGGAGCTCTCCATATAGTTTTCTTTCTATTGGGGTGATTTGGGGCCAATGTCTTATACGGGCCTCTTGGTAAAGAGAGCAGTTTTGGAGGACGTGGTCGGCATTCTGGTGATACTCCACATGGGCAGATTTCACTGGTTCCAATTTTGAGCTTCCGGTACATGTGTTGTCGCATTCTGTTGTGTCCGGTCCTGAGTCGAAAGATTAGACGTTGGTCTTGTCGGGATAGCTTATAGTACGCGTCATCTTTCTTGTGATTTGGATGAGAGCTCGTCCATTTCTCATTTATTTTATTTATAATTAGTTTCTTCTGGATAGAGTGCAGAGTTTCCAACTCGAGCTGATTTGCGTTTGCTGAGCGCCTAAGGTCAGTGCGAAAACGTGTTCCAAGTTATTTCTTCCCCCGAATGTCCAGAATTGACCATAACAAAATTATCATGCTAGAGCTTTTAGCAGGCATTATTCAAAAACACTGTTTTTCTCAAACAGGTGCCCAAGTGGAGTTTGTGGCCGATGATCTCAATAGCAGCATTTACAATTTTATAAAGTTTATTTTTATTTTTTTTTATGTTCAGATTGACAAACCAGGTAGTGATGTTGAAACGTATACCAAAGATGTGAGCATGATAAAACATTGACAATGCTTTTTCACTAACATTTAAGGATGGCGTTTCAGCAATTAGCCTTAAACATTGTTGTCCCTTTTTTTTTTTGGTGATGCAATCTGTGTTCTAAAAGTGTCCATATTTGAACTGATGTTTCTAGCTCTTCAAAGCGAGTGCTTTTTTTGTGACGGTACGTGGAACGGGCACCTTTTGCAATGTGGGGGGAAAAAAGTATTACTTTTCTTGCATTTTAACGTTTATTATTAATTATTAGTAGTTAAAAGTTAGGCAATCCATCATGAGTACAAGCACCAATGTTTTTTTTTTTACGAAAAAAAGCACTGCTCAAACCTATATAAAAGTAACTCGATTGTGTTTGCGCTTTTTCATAGAACACAAGAGAAGAGTACAGTTATCTTTGCGTAAGTTTATAAGCTAAGCCAAATTAACTCTTTCTCTCCGTAATTATTTTCCTCGTTTCGATAGTATTATTTATATATTATTTAGTTTAGCTCATTTGTATTTCACTATGCTGCTCAGATTAAATTTGAATAACATTTTTGTCATCAGAATATGTTATATTTGGTATCGAATTATAGGAGAATGCATGCTCTTTTTTACACAACACAAAACAACACAAATTAAAGTTAAAAAATCCAAAAATCCATTTAGTTTAATGTATTTAAATCAACGTTGGTATCGTCGATTAGGAATGAAAGAGTTAACTCATAAACACTTTTCGCCACGAAAGCGCATATTCCTAACACTGCCGACAATATCGTCACACAAACACGTCCTATGTTGGGAGAAGAAAGAGAAAGACCACGTTGAAGGTGGGCCACTATGCGTGTATGTTATTGTACATCCCCCTTGTTTAATTAATTCTGGTATGCGCCCATGAGGAATCATACGCGCACATGTTTCTTTTTATCACCTGATTATGTCTCCACATAAAGTGAATCAGACGAATAAGACGAGATTGGAAGGAGGAGGGGAGGTGTTGGCATGGACTCCTAAACGTAAAACATAAGAGAGAGAGAGATAAAGAGAGAGGAGAGTGCATGTAGATGGCGTCATAAATAGCATCGCGTTCATTATCATCTGCTTTATGCTCCTTTTATATATGTGACAAAGGGCGAACAACCAGCTTCTCCTTTTTCACCCTCGCCATTGCCTCCTGCACAATTAGTCACGTGATTATTGCTCGCGACTCAATTTATGCCTATTTATGCCCCGTGCTTTATCTTCCAGGAGTTGGGGCGACTTAACCGTTCATTTTAGTTTACTTAGTAGTGCCTTTTTTTTTCTTCTAAAGTGCGAGTTCCAGGCCGAGTGAATTCCTCAACATGGAATGTATCACTTTAGCGAGGGGCGTTTTATATTAGGTAGATACTTCTGTCTCAACCGAGAACGCATTGGCACTGAGTGTATTGCAGTAATCAATTATCTTTATTTTGTATATAGTAGAAAAAAACAATTGAACTCAGCTCTGACCTTTGTCTGATAAAAGTCTGTTGGTGTGATGGGGCTCAAGAAGGGACCTTCTAACCGAACCGCTCCATTCCTGCTTTCTGACGTCTTATCGAGTGTAGGCGAAACCAATAGTTATAGAAGGCCTGAGCACTGACCTGCAACGTCACAACCTGTGGTGTAGGAACCGTCCATCCCTTCATGATGTTTTTTCTATTGGCTCTTGTGTCTGCCTCTCTTCTATTTTGACCTGGTACTGTTCATTGAAGGAAAGTCTTGGCAAGTCCTTAGTGTCTTGTAACCATGCATTACCACTTGAGTTCGCGAAATAATCTCTCTTTCGTGCGCTGCCTTTATATAATGTATTACGTATTCTCCATTCATTGTTTAAACACTTGGCTTCACATTTGTATTAACTCTTTCTCTCCTAAATGACGATGCGAACATTGATTTGATTGATTTTTGCATTTTTAAACTTAAATTTGTGATGTGTAAAAAAAAAAAAAAAAAAAAAAAAGAGCCTGTATTCCCCTATAACTCAATACCAAATATAACATTTTCTGATAACGAACACAAAAGTTATTGAAGTTGAATCATAACAGGATAGGGAAATGAAAATGAGAAAAACGAATAATAATATTGGAACAAGAAAAATAATTACGGAGAGAAAGAGTTAATAAATTACTTAGTTTGAGAATCCTAATTTCTATTTTCTGTATGATAATGTTGTATTCAAAATATTGGTGGAAGTTAGCCGAGAGCTACAATAAAAATTGTGGTACATGAATAGGTTGTTTTTTTTTTCCTTTGAATTTTGAAGAGACACCTTCCACCCCAGTAACTCACACACACACAGACACACACACACACACAGAGAGAGAGAGAGAGAGAGAGAGAGAGAGATTTTTGTGTCATTAATTCTTGTTGTCGATATTAAGACATTTGCGAGTAGAAGTAGTAGGCCTAATGAAGATTGATATGGTCGACTCGCGTGTCTTCTAAGGCACCACACAAGACGGGGTGAAAAATAAAGAAAACGGGGAAGAAAAGGAGGGGGGGGGGGGAGTCAGAAACCTCGCGCAGACGTACAAGGCGGTCTGGTAGACGTAGCTTACGTCTTGTATATGTGTCTGTGGTGTCTGCAGGGCCGTAGTTCAGGTTTATGAGCAAGTTGATTGTGTGAGTTAATGATTTTTTTGGGGAGGAATGCGACCTAACGTCTTATTCACGCACGCACGTTACCTGATGAAACACACACACACACACAAACACACACACACAGGTAGGCATTTTCACATACACACAATAACCTCCCCACTCAGTGGCGTAGCTAGGAATTCGACATCATTTGGGGGCCCGGGGGGGGGGCTTGATTTCTTTTGGGGCCCCTGCATTTTGCGTAATATTTAAACTTTAATATAAAAAAAAACACATTGGGGGTCCTTCCTCAAGTTGGGTCTCGGGGGATTTTCAAATTCTCCGCCTCCCTCCCCCCACCAAACCTACGCCTCTGCCTTCACTACTTCATACATTTCTTTGGTATAAGCATTACACACAATAACGCCTTCACCCATTCAAACATCACTTTTGGTATAAGCATTACATGGGAAGTTGAATATTAGGGTAGAGACATGTTCCACAAGAGAACAGACTTTAAAGGCTACTCAATAGAGTCCCCCCCCCCCCCCCCCAAGCATGCGACTCTATAGCTGACTTCTCATTTCATACGTTGCTTGCATTTACCGAGATAGTTTGATGTGTTTTGCACTCGGCCCTCCCCACTGCATTCCGCATTTATCTGGCCAGACGCCCTCTCCTCTTGTTCTTATGTTTCGTTACTCACTCTCAGCCTCGAAGAAAGAATGTGGTAGGTACACGAGTTGCAGCTTAGGAATCAACTAAAATTGATGACCCCAAAAACTTTGAATCGAATGTTCTAGACCTAGACATGGTAATGACGTCACAGCAATATTCATCTGTTCCGCTTTCCGCGCGTGCAATCGATACTTACCAACTTGAAACACCGTGCTAGCTTCGGATAAAACCGTCTCATTCTTAGAGTTGTGGCACTTAGCGACAAAAGCAGATTATGCCCCCTGTTGCTATACAACTGTACCGTCTTGAAGACAGTAATGGCGGTCGGGTCGTGCGCTCCTTGGGACCTTGCCGGAGCAAGATGAAGAGATTGGTGTTGCCAAATTTAAACGGGACTGAGGGAGGGTCTTTAAATGGAAGCCCCATCACTCCCCCAGCAATGACTCATCTTCTGTGTGTGACCAACATGTTTGTAGTCATTTGCTACTTTGAAAATGTACGAGATTTAGACCAGTGGTTCCCAAACTTTTTAGTTTCGTAGACCCCTTGCCACGTTTTCTGGTTTTTGGTAGACCCCCTGATTAATTTATATTGCATTTTATGCAAATTCTTCAACATTTTTTTTTAAAACTTATTTCTAACTTTAGTAAGGTGAAGAGTAAACAAAAAGTAATGTAATGTTACAAATGAAGTTATAGAGATCTATATTTTTTTAGTGATAAAATTCAAATTTAAAACAATTAAAGTAACAACAAATATGTATTGCTGGAATCATCAAACACACTGGAAAAAATTTTTTCCCGGGTTTTTCATCCGTTGCTACGGATATTATGTTTCATATAGGAATTTGTTGTTCTGTGAAGTAGTCCTTCAAACATTAAATTATAATTTACTTATTAATTTGCCTTATGTATCATTGTAAAAGTTTTCGCAAAGAGCAGTTTCTCGTGTATTTCTTGATCTTTCACGTGTGGTCCGCGAAACTGTTGTCACTTAGGGAGATGGGTCGAGTAACTGGCTTCTAAACCAGTAAGCTTTGAGCAGGAAGGGATCATTAGCCTTGGCCTGCTACCCACCTGAATTCAAACCTCAGCTACCTTGCAAGTGTACCCAAATATAGGGACATTTTCAGGGGTCAACCCTGAGGAGAAAATAGGATCCGGAGACCCCTAGCAGTTTGCAGCACACATAAATAGCTTTTACTTTTATAACTCATGCCACCGATGTGCCCTTGAACTGTATTGTTGCTTAAAGAAATTCTTTTAATAATATCAGATGTGGGTTTGTCTAAAACAGTTTTTAAAACTACAACGGCTGGTAAAATCAATGTTTTATCTATAGTGTTTTCCTAATTTTGCTATAAGCAAAGAGATATTGTAAGACTCTCACGAACCATCATCTTCTCTATATGATGCTGAAGAGTAATTTTGTGGTTCTATTCATTATCTTGGAGTGTTCGAAAGTTTTTCTAATCTGTATCTATTTTGTCAGCATGACATTGCCTCAAATGATCCTCCAGCGTAATTGGTTTCATATCGTCATAAATAAGACACTTAGCAACTGCTTTTTAAATAATTAACACTGTACAATTTACATTTCCTTTTGTTAAAAATGTGTTACATGCACACAATATTAAGCTCTTTAAATAATTATTGGAATTACATTTTTTTTTCATTTGAATAGCAGGATAAATATTTAAATGCTTAACTAAGGTACAAATCATATATTAGTGTATGAAATAATTACGGGATGAAAAAATTAAAGCCACAACCTGCTTAAATTAAATCTATTATCGTAGACCCCCTTGGACATGTCATAGACCCCCAGTTTATTTTTCACTTTCGCGTAGACCCCTTGGAAGTTTTCGTAGACCCCTGGGGGTCTATATAGACCACTTTGGGAATCATTGATCTAGACTGTACCTAGACGCCAAATGTTTTCTAACGAGATTTTTGTGTGTGTAAAAATACTGTTTCAATGGACATCATTTTTATAAATATTATTTTTATATGGAAATTAATAGTTTCAATTAATAGTTTTTGAGAACCATTGATGTTCTGTTAGGTTGCGCAGTGGCTGAGTGATTAAGCGCTTGGCTTCCGAACCTGGGGTCCTGGATTCAAATCTCGGTCAAGACAGGGGTTTTGAATTTTGGGACTTTTAGGGTGCTTCTGAGTTCACCCAACTCTAATGGGTACCTGTCTTTAGTTGGGGAAAGTAAAGCGGTTGGTCGTTGTGCTGGCCACATGACGCCCTGATTGTTAATCGTTGGCTAAAGAAATAGATGACCGTAACATCTTCTGCCCTATAGATCCCAAGATCTGAAAGGGGAACTTTACTTATTGATGTCTCACCTTAGCCTTTTCCGGTAGGAAGAAAAAGCTATTATTTATTAAACATACTCGTCAAAAGTAAAGCAGAACGGTTACCAAGGTTACCAAGAACCAGAATGCAACATTAATTAAATCACTTCAGTCAATGATACATTAATTCACTAGTTTTGCTAATAAATAAGGGCCGCATGTAATTCGCGCCAAAAAAAAAAGGCACAAAGACGGTAGCGCGTAGATACCCACGTCAAAAGTTGTTGAAGTTTTGTGAGTAGCGAAAATAATTTTTGTATTTGAAATGATTATTTCCACGCTTTCTCCATGTTGCTTCCCCCTTACTCCCGTGCCAAGACGAGTCTCGAAAAGGTTAAAGAAATGACTCAGACAAGTCTTCCGTCTAGGATCTGAAGAGCGGACACCCCTGTTTTGTGTGTGTGTGTGTGTGTGTGCGTGCGAACTGTGCAGAGATGGGGAGGACCCAACTTACATATGGGAAGTCGATAATTGGACGAAAGCTGAGGGAGTGGGTAATGGGGCGCAAACGGCAGACATGTATGACCGCATGCAGTCAGTGTCATTACAATTGCGGTCAAGTTGGACCATATTACTCACGCCACCCACATGAATATTCAACAGATGTCGAAAATGTCGGTTGTAACAAATTGTCAGACGTGTACTCATTTATTTCTCCATTTATCTTTTATAACTTTCTCCCGCGCATTCTCCTTGCGATTCTCCCCCCCCCCTCTCTCCTCCTGCACTCAGCTTCCTGACACCGATGGAAATCGTTTGAGTCGTTGTACAGCTTTTTTTTTTGGAGGGGTGCGGATAGAGGCTTCTTTTTTTTAAAAAGCGAGAGACCTATCGTAATAGAAGTCCTGAACGCTGAGCTGCGACGTTACAACCTGTGGGCAATCTATACCATAGCTCGCCACGTCACAGGTTGTGACGTCAGACGACGGACGCTTTAACCGGTGTAGAGAAATTGCAAGTCAAAATAGTTACGACGGCCTTCAACGCTCAGTAATAATTTTGAATACGAATAATCCTGTGGGGGAAAAAAAAAAAAAAGCAATTCTGCTGTTTTACAATGTTTCCCTTTGTGTGTGTGTGTGCGTTGTGTGATGTCATTGAGGCTATTGCTAAGCTCACTGTTTGCTAATTTAAAAACAAATCTGGGAAGGCGTGAAGGGGGGGGGGGGAGGAGGGCGTGCATGCGCCCCTGCAGTGGGTAAGAGCTCGAGAAACGAATGCACTGGTGGACACAATCCTATTGGTCTTTGGATATGCTCACTAACTAGCGTGCATTCATTTAACAAAAAGCGTTTCGTTACCCTCTCATCCAAGCTGATCTCGTTTGCTCGGATACCGAGCCTTTCTCTCTCGTGACCCCCTGTTGCTTATAAGGGAGTGGGGGGGGGGGGGGGGGGGCTACACAATGTAATACGATGGGATTATGGGAATGATTTACCCAGCGTTCGGTTCAAACTTATTATGTAAAGACAATGAGATTCACACATACAAAACTAGCATGGAAAAGATTTACATGCATACATACAATTAGCATGATCGATGTGTATGTGGGATTGTTGGGAAAATGTGGATATGTGCAGGCCTTCTGTTAAACAATAAGTTATAACAATATAAAGAATTGTTTATTAGAATGTGTTTTTTAATCCAGTGATTCTCAATCCATGGCGTCAGACACATTCATCATATTTTCTCTTATGCGTGCAGTTATTGTTAGTCTACCCTAAATCACGTGACACTACTTTGTGCATTTATTATCCAAGGGTACAGTGTGGGCTGGTCAACGTTCTGGCAAAAGAAGCCACCACATAACCCCCCCCCCCCCCCCCCCGTTCTCCAAACTTACACCCAAATCTTCCGTTTTAAACTTTGCTAGTTTCTTTTCTTAGTTCTTACACCCCTTTATGAAAAGGTTATCTTCCCTTGTCTTTTTTATCATCTAATAAATCAGGCGTCTGACCCCACCCCTTTTAAATTTCGAACAAAGCCCCTCTTCCACTTAATATCGACTGCTTTCTTAAACCTTTTTCCGGTCACAGTGAGGGTACTATAGCGTCATACCTTTACCTCACACCTGTCATCGCAGACCATGTGATGTCTTGTTCTGGACTCATTCGTAGGCTGTAGTCTTGACACCATCTCCAATGGTCTGAGTTGAGACATGTTTATACCCCCCAAACTATACTGGTGAAACTGTACACTGCAGATATTAGTGAAATATTTGAACACCTCACACTGCAGATATTAATAGATCATTTGAACACCTCACACTGCAGATATTAGTGAAACATTTGAACACCTCACACTGCAGATATTAGTGAAACAATTGAACACCTCACTGCAGATATTAGTGAAACGTTTGAACACCTCACTGCAGATATTAGTAGATCATTTGAACACCTCACACTGCAGATATTAGTGAAACATTTGAACACCTCACTGCAGATATTAGTAGATCATTTGAACACCTCACACTGCAGATATTAGTGAAACATTTAAACACCTCACACTGCAGATATTAGTGAAACATTTGAACACCTCACATTGCAGATATTGGTGAAACATTTGAACACCTCACACTGCAGATATTAGTGAAACATTTGAACACCTCACTGCAGATATTAGTGAAATATCTTTTCGTTATTTTCACACGACCCTTTGACTGGCCAGATGGGCCAGCGCGAGCGTGCTGTCATCTCCAAGCTCTCTTGACACCTGCCGAAGTTCACAATTACCGAGTGTCACGTTGACTTCGATGTCAAGTCCATAAACTTCACACACCACAGGGCATTTCCCCTTCCCCCCTTCCTAATGGTCAAGATTTTAAGATAACTGTCTCGTGGATAAACGGTTGGTGACCTTGAGAACATGGAGACAAGATATTGCAATATATCGTTTGAGGATGAATGTTTGGAAGAGTGTGTGTGTTTCTATGGTGACGGTGGGAAGAGGTTAGCAACTGGTTGTGAATGATGCAACATAGATGGCATTGTCGTCACTTGGTCTTAGTCAGGACAGACAACTCCAGAACGTGAGACTGAAAGGTGGTGTTATTGTAGTGAAATAGATTTTGTTACAGATATTATCTTATCTTCTTATCTTATATAATACAGACGTTACTTCAAAAAAGAAGATGATTACGTCCTACGCGTCATGCATTCAGTCATGCATATTAACCAATGACATAAATTCTGCCAAGTCACTGGTTTTCCTGGCTAGCTCAGGCAACCCATTCCATGCTCTAATAGCACTAGGGAAGAAGGAGCATTTGTACAAATTTGTCCTAGCATATGGGACGAGGAATGTGTCTTTATCTTTGTGTCTTTCAGAGTATTTTATTAAATTTTGTTTTTGTATTTGAAGATTATGGTTCAGTGTTTTAAGTATAATTGCTACTTTACTTTTGAGTCTTCTGTCCTGAAGGCTTTCTAAATTTAGTGATTTTACTATAGGTATTACTCTAGTCAAATGTGAATATTCATTTGTTATGAATCTCACTGCTCTATTTTGGGTATGTTCCAGTTTCTTAATGTTTTCTTGAGTTGTGGGGTCCCAAACGGAGGATGCATATTCTATTATTGGCCTAACCAAGGTTAAATAACATTTTAGTTTTATGTTCTTATTTGATGTATAGAAATTTCTTTTAATGAACCCGAATGCTTTGTTTGATTTTTTTAATAGTTTCATCAATATGTGGATTCCATGACAGTTTTTCATTTATTATAACACCTAGGTATTTTGCGTTTTTAGTCTGTATTACTGGTTTGCCATGAATAAGATAAGTGGAATTAATTTGTTTTAGTTTTTTTGTTACTCTTAACAACTGGCATTTTAAGGTTTATTTTTGAGAAAGGCATTCCTCTTTTCTACCTTTATTGTTTGTTTTACATGTTTCGAATGTTCCTTCAGAGTTGAAGATAGTTTACTTCCTAGTCCAAACCTCCCGCAGGACGACTGGGGATGGGAGCAGGCAGGGTTTGAACGACAGTCCATTGCGCAAACCGCACGACCAGGCAGCCATATGGGAATTATCACTAAAGTCTGCTACATTTATTTCATTTCATCACAAGTTGATTTTGCTTATACTATAAATAAAGTTTTACTTAGTTTTGCTCACAAAAGGAAGTTATTCAAGTTATTTGAAGTCTTATGAGTCAAGGATACATTACGCCTACAACAGTTAAGTTGTCTAATAGCAGTATTGTGCTACTAGTCAACGACAGATAACAACTATGAACATTCCCATATAAAGGTGGAAAAAGAGGAATGCCTTTCTCAAAAATAAACGAAACAAGCCAAACTTTTCGTTCACCAGTCATCTTCCTCGTTCCCGAACTATTGATCAAGTTTCCAGAAGTTTCGGGGGTAATAATTTAGATGCCCAGATACCTTTAGTGACCGCCATATTGTTTTTAATGTTTCTTCTTTTTTCAATAACTTTAACTTTGTTCAAAGAGAGTTCTGTTCTTGTGCTGCCAACTTATGCATTTTTAAGTGTATTTACTGAAATGAAGGTCTAAAAAAAATGTTAATAATAAATTGATGAAGTTGTTTCTTCATTTTTTCAATAACTTTTTAAAGAGAGATTTTTTTTGTTCTTATGCTATCATTTTAAATGAATTTTAATACTAGATCTAATAGCTGCTAGAAAGAAAGACAAAACAGCAGCTGAAAAATGTTGGCAAGTAATTCAAGGGAGATAGTCAAGTATTAACCCTTAAAACCAAATATGGCGTATTTCCAATGACAATATATGGTAATAAGAAATAAAACTAAAAAATTTATATTTTTTAAAACTATTTATCTCCGAAGAAATCAAACTACATATTTCTAATCAGCCTTTTTTTTTTCTGCATATTCTTAAAATAGAAGAGAAACCTGATTTAGCGTTTCTAGTCTCGTAAACAAATACCGTTTCGGGGGTCGTTTCTTTGTTCCATTCTGTTTTCCTTCATGTTTTTGTTTTTTACTTTGTTCGTTCCTTTTAGATTGTTGCTCCGTGTTTTTGAGACGTACCCAATGATGACGTCCCAGTCAGTGACGTGAAGATACTTTGCAGAGACTTGTGCTAGACGTCACGAGAGGGGGAAGGAGAAGGAGGAAATGGATGAGGTGCAGAAGAGGGCGTGACGTCCGAGTGCTTCCGTTCCTACGGGAAGAAGGGATCAGCATCTTATTAAAACTGGTTGCCTCCCTTTTGTCTGCTTCTTAATTTAACTGGGATAAGAGAGGGCGTGAATGGGGGAGTGGGGGGAATGGATGGGTAGTTAACGCTCCTGCATCGATGCAGATGTCGACAATTATTTCCTGCTACTAATTCCGTTAAAATCTGGCTATTATTTCACGTTTCATGCTACCCTATGCCGGGGAAAAGAAGATACACCTCTAAGAAGTTCTTTTAAAAATTATCCTCTTTCTTAGTTCATTTAATTTGATAGCTCGGAGCCAGATACAACGATGTCTTAGTTTATTGTTGTCATGGTTTTACAAGACGACGGTTTTGTGCTATCATGGTTTCCCGAAGTCATGGTTTTACAACATGACGGTTTTGTGCTGTCATGATTTTCCGAGTCGTGGTTTGACTACGTCATGGTTTTACAAAATGGCGGTTTTGTGCTGTCATGGTTTTACAACATGACGGTTTTGTTCTGTCATGGTTTCCCGGAGTCATAAAATAAAGTTTATAATAAAATACTAAGTAAAGTCTAGAGGCAAGAATTACACTTGATGACAAAGCTGTAACCCAAAAACAAGTTGTTCAAACTTCAACACTTGTCGGCAAAGTTGTTACATAAATCCCTCATTATCAGCAGTGATTCTCAAGCTATGGCCACCTCTAGCTTCTTTTTATAAACTATCTAGCGGCTGATCAGGCTGGCGGTCACTATAACAATAAATAAAGAGGGACATGACAACAAAAATGGTTTCAAACTATTCTGTCGTTTTTTGTTTTTGGTTTAATAAAATTCTCTCCCTTAATTGTGTTCGTGTAAAATTGTAGATCTGTTATATTGAACCCACAAGGTCCTTTAGTGTGAGCTTTACAAAATGCAAATACAAAAAACCAGTATGACCCCTGGCAAATGACCTAAGCATTGTTTATCTAGGACAGCCTACCATTGGTCAACATCAGCATTCATTGATTACATTGTTGACGTGCTCTAACTGATGAGCTCATGTCATTGTTTGGTTCTGATGAATCGCTGGACACCTTTAAATAGCCCCCCGCCCCTTTTCCATCCTTACCTCGATTTGTATTTATTAATCCCTTGACCTTTGTTATGTAAACACACACGCACACACAAACATAAACAAACAAGCTTTGTTTGGAATCTGACATTCGGCCGTAACTTTTTTCTGCTCTGGGCATGCTAAGAATTAGAGCGTATGTTGGGTCAATCTCAACTTGCGAGGAAACAGGACATGTGGCTACTTTAATCTGGGTATGTTAAACAACGGGACATGTGGCTACTTAAATCTGGATATGTTAAACAACAGGACATGTGGCTACTTTAATCTGGGCTTGTTAAACGACAGAACATGCGGCTACTTTAAATCTGGGCATGTTAAACAACAGGGCATGTGGCTACTTTAATCTGGGCTTGTTAAACAACAGAATACGTGACTACTTTTATCTGAACATGTTAAAACAAAAAGGGCATATGTGGCTACTCTAATATTCAGTGCTTATGAATTTATTTGTAGTAAATTTAATATGGGCTGAAGATTAGGACACATGTGGCTACTTTTAATTCGGAGGTGTGCTAAGGGAGATTGCATACGTGGCAAGTTGAATGAAATGATCACTCTATTCTATCTTCTTGCTCTCTAGTTTAACCTGGTTGATGTTCAACATTTGCACACCAGGATGACCGTGTGCAACGTATTCAAATCCATGACCCAGTGTAGCTCTTCTCGTGACCTTATCTTCCAGGGCTATGTTTAAAATATTAGCATAATTCTGTTTATGGATAATTCTTACCTTTTTTTGTAATAGTAAGCGATTTAGATCACAAATTCTGGGGTATTTATAAATACATATAAATGGGATTTTTTCCCTAACTATGTTACAAGAAAGCTATATGCAGACTATAGCATTTGATAGTGTAGTTGTAGTTAGGGTTGATCTATGTAAGAACTTGCTGAGGTTAGTGTATAGACTTTGTCTTTGATATTTAACTTATTGAAATTAAATGTTTGGGAAAAAAAAACGATGTCACAAAATTTGAACTGAAGGCATTAGATGTATAGCTATATATTTTTATTCACATAATGATATGCCACATTGAATTATATGCATTGAAGGTATTATATCAATTTGTTTTAAATGTAAAACAACGATAGACAACTAGAATGCACCTGAAAGAATAACAATTTATTTTAAATAAATGGTTTTGATGTTATATCCGTGATTCATTTAGTGTACAGTTGATGGCATTATAACAATTTTTTTTTGTATGTAAAACCGCTGTTGCCAAATTGCAAATTAAAATGTTAACCGAAACAAAAAATCATTGATGTACGTGCAAATCGAATTGTTTCCCTTGTTGTGCTCGGCAACACTGGTGCATTGTGGTTTGATTTGCAGTAGTCCCCACTCCCTTCTCTTCCACAAGCCGAGTCACTAATAGTTGGTCCCAGGCCAGTTGGCCACTGTACGGTGCTAGGTCACGGCGTCCCCCGTCCCAGCGACAACCACTTGCTAGACTCGGACGTTCTCCCCCCCCCCCCCCCCCCCCGCCTTCTCTCCCTCTCTCTCTCTTACCTACACCACGTGACCAGCGCGAGAAACAAAGGGTGTGTGATTTTTTTGTTTTGTTCGTGTGTTCAGTTCAATCCTCCTCCCCCCCCCCCCCTCGTAAACATTCCTTGGCTGTTTCGCAAACACTAGGATACTGTGGATTAGCGTGGATACTGTGGATTAGCGTGGATACTTAGATGTTCACTTGAAATGTTCAACAAATGTGGTAGTGGATTAACTCTTGTGCATAATTACTGATGAATTCGAGCAGTGGATTAGTGATCCGTGGATAAGTGTGTGAGCGATAGCAGTATAATTAGATCTAGATCTGGTCACCTGATATTCATTAAACGTTTACACCTCGTGTTTCTGATGTCGTGTCGGAATTATTATCTCTGTCTCTACCTCTTGGTCTCTCTCTCAGTCTCTCTCACACTCTCTCTGTCTTGCTATCTCCTACTCTTCATTTTCTATCTCCAGCCCTCCTTCTGCTTTCTCTATCGCATTTACTTTCTATTTCCTTCATGCCTCGCGTGTCTACTGCCTACTCTCTCTCTCTTTTCCCTATTCTTTCAATGCTACTTAAGATAGTGCTGTATGAATGTTATGTTTTGTTTTTCCCATGATGCGATACGCTCTACTGTGTGTACCATGCATTGGCTAGTTCGACTCGCTAGCAACGTGAGCAATAACATTCATATCTGACAGACATCGTGTATCATTCCACAATCGATCTAATTACTTTGGCGCTTGTTTCATGTCCATTTCATATGTCCACATCGTCCTCTCTCTTTTACATCACACAACACACACACACTGAGCTTTCCAAAGCGGGGGAAAAAAATGCAGAAGTCAGGCATGTTTAAATGTTTATGCTTAAGTCGACAGATAGGTCTGGAAATAATTAATTGTCCGCTATCTCAAACAATATTTTAGAGTTTACGCGTCTTATATCAAATGAATAAATAATAATAGAGCTCACTCATAGCTAATTGTTTAATGCCTGATGCCTATCTATTTTCTTACTACATGGCCTAAATTGTGCCGATGTGCCAAAACTCTATTTTCTTCATCTAGAAACATACAATTTAAAGAGATACACTTTTGGAAAGATACACTTTCAAAAGACATACGCATTTGTTTTATGTTTTAATATAAATGTATAGAAATAGAAGTTAACTCTTTCTCTCCGCAATTATTTTTCACGTTCTGGCAGAATTGTTCGTTTTTCACAGTTGTCCAGTCTACCCTGTAACCTTTAAACTTCAATAACATTTTTGTTTGTAACCAGAAAACGTTTTACTTTTGGTCTAAAATTATTGGAGATTGCATGCTTTATTTATACAACACAAATGCAAATTTATAAAATCAAAAATTAATTTAATTTAATGGGGTCAAATAAACGATTGTATCGTTGATTAGTAGTACATATACCATAGATAGCAGCAACCTACAGAACTCGATGTTGGGGAAATTGTATCAATTTAAATGTATCTAACCGCTTGTCTTTTTCACAGCTCTCACTGGCACAAAGCAGCGTTGAAACATAAGATGACGTTCTTTGCCTCCATTTTGAAAATCTCTGATTTTTACAACAATATTATGTAAATTTTATAAACTCTAATATTAATTTTAAATGTTGGCTATTTATAAAATATTTCTGTGCGCTTACACTTACGGACGAAAGGAATAATGGATGAGTAATGTTTGAACCCGTTCTATAAATCTTGAAACAAAATCTGACTCGATCCAATTAATTATTGTCAGACTCCGAATGTAGTCTTGGCCATTGCATGCCATGATATACTTGACTACACACTCTGATAAATATTTCCCAATTCCCACCCCCCTTAAACGCCTGCAGCAGATAAATATTTCTCGGTCCTCCTTCTGACCCCTTCAGCAAACATGCCGTTTAATTGTTTGAATGGGAGGGGGCGTCGGAGGAAGACATTCAGCCAGCCAGACGCATAAATCTAGTGTTTATTTGCAAACCTTGATATTTACATTACGTTTTGGTTTCGAGAGTCTGCGCATGTCACATCCTGATGACGTCATAGTGGCGAATTTTTTAACTCTTAAAAAATACAAACATTTGAAAAAGGACCTAGTCTATTGCCACTATTGGAGATTTTCAGGCTAAACTAAACATGGTTAGGGACGCTACATTGAATTTCTAATCAGTGTTGCCAAATGAAAAACAACAAAATAATAAAGCTAAAAAGGAAAAAAGCTTAGAAAATTTCTAGTCATCCAATTCTAAAAGGTAAAAAAAAATAAAAAAATGCTTATACTAGTTTATAAACATTTCTTTTATTCTGTACACCGGATACACCAAAAAGCTAGCTATTTATAGACTATCCGCCATATCAGAACATCTCAAGCATCTAGTTGTATCCTGTTGGTCTATTTTGAGCTGCAGTATATTAAATGTGTTGTCAAGGGAACACTCAAGTTCTGCTTTTTCTGGAACTACTCAATGTTTGCAAGGGAACACGTATGTTCTGCTTTCTCTGGAACTACTCAATGTTTGCAAGGGAACACGCAAGTTCTGCTTTCTCTGGAACTCAATATTTGGAAGAGCCATTTTTTGGTTGTTGTTTAGGTTTGTTTAATAAACTGTATTCGCGACCAGTGCAGGCTTTTATTCTAGAAAATGGCGAAGATCCAGTGTATTAACTTTTAATCGTATATTCAATATTTTAGTTGGAAGTGTTTTCTTTAGAAATGTGCCCAAAGTTTGCGTGTGGAAATACTTTAAAAAAAATATATTGGTGTTTTCTTGCATGATCTAATTGGCTTCTTTCGAGTTGAGAACTTTTCAAACTTATT
The DNA here is from genome assembly GCA_030265305.1 of Biomphalaria pfeifferi. Classification (NCBI taxonomy): domain Eukaryota; kingdom Metazoa; phylum Mollusca; class Gastropoda; family Planorbidae; genus Biomphalaria; species Biomphalaria pfeifferi. The sequence continues at coordinate 13,623 of JASAOG010000176.1, read as the reverse complement.
CCAGCGGCTCACCAGAGAAGACAACTCTTGGTTGGCTATAATATGTTTGTTGAGATAGCGAACGAGCACATTGAGTTGTAACGCCTATGGTCTGTGGTTAACAATAGGTCTCATTGATTTCAGTTTGTTTGCCAACATTTTGTGGCGAGTGGTGACGGGTACATGAGGTAGCGATGTTACGGCACCCTGGGCGCGCACTTCTGTAGTAATAAACGTTTCATTGTTTAGCAGCTAACGGGGGTGCCACTTTCTCGATGACTGGTGAAAGTCCGAGTGGTTTGACCAGCACGAGTTAAGAGCAGTAATTAGATGGCACGCCATACGTGTAGTAAATGTGAAGAGGTGAAAGTTCACGACGGCCCATCGATACTGGACACAGTTGTCTACTCGAGTTTATGCCCGGAACTAAATTCACGCGCGAGCAGGATGACCATCACGAAGCTACATGACTTTAACCACGACTTACGTGCTCGAGTGCCCTGGCAAGGCCCCAGCGGTTGAGACATTTGTTTAAAAATCTCTGTGAGACATTACAAATTCTTCTTATCCATGTCTTAGATTCTGGTATGGGCTGAATAGTATAAAGTGTATGCTTGTGCACAAAGCAAGGCATTTGAGATAACTCTTTCATCGGACTCTCTAACGACACCCACAATGAACCAGTCCATCTCTGAATTACGTGCCTTGGAGATATCAGCCTTATTAAAGCTGTAAGTTCCATGGCTCCATGGAATGAAGCCTGTCACTTCAACCGAGCGCGATTTCTACAATTCCTTAGCAAAGCTTTCATATATATGTATAAATATATCAAACAAAACAGTTAATTTCCAAAAATTAATAGGTATTTTGTTTTATTGATTCATGTTTTGTTACGTACAATAAATAATTGTTGAAAGTATCAACTTTATTGGAGAATGCTCGAGGGAGAAATAGCGTAAGCCCAACAAATTTAGCCATTAATGTGAATACTGAATAGTTCCCCTTGTTAGGTATCAAACGAAATAATTAATTACCAGTAATTAATTGACTAATTATTTTGTTTAAATCGATTTATGTGTTATCTATGCCATTGCATAATTGTGCGAAGTTTTAACTTGATCCGAGAATGGGTGTGGGAGAAATAACGTGTACACACTTTTTACCAGACAGACAGAGTTGATATAAGTTTTGTAAAAATAAAAAAAAACGCGTATTCTACCAATTGTAGAAAGAGTACACTAAATATATACAACCATAAAATGTCACATTTTAAGAAGTGTTTCAGTCTCCCCTCTCTCTACGTGTATATGTATTTGACATAGAGAGCAAAGCAGTCTGAGCTTGAATCACCTGTTACCAACAATGGTAGTTCATTTGTTTTCTGTTAGATTACATAAGTGTCCAACAGGGATTCTAAAAAACTCCAGATGGTCCACCGCGTGTCATTAAGTTCGGACACCTTGCGTGATCGTGTTCCGCACGTGAACAATGGGTGTGCTGAAGTGTGTGGGAAAGGTTTGCTGGAAGGGGGGGGGGAGGTGGAGGCATTGATGAATGTCACATCACCTGACGATAATCTGAGTACTAATACAGGACATTTGTCGACCAGAACCCTGCCCTTTATAGTAACTCAATAAGTTAAATGTAAAAAAAAAAAAACAACCTTTTTAAAAATCTCTTCACATGGAGTGAAATAGCATCCCATTAGTTTGAAACGATTAAACCGTACACGATTGCGTAAATTACTCTTCTGGTCTTGCGACTTTTACGCAAGAGATAGATAAATGTGTTAAGTTTAGAGATACATAAATGTGGTACGTTTAGAGATACATAAATGTGTTAAGTTTAGAGATACATAAATGTGGTACGTTTAGAAATACATAAATGTGTTAAGTTTAGAGATACATAAATGTGTTAAGTTTCAACTTGATTAGAGAATGAGAAGTTTGAGAGAAATCACGTGTACAAGATTTTGACCAGACAGTTGACATAAGCGAAGTAAAACGATTTTTGTTTTCTAGACGTCATCTCTATTTAGGTCACTGTGTTGGACCTATTCCTTCAGCGTTTCACTACCATGCAATGAACCACTGTCTTGGACCTATTCCTTCAGCTTTTCCCTACCATGCAATGAACCACTGTCTTGAACTTATTCCCTCACCCCTTTCCCTACCATGCCACAAACCACTGTCTTGAACCTATTCCTTCAGCTTTTCCCTATCATGCAACGAACCACTGTCTTGAATCTATTCCCTCATCCCTTTCCCTACCATGCCACAAACCACTGTCTTGAACCTATTCCTTCAGCTTTCCCTACCATGCAATGAACCACTGTCTTGAACCTATTCCCTCATCCCTTTCCCTATCATGCAACGAACCACTGTCTTGAACCTATTCCTTTAGCTTTTCCCTATCATGCAATGAACCACTGTCTTGAACCTATTTCTTCAGCTTTTCCCTATCATGCAATGAACCACTGTCTTGAACCTATTCCTTTAGCTTTTCCCTACCATGCAACGAACCACTGTCTTGAACCTATTCCCTCACCCCTTTCCCTACCGTGCAACGAACCACTGTCTTGAACCTATTCCCTCATCCCTTTCCCTACCATGCCACAAACCACTGTCTTGAACCTATTCCCTCATCCCTTTCCCTATCATGCCACAAACCACTGTCTTGAACCTATTCCCTCATCCCTTTCCCTATCATGCAACGAACCACTGTCTTGAACCTATTCCTTCAGCTTTTCCCTACCATGCAATGAACCACTGTCTTGAACCTATTCCTTTAGCACTTTCCCTACCATTCAATTAACCTTTTACGACACATTTCGTATTTTGCCTGCTTTCGTATCATATCTTATTTCTTCTCACCATATTTCCGTCCATCTTAGTATCATTTCTACACTCACTGTTTCGTGCAAGTATTAGGCAACTCATATTCCAGTATTCATAACATGTCTCTGTTGCGAATCCACCTCGTAAGCGTCTCGGTGTTGCTTTCTAATTAGACGTCATCACCCACTCGTGCCAGATAATCTCTACCGCGTCCCGCCCCTCCTCCCCCCCTGACTAAACAGTGATGCAAGTGTTGAGGAAGTCGCCGAGTGCTTTAGAACTTGCGTCTAGTTTTCTCTGTACACACTCGTCTATTACATGTATTTTTTCACTTCGTGCTACTTTCCTTTGTCGAGCTAGAGAGGGAAGACAGCGCGGAATTGGTACGCTTGGCCGATTGTTTTTTGCCGATCACGAGTCGTGTTAGGTTTCACCCATGCTGTTCGGGGCAGCCGAGGAATGTCAGCGGGTGTTTTTGCCCCGAAGAATCAGTGGGGCAACCCCAGCGCTTGGCGAGGAGCAGCATCGGAGAGGATATCGACAAAGTCAATATTGTTCCACGTCGTCCTAAGATACCGTGAAGTTTTGAAACACCACCAGCTTCCCTACCACCTTGCATACCGTCAGAGTTACTTTCACTTCGGGAGGGGATGCGGAGATGTGCGCATTAAGGCGTTTACCCGTGTCCTCATATGACGTCAACTTTTTTTTTAAACCTCGTCGTGTAGAGTCTATTTTTTTAAATGACTTTCTCTATGAGTTAATTTAAGCGCTGATCCACCCCCCCCCCCCTCCTTTTTTTTTCGCACTTGTGTTGTTAAAAAAAAAAGGTTACGGTTTGGTTTAACTACCGCACTGTAAAGGGGAATCAACCACTTGTGAAATAGCTTTCACCAAGAGGCCAGATTTTTGACGAGATAACTAGCCAAGAAATCTCGTTGTCTGCAAGTTTAAAATGAAATCTGTTTTTCAAACTTAACCTCGTTGGTTAGCGTTTGAGCTATTCTGGCAACTCCTCTTTGTTTTACACGTAACAAACATAACTATAAATGATGACGTTGAATATGTGTTGTTGTTTTTTTCTGTTTATCTTTAAAGTGAGATAATTGTGGCTCGCTCGTGAGCTTGTCCTATATATAAAAGTAAAACTCACTGACGCCTTGGTTATCGATCTACGCTGACAAAAATAAAAATACAAAACTATCAGAATCTAACAAATAATGCAGATGAATTCTTGATTGGATTATTTATACGCCATGGATTATGCCGAGGCACGTTTCCTGCCCGTGGATATAAATGTCCAACAACTCTGGTGGAATGTGGATATGGATTACTGCTTGGAAAGGTATGAACTTAATTTCTAACAGGTAAAAAAAAGCAACATTAGTATATAGATACTATTTAGGCATTCACACATTTAAGTCATCCACTTTTACTGTTGACTCAATGACTTGTATTAATTAACTATTTTTTTTAAATTTGATATAAATGAATTAATTGTGAGTAAATTATACTAGAACCGCTGAATACAGCCTGCCTCGATAGTATTAATATGCGAACCCATATACGATATGTTGTCTTATTTATTTTTTTACGTTGTTGGTTTCACTATATATATATATTTGAATCTTTGAAACATTATTACTTTTGACAATCAAAACAAAATCACGTCTTGAATACTCCTTGCGAATGGGCGAATCCGACGGAGCCCGCCTCTGAGTTTGTGTGATAACACAGGCTCTCTTTTTATTTTTTTTCCGGTTTAAGCAACAATTAAGGTTAACATTGTTCAGAAGCTGTCCAAACTTGACGATGACTAGATGGTCCTTTGTCTTCTGTTGTAGACGAACGAGGTCCTTGAGATTAGGATTCTTTCGGAAGGATATGTCCTTATTTGATATGTAAGCCTAATGGTTCCAAGAAATATAAATGTTTTTGTTGATGCATTCACCATTGTTGGTTTCTTATTCCTTTTTCTTTCTTTCTTTTTTAAAAATAAATGTTCATCTTTTTCCCGATTGAAGACATAATATTTTTTTTTTATTCACTTGATAAAACAGATTACATAAACTTATAGTTGGTGAGTGACTTTCTGATTACATAATTGCGTTTTATTATTGGGATTTTGCGTATTTATTTATCAATAAAATCATATCCCTTGTCGTGCTCTTATGTTTGTATATGGTAGACGCATTGATTTAAGTATTGCATTGAAAGTTTTATCAACCAACACGCGCTTGTCTCCCCTGCCAGGGTCTAAAATTAGAAAATCTACTAGAGTGAATTCCGCCCGCCCCCTCCCCCAATGATTGTAATAAACTCGCTAACAGTTTTCTTGAATGTTGTTTGTTAGCCTTTTTGCCACTTATAGTGTAGGCTAGCTATAATACAAGGGACGTGGAGATAAGAAAGGTTTCCGGAGCAGGTGTCTTGAGTTCGAGTCCATGCGATGACTGGTAGAGTGCGTTTGACAAGATGCTGCTAAAATATTGATTACCAAATTCGTGACGGAAAGGTTGGAACTCAAAGCGCTTCTTGGTGTATTATGTAGTGAAACGTAAGAACATCGTGATTTATTTTGCGCGCCAAAGAATCGTAGTTGCCCCTTTATTTTTTCCTGTCATACTTCTGCTCCATCAGTTGCTATTGAAACGATTTTTATTTTTATCGATTATATTGTCTTCAATGTATTTTGTACGACTTTAGCTGTATCTTTTCTAGTTTGTCACGAGAGTGGTAGCAATCCTAGAAGTTCTTCTTTTTGGATCTTGGGAAGACATATATCTGACAACAAGGCCAACTGTTGCCGTTTCTTTTATGTCGCAAGACTCATCTATATTAAGTGATAGGGCGAGGAAAATTGAAAATCTTCCACCTACAAATGTGTTACATTTTGAGACATCGGGGAGGGGTGGTCTGAAAAGCGAGTACAAGTGACTGAGAGATAGAATCGGTGTCTAATCCTCGTTAATCAAATCAGAACGATTTTTAACTTTTTTTTTTCGATAAATAAATAATATTTGCATGTGGAACTAAAGGAGCCACAGCTTAACATCCAGAGAGCCGCATGTGGCTCGAGAGTCGTAGGTTGTCTACCCCTGCTCTAATGTGTTTCACTACCATCCTTTATATGCGTCACTTGCCGTTATACGTTTGGTAGAAATAAAAAAATGGTTTTGCTTTATTTGCATATTTTCGAAGCTCATAAACAGAAATTCATAAGAACGCTTTTCAACAGGTTCTGTTTGTTCTTACTCTAGATATTCCCTCATCAACATTAAACAAAAAATACTACAATTAGAGTCATGAGCGTTAGACTCCCCTCTTTCTAATCTTGACGTAAGACTTCATGCCATTATTAACGCGTTCACCATGCACCGACCAGACAGCGCCCCCACCCCCGTTCCTTTCCACCCCGCACTGTGCAGGGGCAAGGACAGTGTTTTCGATTATCTTCCCCCCGCGTGCCCAACATTCGTAGGTGAGCCGTGATTTCACAGCAATGTGGACTTGTGTCATACCGTGCATAGATTTGGAAATTGTCGGATAACTTACCCTACCCCACCCTCCTTTCGTCCCCTCCTACATTCCTTAAACCCTCCTGCAATTCTTTCATTTGTCATTTCACGAAGGCGAGCTGAAAAAAAAAGGCCACGTGTTTCCGCCCTTGACATAACCAACTGCACTCCTCGTTATTCTAACGAAACATGGCTCCTCATATACAAGCCCTCTCGCTGCACGGACATTTGATTTATGTGCCACCACGACCCTGTCCTCGTCTAGAGATGCAGACTATGGTGTACCCCCACTCGTAGCCCGGTTTATTGGGGTTAAACGCCAACACAATGCTATTGGAGTACAGAGTTTGAGAAGCATTAGCTCAATCCGTTAACCCTTTGAAACCCAGGCGTTTAGAAACGTTGTAATTTTTACATTAATTGGTTATTATTTCTCATCGTGGTAACTCTATGCCCTTTGTATGTATCTTAGGCATTTTGATTTAGGTTTCGCGTCCCGAGACATGTCGTTAAACTGCGCTCCTCTTTCCTTAGCACTTTTGGAGCTCAAAAGTGCCCTACTTTTTTTCTATCATTGTGTCTGCCTCCTCTTTTCCTCAGTCTGCCTTCATTGATCATCACTCTGTCTCCTTATCTCTAAAATCTCTACCCAAGGGCCAATTCGGCTTGACAAAGACCTATGCCCAGGCTGTTGCTAAGATAGCAAGATCCATAGCCACACAGACGGACACATTGACCCAACCACCCCCCTCCACCTCCTCCAACTCAGAAGAAAACACCGCCAAAGAACACACCTCTGAAGTAACAAGAAAGCCCTGTTGTCATGCTAAAGAACAGGTTCTCTTTGCTCGCTGATGACAGCATGGAGACTGAGCAAATTGTCAAAACCAATACTCCGGGAGAACCCGGAGACATCATGTCTGACACAGGTTCTCCTCAGAGAACCCAGCCAGACACCCCTACCTCTACCGAATTAGAGGTTGACCAACTTCCTAAGCGGAGAAATCAAAGCGGAGAGGATGCCCGAGGTGAGCGAGGAGGAAATAACCTCCGCTCTAACCAGAGGGATCTTCCCTCTCCAGAGAGAAAGACTTCCCCCAAAAGGGGGTTGTCCTCCTCTCCATCCAAACCCAAGAATAAAAATACCACTGGAATAAAGGGAAACCCCTCCGGGGGCCTGCCAAGGCCAAATAGCGCCAAGTAGGTCATCTAGAATAAGCCATGGATTCCAGAATTGTACAGTGGAATTGTAGAGGCCTCAAGGCCAGTTATGAGGAAATGCAGCTACTGATGGACTCTGAGACTCCTGTAGCTGTCTGCTACAGGAAACATTTCTGAAAGATAGCATCAGCCTCCTAAGCTACAGTGCTTACAGCTAGTATGTTGAGGATGCAGAGAGAGCATCAGGTGGAGTCTGTATCCTTGTAAACGATAGCATCCCCCATGAGAGGGTAGAACTACAGACCACACTACAGGCCGTAGCAGTTAGGATAACCCTTCACAAGGTTATCACTTGCTGCAGCCTGTATCTACCACCAGGCGCTCCATTAAACCAAACAGACATGGAGGACCTATTGAAACAACTCCCCCGGCCTTATATAATCCTTGGGGATTTCAATGCCCATAACACCATGTGGGGATCCAACAATACCGACACAAGAGGTCGTATGCTGGAGGATATCTTCCTCCAACATGATTTATGCAAACTTAATGATGCGTCACCGACCTACTTGCACCCAGGAACTGGATCTCTTACATGCATTGACCTCACCGTATGCGTCCCTGGACTTCTGGACGACTTTAAATAGTCAGTTAGCAATGATCTACGGGGAAGTGATCACTTCCCATCATCATTACTAACAATCTCCTCTCATAGGGACGAACTCAGCGGTGGAAACTGAATAAGGCCGATTGGGAACCATTCCAAAAAAGATGCTCCAAGGATATCACAGAAAATATCCTCGATAAACAGAACCCAGCTGATACCTTTGCTAGCAAGCTACTTAGTATAGCCAGGAAAGTTGTCCACCTAACCTCCGCAAATCCAAAACGGCTTAGCAAACCATGGTTTGATACAGCTTGCAAAAGTGCTATTGGCTATACGAAAAAACGACTGGCTGCATTTATAAAGAATCCTTCCCAGGAAAACCTAAAGCTATTCAGGATAGTTAGAGCAAAGGCTAGACAAACCATACGGTCAGCCAAAAGGAATTCCTGGAGAAGTTTTGTCGGCAGTCTGGATGCCAAAACTTCTGCTAGAGCGGTTTGGAAGGCAGTAAGGCGAATGAAAGGGAAAGAATCAAATGCAATAGGGCATCTGAAAAACCAAGGACGAACTGTCACGTCCCCCAGAGAAATAGCTGACTGCCTTGCATCCTCAATAGCAGAAAAGTCATCCACTGCACACTACACGCCAGAGTTCCAAAAAGTCAAAACCAGGGAGGAAAGACACCCCATTGATCTCAGGTCAGAGAACAATGAAGACTACAACAAACCGTTCACATGACACCGATACCTAATCCGGGAAGAGACGGCTCTGACCCAGCTAATTATCGACCAATAGCACTAACAAGCTGCATCTGCAAAACCATGGAAAGAATGATTAACAGTAGGCTGGTCTGGTACCTGGAGAGGAATAAAGTGATCTCCAACTACCAGTGTGGATTCCGGCAGGGGCGGACAACAACTGACCTCCTGGTAAGGCTGGAAGCTTATATTAGAAATGCATTACTCAGAAGAGAACATCTAGTAGCTGTATTCTTCGATATAGAAAAGGCCTATGACACAACCTGGAAACATGGCATTCTACGTGACCTGGAGCTTATGGGGCTCCCCCGTTTTTTGAAAGACCGAAAATTTCAGGTGCGAGTGGGCAACTCCGCTTCTGACACTCATGACCAGGAAATGGGTGTACCCCAGGGCAGCATTCTGTCAGTCACCCTGTTCAACATTAAAATAAATAGCATCATAAATGCTTTGTCCCCTGTCATAGAGTGCTCTTTGTATGTTCAAGACTTTGTCATTTTTACTTATGGGAAAAACATGAACACCTTAGAAAGAAAATTACAGTTATGTTTAAACAAAATTCAGGGTTGGGCAAACGATAATGGTTTTAAATTTTCGGACTCCAAAACAGTTAGTATGCATTTTTGTAATTTAAGGAGACTCCACCCAGACCCTGAACTTTTCATACACAAAAAGAAGATCCCTGTCGTGAAAACTAAAAATTTTTTAGGCCTCACCCTAGATTCCAAATTAAATTTTCTCCCCCACATTAAGGAACTTAAGAAGAAATGCCAAAAGTCATTAAACATACTAGAGTACTCAGCCATACGGACTGGGGAGCTGACAGAGATACCTTGCTGCTGCTATATCGGAGTCTAATTCGATCCAAGCTAGACTACGGATCCATAATATATGGAGCAGCAAGGAAGTCGTACCTAAAATACTGGAACCAATACAAAATGCTGCCGTGCGTCTCTGTTTCGGCGCGTTTCGTACATCACCTATCCCAAGTCTCCATGTGGAGTCTGGAGAACTCCCTGTCACGAGTCGAGTCTGTGACCTATTTCGACCAGTTTCTAGAAGTTCGAGTTCAAACCAGTGCAAGTGTCCAGCGTAACAAGTTAATTTTAGATATCCAATCGAAGAAAGAAGTTAAGGGGGAAAAAATAGCACACGTCAGCTTCTAGAAGGTCAAAGTTACTAAAATAATTATCGGAGAAGGTTCCAGGATTCTGGATCGTACGATCAAAGAAAGTATAAATTAAGGGAAAGTCAGTTAGACGGGGGTCCTCGCATAGTAGTAGTTCTTGTAGAGCGTTGGTCCTCGCTCAGTCCTCGATTAGTAATAAGTTTCTTGATATTAGCGGGTCCATTAGTTAAAGTTTTAGTAGTTGAAGTTATACTAAGTGAAGTTTCATGTATCATTTAAGTTTTATTTATGAAGTATCAAGTCAAGTTGTTATTGAATTAAGAAGTTAATTTGATGTGAAAGTTGAAGAAGTTATTAAAGAAGTTTGAAGAAAATACAGAGAGATGTTTCTTTCATCTTTCATATGAATTCATCAACTTATTAATACAATCGCTCGGCAAATCTGTTCGTCACACTCCCCATGGATATAAGAATGAAAAAGCTTGCAATGCAGTATATAGTCAAGCTAAAATCCAACCCCACGAACCCTGCTTTCGACTCCATATTTAACCCCACAGAGGTAGAATTATACAATCGAAGGCCTAACGTCATACAGCCGTTGGGCCTTCGAATGAGACAACCCATCCAAAATTTAACCCCACCCATTGACCAAATCTCTAAAATAGAACCCCCTCAGAATCCTCCTTGGCTAATGAATAAACCCAAATTAAATTTATCCCTCCTTAATTTCAAAAAAGAAAATACAGACCCAAGCATACTACAAGTCCACTTTAGGGAACTGCAAGAGAGCTACGGAGATTGTGGCACCATCTACACAGACGGATCCAAAATGGATGGAAAGGTCGCGTGTGCCTGCTCCTTTCAGAACAAAACAATCTCCCATAGACTCCCCGATGGCTGCTCCATCTTTACGGCCGAATTGCATGCAATATCGCTTGCACTTATGGCCGTCAAAGCATCAGAAAGGAGGAAATTTATAATCTGCTCCGACTCCAAATCTGCATTGCAAGCTTTGGGGCGGATGAATACTGACATTACATTGCTACATAAGAGCCTGAAGCTGTTGGACCAAATAACAGCCGACCATAGGGATGTCACCTTCATCTGGGTCCCCTCCCATTTGCTGAGACTCACAATAAACTCAGGCAGATTGTGGCGGATGTCAGGTGGCGGTCCACATCTAAGGCGTGGTGGCACGACCATGTCCAGACTTAGGATTGGCCACACCTACATCACGCACTCTTTTGTGCTGAAGAAAGAAGAGCCCCCACTTTGTGAGTATTGAGACTCTCGCCTCACCGTGGAACATATCCTCATCGACTGCCCCAGATACCAGGATGTCAGGGAGAAATATTTTAAAGCCACTAATTTAAAAACACTATTCAATAATGTCGACCCTGAGAAGGTACTGGGCTTTATCCGGGAAGTGGGGTTGTCTACGAAGATCTGATTTATGAATTTGTAAACATGTACTATTTACATTAGATTTTTACCAAATTATTAAATTTTTACTACCACTACTATTTTAACTGTGAATAGACCTTGATTTTAATGATTTGACTGTATGGAATTTGGCCCTTGTTGTGTGGAGGGAGAGTAGCCCTTGAGGGACTGCAGGCACGACATACCCTAAATTGTGCCGATGTGCCCAAAATCAAAATCAAATCAAATCTTGATTTAGGTTTCATTTTAGGCAATGCCTCTTACCCTAAATGTGTTTTTAATAAGTTCCGTAAAGCGATTCAATATTGAGTCTAAATCTGAAACGATTATTATTATTATATTTCTTAAGTTTTTTTTTTAAATTATTGATATCTGAAAGTGATATAAATGTGATAATAAAATACCGTAGCCGGTGGACTTTTTTTTTCTAAGTTGACGGAATCCATAAAAAAAAAAATCATAGCACTCTTCTATATCTATTTTTTATAAATTCACAACGCGACATTTAAAAAAAATCTTTTAAATCCTCTAGCAATAGGCCAGTTGGTGCGCTCGTGCTATCGACTTTTTTTTTTAAAGTTGTGGGGTGGGGCGGGGTAGGGGGGGCCATCTATTGATGTGAAAGCAATTAATGTTTCCCCTTAATAATGCGCTTGTGATCTGTGAAACTAACAAACACGCACAGTCAGTGTTACCAGTAACCATCTCATTGTTTGTAAATTTGTTACGGTAGGGGCGCCCTAAATTATTCATCAAGCTGGAAAAAGCGCCACTGTGTAAATCAGATCAGCGTCCCGTCTGACGTAAGTCTGAGAGCTACTAAGCTATCATTGCCCTATGCATCACAAGAGGAGAGGGGAAGAAAGAGAGAGAGGGGGAGAGAGAGAGATAGTTGATAAAGGGAGGGACTTAGCGAGACATTATAAAAGCATAGTAACCTTAGCCCCCCCCCCCCCCCCCCCCCCCCCCCAAAAAAAAAAAAAAAAAGCGATGTTTGATTTGGACGAGGAAGAGGAAGAGAGAGCAAATTGAAGAAAAAAAATTACCATACATTGTTAGTGAGACGAGATAAAAGGGGGGAGGGTTACTAGTAGAGAGGAGGTGACCTAAAAGTGGACTTAGACGTACATCACTATAATATGACTGAGATGGGGGGGGGGGGCGACTGGGCGGTGGCCTGTCATCTGTCAGTGGTGCTTTCAGCCCATGTCAGCAGTATACAACCAGGTTAGCAGTGTCGCTGACAGCGCCACCTTGGGGAAATCTTAATCACATTTGAGATCCCTGTATCAATCTCCTGGCTGAGACATTGGAGGGAATATGTGTGTGTGTGGGGGGGGGGGTCACCTCTGTATCGGTGCGGTGACAATTTCAAAGTGGCAGTGAGCATGGGTTCCTTTTACCTCTTGAGATTGCTTCATTTAGGGCGCATTTGTGATGACCTACTTTTTCATGCAGTTTTTTTTTCTCTTTCTTTGCCTTAGATGTAGTTATGAAGATTCTAGAACATTTACTAACATAAAAATAAATAATAGATGAACAAGATTACAAAGACAGTTTGTGTGGAAACACAAAACTAAAAATCGGCCCCCGAAGTGATCCACCCAGGCAGGCTTCAATATTTTCAGAAAGAACATCCAAATGAAATTATATCAAAGACAAATGAGAGATAAGAATGGAGAAAAGAAGGTTGACACATCTTGTGTAGTGCCCCAACGGTACAGCAGATCAAAGGATAGGTGCAAGTGAATGCAAAGTTAGATGTGAACCTGGCCTAACTAGTTTCCCTTTCAGACCTTGTGGTCTATAGAGCAGATGATGTAAAGTTCATCTGTTTATGTGGCCTACGGTTAACGAGGGTGTCATGTAGCCAGCACAACGACCAACCGCCTTTACTTTTCCCAAACTAATATCAGGTACCCATTCTCTTAAAAAAATGCTTGCATAACTGATTTTAAAAATTAGATTTTTTCGCTTTAAGAAAAAAAAAAAGTAGCCGTTGCATCAGAACTTTGAAGGGTCTAAAATATTGTGATGTCGGATTTTCAATATCTTTTCTAGTTTACGAGATCTAAACGGGACGGACAGACAGACAGACATTTCCCACAAAACTAATAGCGTCTTTTCCCCTTTCGGGGGCCGCTAAAAAAGCAACTTAAGTTGAGAATTACAATACACAGTGCTATATAAA